>JAFBJQ010000931.1:37693-193793 GCA_016785345.1 Trinectes maculatus
CGTAGGAAGCGTCTCAACTGGGCCAAGGAGAAGAAGGACTGGACTGTTGGCCAGTGGTCCAAGATCCTCTTTTCTGATGAAAGTAAAGTGTGCCTTTCATTCGGGAATCAAGGTCCAAGGGTTTGGAGGAAGACGGGTGAGGAACAGAACCCAAGCTGCTTGAGGTCCAGTGTGAAATATCCAGTCAGTCATGATTTGGGGTGCAATGTCCAGTGCAGGTGTTGGTAAACTCTGCTTTCTTAAATCCAAGGTCACTGCAACAGTCTACCAGAATGTCTTAGAGGACTTCATGATTCCTTCTGCTGAGGATCTGTATGGAGATGCAGATTTCATCTTCCAGCAGAACCTGGCCCCTGCCCATACTGCCAAAAGCACCAAAACCTGGTTTGATGCCCATGCCATCACAGTGCTTGACTGGCCAGCCAACTCGCCAGACCTAAACCCCATTGAAAATCTATGGGGTATTCTCAAGAAGAAAGTGGAGGGCACCAGACTCAACAACAAAGAATTGCTGACAGCAAGCATCAAAGTAATCTGGGCTTCCATAACTCCCTGTCATGATGTTGGTTTTCTGCATTTTCTGTTTTTTTGTTGTTAGGTTGCTTTACTTCCCTTTCCCTTGATTACCTGATGGATTTCACCTGTGTTTTAGTTTTCCCGCCCCCCTTGGTATATATACCCTGTGTTTGCCTGTGTTCTTTGCCAGTTCATCTCACTCCCAGAGTATTCGTTCCAGCGTTATTTTCCTTGTGTGTTTTTGTGCTTATACTGTGTTTTTGGACCTTGGATTTGGATTTTGGATTTCGAGACTGCCTACTGATTTTGTACTGTTGCCTTTCCTGACTGCCTTCTTGTGTACCGAACCTGTTTCTGGAATTAAAGACCCTGATTTTGCTCTCAACCCGTGAGTCGTGCTTTTGAGTCCCTTGCTGTCAGCCTCACACTCCCAGGCAATGTCACAGACCGATCGCCTCAATGCCACATCGCATTGAGGCAGTGATTAATGCAAAGGGATTCCCAACCAAGTACTGGAGATATCGTTTTGAAAGTACCATATTTCCATTGATTTGACGTCATCCTAATTTCTTTCTTTTTTTTCTGCAAAAACGTAAATGGTGATTTCTTCACAGTATTCTAATTTTTTGAATTCCTGTTTTTGTGGGTTTTATGAGCTGGAAGCTCAAATTATGTAAAAATAAACAAATGGTTTAAATTGTGGGCCCTGAGTCTATAATCTATGAAAGTTTAACTTTTTGAATGGAATAATGGAAATTAAACAACTTTTCCATGATATTCTAATGTTTTGGAAAGGGTCTGTATACAGTATATACAGTAGATATGTTTGTAACAGTTGCATGTTGCATTAACACATGGGACACATGTAAAGTTACAGAAGCCCATCAGTTTCAGGTCCTCTGCTCTGAGGTCAGTTGTGCAGAAGACAAGCCACTATCGTTTTCCTGATTTCTCTATCATAATCAATGATCAATGATATCGGAATTATTTACACCATTATCACTAACAAGAAACAAAAAGGGAAATGAAATCACAGAAGGAAACCAAAACAGACCCAACACGTCGTTGCCACGTTTGACCACATGGGGGCAGCAAACTGACGTGTCGTCTCAGGTGTGTGCGCGCACGCGTCGCGGATTTGGCACAAGATTGACAGGCGGTTAAAAGAGAGGCGGAGACGCGGTAAGAATGTTTCCGGCCTTGTGCGGGTGAACTCTGTGACCACTCCCACTCCAATATGGTTCTGAAGCAGCGGTGCGTTGACGTCTTCCGGGTTCGCCGTGTTTTCACGTGACCGCTCAGCGGACCAGTGCGCCAGTGAGGCAGAGAGAGAGAGAGAGAGAGAGAGAGAGCGCAACAGCACAGCCGAGGAATCAACATTTCCTTTATTACTTTAATACAGAGGGGATAAAATCTCGAGCATGTTTTCACTCGGGGAGAAAATGGAGTTTCTTATAGGAAACCCCTTTTCAACGCCCGTCGGTCAGAGGATCGGTGAGTCGCTATTTGTTTTTGCAACTTCATGTTAGATGTGAACCGTTGGATTCATTGCACATCTTTAGTTTTATTTTACATGACCAATGAGACAAGTAACAATTTTATGATCACAGCGACAGGGACGCAAAGCGACCGTATGACGCTTTTAATTTAGGATTTCATATTCTGAACTGTGCAATAAAAATGTTGACAGAAACATTGAAGAAGTCTTCGGAGCCAATGAGGTGGAGGGGGCGGGACTCAGTCCCCGCAGTCTTTCGTGTGATTGGTCGCTGTGGGTAAAGTGACAGCTGATTTGGCGAGTTGAGGAGCTGCCTGATGTTTTCTAACACTTCCTCAGTCGTAGATGTGTTTTTGTCAAACAGCTTCAACGCCTTATGCACTAAGCGCTACTGCGCCTATCCAACAAGCATATATCGTGTCGTATACATTTAAAAACAAATGATTTCCTCATAATGGCAGAAAACATCCACTTCCTGCTAGCCACGACAGGAAAGATGTGTAACCAGGCCAGTGATGAGTATTAGAAAATGTAATACACCCATGTCAAACCAGCCTTCCTTCCGCTTATCTCAACCCTTTTCACTTTCCCACGCACAGATGTGAGAGCAGCTGAGGAAGGAGGACAGAGGCAGCTGACAGTCACATGAGGTGGAGGCAGGGTGGAGGGCATGGAGTGGATGGGATTGAGAAAGGCAGTGGTGAAGGAGGTGGAAAGGAATGAAGGAGATTATGAGGAGCCTGTAGGGGCTGGACGGCAAAGAAAATCTCTGTAAATGGAGATGTTTACTTTAGCAGAAAAGCTATATTTTGGAAGATCTGGGCATTTGAAAGGCAGAGAAACTAGAAATACTGAATCCTACTTTCACCATATTGCAACATCCGGTTACCAGTACTTATTTCCGAGCTTCCACTGATCAAACAAAAACAGGAGGTTCTATAAAGACACGTGATCTTTTTCCTGTTTGAATATATCACAGCACAACACTTTGTGTTATCACTCATTTGACTTTGTGGTAATGTGAACGACGGAGATTTCTGTCACAAATGATTCATCACATAGGCCTCAAAAGGTCAACTCAAATGATTTGTACCTATTAGCATGCAGACATCTTGATACCAGAAGAAAGTCTAATGGTTATTGTGATTTATTGTACTTTATTGTGATTACTGTTTTTGTTTTTTTTCCCCAAGTCAGAAAAATTATATTAATCTACTATATCTTCTGTTGATTCTCTCTGTGTTGACAGAGCGAGCGACCAGCGGCTCCCTGCAGTCAGAAGACTGGGGCCTCAACATAGAGATATGTGACATCATCAATGAGACAGATGAGGGGTATGGGTGATGGCTCTTATTCTGCTATATTATTTTTTTATTCTCAAGTGGAGCAGACTAGGCAGGGGACTCTTACATCATCCTTTTTTAATATAATAACGTGAAGCCTACTGTTTATCTGATGTAAAGTTGTTTGTTCCCCTGCCAGCCCCAGAGATGCAGTCAGAGCTATTAAGAAGAGGATCGTCGGAAACAAGAACGTCAGAGAGATCATGTTGGCCCTTACGGTAAGTTATCTTTATCGTTATGTTTGAGTCAATCAACCATCAGATGACGACTGCGGGGCACATGAGTGTAATTTGAAAGCCAGACTGGGATTTATTTTCTGATTGGCTGAATTTTTTACTGAGGCATCTTGAATTGTGTATGTTTAATTGAATGTGGTCTGTTTTGATCTGGGTCACACAGGTTCTTGAGGCATGTGTGAAGAACTGTGGCCACCGCTTCCAGGTTCTGGTGTCATCACAGGAGTTTGTTGAAGGGGTTTTGGTTCGTTCCATTCTGCCAAAGTATAACCCACCCACTGCTCTTCATGACAGGGTACTGAGCCTCATACAGGTATGTTGATGCTCCCACTGAGGGCAGTATGATTCAAAGTGTACATAAGCTGATTTTTTTTTTTTCATTATTCATTAATGTGTTTTTTATATTTTAAAATGAGTAAACCTGAAAATATCAAAAAATAGTAAAACACATACTTATCCGAGGCCAGGACAGAAGCAGCTGACAGTCATACATATCAACTGCTTGTTTGTCCAACTAGTAGTTCAAAACACAATGTTCATTGTCACACTCTGAAACCAACACATTTTTGTCATTTGAACTTTAACAAACAACTGAAACAGTTATGGAATTATGGAAACTTTAGCAGATCACTTTTCAGCATTAGTCACTTGGTTTTTTTGGAAGTCATATGGTGCTTGCTGTTTGTGGTTTAACAATGACTTGAAACTGTATCATAAGTAAATCTGACTTAAGTTTAAATCCACTTTGTCTACAGACTCGTACAACAGTGTTATTGTTACTGTCCTTTGTCATTTAAATTGCCTCATTCTTACGCTACATGGTCCAAACCTACTGTGTGGAATCTCAGACAAACTGGAAAGAAAACATTAGATAATATTGCTGTTGGTTCATTTCTGTCTGTTCTCTTTCTATGTCGCTTTTGTTGACTTTTTGTTCTTCACATATAATCTTTGTGTGGGCCCATTATCTCTGTTATTAACCTGTGATGTAAGAGTCAGTCATTCACATTATATTACAGATGTATTATTTCCTGTCCCTCCCATCTCCAGTCATGGGCTGATGCATTTCGTAGCTCCCCTTCCTTGGCAGGGGTGGTGTATGTGTACGATGACCTGAGGAGACGAGGGCTTGAATTCCCCATGACAGACCTGGACGCGCTGTCCCCGATCCACACTCCAAACAGAGTGAGACTGACTGCAAATTTAAAAAGTACCATATCAAATCAAAACTGACATGAGTATATATTTATCTATCTGTACTGCATCGCTCTGCCTTCATCTCACAGAGCATCCCTGAAAACGGGACTCCTGAGGGTACTGCTGTTGCACCTTCCTCACATCCGTCACAAACACAAGCTCCTTCGGGAGCAACCACTCAGCAAACCTCACCTCCAGTTCAGCCCACTGAGGGACCAGTGTCACTGTCTGCAGAACAGGTAATAACACTCAACCTGTAACTACTGTTTGTAGAACTATAAAGAAAACCAAATTTGACTGGGATGAGCATTTCTATAGAAAAATCTAATTGCATCAAGTATGATACACTGTTGTATCATAACCATATAATATGAAAAATGTCAAGGGGGCATTAACTGTTTTTATAGACACTTATAAGGCCTTTTAGGTGCTGAAATAGTGAAAACCCACAATGGCGTCTTTGAATGCCTCATTGTGTCTGACGCTCTAATTGTTGTTATTTCTGGTTAATCAATTAATTGATTTATAGCTAATCTCTCGATCTGACATTTGACTTATGAAGTACAGTTACAATAATATTGTCTGTGGTTTCACTGTCCAGTAACTGCGCTAATAGTAACTGAGGTAATGTTATCAGTTCTCTACTATCATGTACCAGCAATGTGTCAGTCTTAATGATTAGCAACAATATTGTTGCAACTTATGACTGTGTTCCTTTTTGACAGGAAGGGAAGCTGAGGAGTGAGCTGGCACTGGTGAAGGGGAATCTCACAGTGATGTCTGAAATGCTGAATGAGCTTGTACCTGGACAGAGCAAACCCGATGATACAGAGCTGCTACAGGTCTGTACTATACTGAGTGTGTCTGAGTTCTCTTACAATCCTGGTGCTGGAGGGAATTCAACATCAGCTATGTTGAAAACAATTACTAATAAGCAGAGGTGGAGGAGCACACAAAATAAAAGATGAATGATGATTTGGACTTTCCTCTCTTTTCTCTGCCCAAGCAGCAGCTGTACTCAGTGTGTAAGAGTATGCAGACTCGGGTGGTGGAGCTCATCCCCCAGCTGTTAGACGAAGGATTTATTGAAGAGCTGCTTGTGGTCAATGATGACCTCAACAACGCATTCATTCGCTTTGAGAGGTGAGCTGCAGCCCAGTGTTTGTTGTTTCGATTTTATTTGTAAGGAAGTGCTCATTTTAAGAGAAGCAGTATGATGAGTAAGTTAAGTAAGTTCTTGTTTGTTGTATTGTGTTTTAGGTTTGATCGGCTTAACAAAGCCCAAATTACAAATACTCAGGAGGTAAGAAAGAGCATTTACAGTATTTCTCTTATGTTTGAAATAATGAGAGATGAAAGAGAATGATCTCACAGTAGTTGAGTGAGATGCTCATTGCGTCTTGTCATCTCAACAGAGCTCCACTAGCAGTCCGAGCCTCATCGACATCAGCCCTGAGCCTTCCACTATTGGCAAACCTGCTGTTATCACAGCAACCAGCCAACCAGCGGTCAACACCTGGGCCAATCAAGGGAAGGTGGCCAATCACAGTGAGTTAACTCTGTGTAAACTTAGCTTTCAACAGTTTGTGTGTCCTTTTGCAACTGCAGATCAACATGCATGACTTTGTGTGAATTCATTCATTCATTCATTCATGTGACCTAAACGTGACCTAACGCTTTGCCTTGCAGAAGAGGAGGAGGAGTTTGATATGTTTGCCCAGACCAGAAGCAGCTCCCTGGCTGAGCAGAGGAAAAGGTGCATGGTGTGATTATGTGATGGTGTGAATATGTAACTAAAGCCTGGCCATTTGTACTCACTTAGTGAGCTCACTCAGCCACTTAGTCTTTAATGTACTTATTACAATACATTTATGATGTGTGTGTCCAGTGTCAGATATGAGGACCCAGGAGCTGTGGAGGGCCTCGCCGGAGCACTGGACACAAGGTTGCAGGTCACAGGAGGCGTAAGTATACTACAGTAGTACTCAAATGGATTTGAATTGACTGTTACTTATACAAAGTATCAGTCTGCCATTTCAAGCAGCTGCATTACATTTCCCTCTTTTGTCTTTGCAGAGCGATATTGATAAATGGTTGTCCTGCGATATGGTAAGATGATGTGTAGGTTTCTATGGAACAACATGCGTGATCCTGTCTGATGGAAGAAAGAACGTGTAATAAAGATTTGATATGAATTTTACCGTTGTGATCTCTTGTGTTTGGAAATACAGGAAGAACAGTCCTCGGTTTGTGAGGGAGTGTCCAGTGAAGGTATGTATCTTTGCAGGTCTGATACAGTTCATGTACACATACAAACACGCGCACAGTTCAGTGTAACTGTCTATTTCAGATTTTGATCAGTTTCTGGACAATCGGGCCAAGGCGGCAGACCACAACAGTCAGATGACTCACAGCATGCCGCCTTCCACATCCAGACCGCCACCAGAGTCCGCACAGCAGCAGGACACATCACATGACCAGCTGTTTACACTCTGAGTCTGGAGACATAGAAGAAGAATGGGTGGATGTTAAAGTCAGGTTATCTCTGAGAGGACACACACACAAACACACACACAGAGAATACACCCTGACACGAAAGAACAAGTGCCTAATCACTGCATGAATGCAGTATTTCTTTGCTTATGTGTCCATTTGTACCTTTGTGTAAGTAAACAACAAATTCATGTGTATATATTTATGACACACGTAATTATCATGTTGATGTTCATTGTTTACAATTAAGTATCATGTCGAAAGTATATTTGATATTACACCACTGAGTGTCTTTGAGTGAGACAGCTGATTTTATGTAGACGAGAATAAACGCAACAGTGTCCTGCAAACAGTTTTTCCTTTGTCCTTTTTTCTTTGCGGTCATGAAGGGTACTTTTTCCTGAGGCTTGTTTTCTAACTGATCTAAGTGCAGTCATTGTGTGAGAAAGCTTTCAGTGAATTTTTTGACACTGACACAACTTCACCATATCGAGGTCAGATTGTACTTTTGTCTTGTTTCATGCTTTAAACCAAAGTAAAGCGGCACTGTCCTCCATAGCAAAGCACCAGAACCCTGAATGAGAAGTGGGAGCTCAGGTGTTCTCTGGCCATACTGTGTCTGCTGTTTGTCTGATAAGGCTCTAACTTCAGCATGTTATTGTGTATGAGCTCAAGGACGTCTGTCTGTTGCAGTGTTTTCCATGGCTTGGACAGTGATTGTGCTTATGAACACTAGCGCGACGTTCTTCATTATTATTAAGAAAAAGTACAGTTGGTTTCTCCTCTTGGAAATAAACTCTTTGGCTTTGGAGAAAACTCATTCACATGGTACTGAGGAGGCAGGGCTGCGCACTTCCTGAAACAGCGAGGCTTAGTACGTCACCACTGACGTCTCACATTTAAAGAGGCAAGCTCCTGCACGCGCTTCTTTGAGTCGACACAGTGCGTCACAACAATAAGTTAACGGGAGTTGACTTATGTAGTGAACGCAAAGAGGAGAAAGTAAGTTAAGTATCGACGGTGGAGTATAAACAGACAAGATGGCAGCTTCCTTGGAAGACGAGTTCTTAGATGCAACAGACGTGGAGCCATTAGAACCAACTCTGAAGAATATAATCGAGCAGAAATCTTTAAAATGGATATTTGTGGGTGGAAAGGGTGGTGTCGGTAAAACGACGTGTAGGTAAGTGGAGGATAAACTCTCATTTATCCGCTAGCCGTGACTCACACCGCCTGCTATCATTGCTAGATTCAGTTAGTCGTCATTCAAAGTTAACGTCGATCACGGTCAGTTATAGAAAATGATGTTGTTGTTTTTTTGACAAGCTGTCAAGGCTGCACAGCATCTTACACGTCATACTTCCTTGTTTCAGACTTATTTACAGTCTCAAGCTTAAGTGAAAACAGTATGTCTATATTTGCAACACAGAAGTATCTCTAACACCATCCAATCTTATAAAAACATTTCAGCCATTGTCTCGTTTCCTGTTGTACTGACCTGTCTCTCATTGGGTCATTTGTTCAGCTGCAGTTTGGCTGTCCAGCTGGCTGCAGTCAGGGAGAGTGTGCTCATCATCTCCACAGATCCTGCCCATAACATCTCTGATGCCTTTGACCAGAAGTTCTCAAAGGTGCCCACTAAGGTCAAGGGCTATGACAACCTCTTTGCAATGGTAAGTCAACCTGCAAATAGAAAGCCACAATCACATAAGTGTATTTTTGCAATAATTCATAAGTCTTCAAAAGCTAGTTTGACAAGTAGCTATAACCATGGCTGTATCTGTGATCAAAGATGTTTGAGCTGGGTCTCAGATGCATTGACTTTCACTCTGAAACAAACAGTGATGGTCAGGGGTCCCAAAACATTTGCTGTTAGCCTGTATTGTGCTTATTTGTGTCTGTGTGTGTGTACGCGTTTTGTTTTATGTGTGAGTGCAGGAGATTGATCCAAGTCTGGGAGTGGCAGAGCTGCCTGAAGAGTTCTTTGAAGAGGGCAACATGCTCAGCATGGGCAAGATGATGATTCAGGAAGCCATGAGTGCTTTTCCTGGCATCGACGAGGCCATGAGCTATGCAGAGGTCATGAGGTGAAACAGACTGGATATTTCAACGCACTTTGATTTACAAGTGATTTACAGTGTGACAGAATTTAAAACGAGCTCTGTTATGCCCCAGGTTAGTGAAAGGAATGAACTTCTCAGTGGTGGTCTTTGACACTGCCCCCACTGGCCACACACTACGGCTGCTAAACTTTCCCACCATTGTGGAGCGTGGATTGGGCCGCTTAATGCAGATCAAGAACCAAATCAGCCCTTTCATCTCCCAAGTGAGTAAAACAAGTTCAATAAGAATAACTTTTTAAAAATCAAAAAGTTCATGTTAAGTTATGATTTCTCTCTCTGTCTATGTCGTTCTTTGTAGATGTGTAACATGCTCGGTCTGGGTGACATGAATGCAGACCAGCTTGCCTCTAAGCTTGAAGAGACTCTGCCAGTCATCCGCTCAGTCAGCGAACAGTTCAAAGATCCTGTAAGTCACATAGATAACACAACACTTCCATTTCCAATACAGTCAAGTAACTGATGATTTCAGAATCATTGTGTTTGTCTTGTAACCTTACACCCTTTTTCTCTTTCCTCTCCGACCATCAGGAACAGACCACCTTCATCTGTGTTTGCATCGCTGAGTTTCTCTCCCTGTATGAGACAGAGCGGTTGATCCAGGAGCTCGCCAATTGCCACATCGACACTCATAACATCATCGTCAACCAGCTTGCTTTCCCTGATGCAGAGAGGCCATGTAAAATGTGTGAAGCCCGCCATAAGATTCAGTCCAAGTATTTAGACCAGGTACATGTCACTAGTGCTCTTAAATATACAGCTGAAATAAATATAATATATTAAATATACAGAACCAAAATATTTAATACTTACAATCAAATGTCATAAGTTGTTTTCTCATTCTCGGCCTTCTGCCTACAGATGGAGGACCTATATGAAGATTTTCACATAGTTAAGTTGCCACTGTTGCCCCACGAAGTTCGAGGTGCTGACAAGGTCAACAAGTTCTCTAAGCAACTTCTGGAACCCTACAAATCCCCGAACAAGCGATCTCTCTACATGCAAAACGTCCCCCAGTCCCACCTTACAGACCACGAAGTCGCCCACTACCCAAAACCAGCTTCAACCGTTACAGTAACATCCTCAAGATGATCCACTCAGTCATCAATTCATAATTAGACTTGTGAAAGTGAAAGAAAATGCGAAAGCTACTTGCGAGGGGGTTCTGTTTTAAGAACCACCAGGTATATGAGCGTGACAAGCATTCTTAAAGATTGACCTAAATAGGGAAATTGATCTACTTCTTTGTCAAACAATGACTGTTATAGCTTGCACTGTTTGTGTTTTTGTATTCCAGTCAGCAAATCAGATAATATCACTCTTTATGTTGTTACAATTCAACAGCTATGACACAAAAAATTAATGAAAATTAATGTTATTAGCAACACTGAGTTCGTGGAGGGATGGGGATGGATGTTTTTGATGAGGATGATGATGTATGTGTGTGGGGGGGTGCAGTGGTTACTTTGTGCTGGGGATTGGAATACAATTCTGAATCACTCCATGGATACAACAATACAAAAAGACTGGAATATCAAAAATCAAAAGATCCAAATTTGTTGATTAAAGAGACAGGTTTAATGTCTGGAGGAACCTTATTAGTCTTATTTAAAATCCTCAGAGCTCACCCCTTCATGTTATTACTGTGTGAGTGAGACTTTAAATCAAGTCAAACTGGGAGTTATATATGTCAAACCTATTTCCATTTCCCCCTTTTTAATTCATAAATAAATCAAAACAACTCACCATTGATGAATTTCATGGGGACAGTGTTGCTGGTCACCTTATTTAGCCAGCGCATCAAACTCTGGTGCCATTTTTCTTGTGGAAATTCGCAGGAGGGCGCTCAGGTGTTCCTCAGTAAGCTGGGCTCCGTGGAAGCTGTTCACGTATAGTCAATAACAGTTTGACAGAGTTGACATTGTCCTTAAGGACAGAGTCAGACTGGAGAGCAGTCAGCTTCAGTTATAATTCCTGTGCTTCATCATCCAATGACAGGGGACACGACTTTTCAAACTTTTCAAAATAAGAGTTTTCCCGACGACAGAACCATCCGAGCAGATCGTCCAGCATTTGACTGTATTGTTTTGCTTGTAATTTTCTAAAATAACGTCCATTCACCCTGAAGGTTTTCACGTTTGAATACGTTCTGTGTACAAACTGGTCTTCAGCTTAAGTGGCTTCACGTTCAGCTCATTCACGCGTGCTAATGTGTCCACGGTCAAATCAAAAACACCACCGTCACCTGTGAGCTCCTTCACTCGTCCATTTTAACACCACTGTTCTAAAGTCCGCTGTTTGTTGACAACTCGACACTCACTAATTTCCGCGGTGAATGGTCATCAGGTCAAGAGAAGAAGATTGGCCTGAAGTCAGACACGGGCCCGGTGTGGTTGCGAAGCGCCATCTACTGGTACCAATTGAGTATCGCAGGAAAAAAACTGAAATTAACTAGACAAATTTTAATATGGGACTGTTGTTAATGTAAACGTCTGGGCGGGTCGGATTAAACAATGCAGCGGGTCGTATATTACTGGATGCTTCTGAGTGAAGAAGAAGCTGTTTTCTATAAATTACTTTGCAAGTGTTAATTAAAATAAATTTGCCTCCCCTCAGCCTGTTGTGATAATTTCTTTCATTTGGCGTATGTTTGCTGTCTGCATTAGCTTTAAGGGAAATAGTTTAGAAGCAGCAAACACGCACTTTGTAAAAAAAATGCTGGTAATAAAAGTGCATGAAACTGAACAGCACTTAACGTGTCACTTCTGTTATTTTATTTATAATATAAATAAAAATAACAGATATTATATAAGATATAATATTTATTATTATCCCAAGTCTTTAAAGCCATGAAGTACTTCCTATAAAGTCTTTTTTTATCTGAGGCTGGAAAAAAGTGAAGGAGACAAACGTATTGATAGAAATGAATCCTGTTGTTATTAAAGCCGCAACAAGACTGAATTACAGACATGTAACCGGTGGCATCGCTTGTTGTTTCCATATCCCTTAAACACGAAAGTCTGCATGGTCCACTTGCTGCTGTTTCATAACTGCCCGGCGCACCGTGCGCTCCTTGTGCCCCGGCGCTGCGGCCTGTCGCTTGTGGTCCATCACGGAGCCGCGGTGTCCCGGTCAGGGGCCGCGCTTTCCCGGTCAGGGGCCGCGCTAACGAGCTCCTCCTCCTCCTCATTTGAGGGATTTACCCCGGGGCGCACTGGCCACAGGACGCACCGAGGAGGCTCCGAGGATTACTGCCATGTAGAGGTTCCAGCCCCGAGTCCACACAGCTGACGCCAGGGGATATCAGAGTTATATGAGCCTCTTGATAAAACACACACTCACACACACAACTGGCAACACAGAGAGGGCATGTGAAAATATGAACTCACTCCTCCAGCGGTGCCAATTACGCACAGAACAACCCGCAGACTCATCAGGGAAGAAGAACAACACAGAAGGTAAGGAGAAGATTTACATCGTCTGTATCTCTACACACTGTATATTCATGCCACAGTCACTGTAACTGATGCTTTCTGTCATCCAGCTCCCACAGGACCTGTGACCTGACTGTCACCAATGACCGTCACCTACACGGCCAGAGTGGCAAACGCCCGGTTCTGTGGCTTCTCCAAGCTGCTGCTGGTCTGGAAAGGAAGCATCTACAAGGTTCTTTACAAAGAGTTCCTGACCTTCTTCGCCATGTACACCGCCATCAGCATCACTTACAGGTGAGACAGCAGCTGCAGGGAAAAAGATAGTGGCTACTGAGAAATGTCACCATCTCCATCTACAAACCATTCTTTCGCATCGTTTTACATCATTTAGATTTTTCCTCTATGATGACCAGAAGAGGTATTTTGAAAAACTGGCCATTTATTGCAACCACTATGCCAGTCTCATCCCCATGTCCTTTGTACTGGGTAAGTTAACAACAATGTTGTCTCTCTACTTGACTTAACAGAGGCACATAGATGGGTATAATGAATGAGCGCTATTCGATTACATGACCGCGTATTATGTAACACATATATTACTGTTACTACAAGTCAGGAAAAGGAGATTTAAATATAAGTAGTGTATTAAGGATGGAATAATTCTATGTTAGTCATTACTGATGTCTGGTATCAATTTAATAACAGATACCACTGTGCATTTTTCTGCAGTGTCCGATCATTTATTTATTTTTTATCTTTTTTAATTTATTAATGCATGTACATAATGTAAACATGTACAGATGATACTGTATACTCTATACAGTAAGTCATGATTATCTGACAGTATTAGAGCTGATGTATATTTATGTAACAATAACATGTTTTTGCTGGGGGTTTCCTTTGGACACCCTGATTGGCCCCAGACTTCACTTGGTAAACTCAGAGAGCCAAGTCAAAAACACACTGAGCCTTTCTCTCCAGCACTTTGAGTCTCCTCTCCACTGCTGTTCCCAGGTTTCTACGTGACCCTGGTGGTGAACCGCTGGTGGAACCAGTACACCAGCATCCCTCTCCCTGACAGGATCATGTGCGTCCTGTCAGGGGGCCTCCAGGGGAGCGACGAGCGAGGGCGCCTGCTGAGGCGCACCATGATGCGCTACGCAAGCCTGTCAGCCCTGCTCATCCTCCGCTCTGTCAGCACAGCCGTCTTCAAGCGATTCCCCACCATGGACCACGTGGTGGAGGCTGGTGAGCGGGGCACCTACAACTTCCACCCTGGTTCAGCAGGGAGTTCGTTATGATCTCGCACTAATCAGCTTTAACAACCGAAAGGCACCTCAGAGTTGACACTTGTCACGCTGTAGTCAGGACGTGGCAGGAAATGACATAATCGAGGAATGTGATCAGTCACACATGCACGTCATCGGTGTGTGTGCTGTTCCTCCTCCTGTACAGTCTCTACACCAGGAACAATCACAAGGACAAGCACGTCCTGATATTCACAGCTGATAACAGGAAGTTATCATACGACTGTAACAGGAACAGTCCTCTCCTCTGGGTTCAGAACTGTGACAGGCGCGTTTGTTAAAGTTGTCAACAGTGGCAGTGTGTTTTCACAAGCAGTTTTCTGAATGATGATAATAATATGTCATCGTCTCTTTACACAGTGACTTATATGGAAATCGGACTCCAAGCAACCACAGTCTAAACACTATGTCCCCCTCTTGTCCACTCTTTCTTTATTTCGCTGAGTCAGGTATGAAATGAACGTGAGGCGTGAAAAGATTTGGTTTTCCTGTTTTCACAGGGTTTATGACGAGAGAGGAACGGAAGAAGTTCGAGGGTCTCCGCTCTCCCTATAACAAATACTGGATCCCCTGTGTCTGGTTCACCAACCTGGCGGCTGTGGCCCGCTGTGAGGGCAGAATCAAAGACGATCAGACACTCAAACTGCTGCTGGAGGTGCATTATTACACACGTGCACACACACGTGCACACACACACACACACGTGCACAGACCCTCTGATGAGTAGAGATGTCTCATTTTGTGTGTCAGCAGGAGCTGAATGCATTCAGAGGGAAATGCAGCATGTTGTTTCACTATGACATGATCAGTGTTCCCCTGGTCTACACACAGGTAAGTGACTTACAACAATCATATGCACTATACAGCGTAACGGAAGTAACACATGTCATATTATAGTTTTATCTTGAGGTTTATCTAACTTCAAAACACTGAAAAATATTTATTTGGAATTAAAAGGCTAATTATCATGGGTCCATTTACCTTAATGTGTCTCAGGTGGTGACTCTGGCCGTGTATAGTTTTTTCCTGGTGTGTCTGATTGGTCGTCAGTTCCTGGACCCAAGTCAAGGTTATCCAGGTCACGACCTCGACCTCTACGTGCCCATCTTCACCCTGCTTCAGTTCTTCTTTTATGCAGGGTGGCTCAAGGTTACATGTGTTTGCATTGGATGCTGGAGCACAGTGTTTTTACCTTTAACACTGTTTTCTCTATTTAGAGCGATGTTTTTCTTCCGTCCTCAAGGTTGCAGAGCAGTTGATCAACCCCTTTGGAGAAGACGATGATGACTTTGAGAGCAACTGGCTGATAGACAGAAATTTTCAGGTTTGTTCTAGGCCTCTAACATATTTTTTAGGATTTGTTAGAGGACAGGTTACAGTCTTTATAATTATTATTATTATTATTATTATTATTATTATTGTTGTTGTTGTTGTTGTTGTTGTTGTTGTTGTTATTGTTATATTGTTATATATATGTTATATATTTTTTGCCATGGATATTTGATTTGGGTGTCTGAACGCATTTCACTCCCCAGGTGTCCATGATGGCGGTGGATGAGATGTATGGAGATCTGCCGATGATGGAGAGGGACCGCTACTGGAACGACTCCAACCCCCGACCTCCCTACACCGCTGCCACACTATTTGTCCTCCGCAAACCTTCCTTCCAGGGGTCCACTTTTGACATGGCGTGAGTTTCGGGGTTTCACCTTCACACTATAGGTGCAACCTGTGAATGTGACACTTTCGGTTTAAGTTGCAAAGCTGTGTGGGAAAGTCTGAGTGATGAAAATGAAAGGGTTTTGCACTAACTCAACAAGTGTGAGAAGAAGTTGGGGGTGAGAAGAATAAAAAAATCTTCCTGATAGTGGACAGAAAACACCAAACACAAAAACTGTGAAATGTATTACTTTCGGGGAAATTACACATAAATTAATGCAACATCTCTTTGATAGGATCCCTAAGGAGGAAATGCACTTCCAGCCTCTGGAGGAAATTGCGGAGAACATGGAGGAGTCAGGAAATCGTCACCCCAACATGGCCCTTTTTAACCGTCTCCTTAATGCAGCTCCATCCCCCACTGGCCTCATGGGAGGAGCTCTTCGCCGCACCTCAGCCCAGCTCCAAAGGCTGCGCCATTCCCCCAGCACCGACCAGTGCAGCAGTGATGATGATGATGACAATGAAAGTTGCAAGATCTGCAAAGGCGGCTCTCTGCCATCAGGACTGGGACAGGAAACGCAGAGCACTGTGTGCAGTTTCAGGGAGGAGAGGAGCCCAGCAACGCCTCTGGTGGAGGTTCAGTTCGGGGAGGAGCAGGACACACGAGGAGGACAACTTTCCATCAGTGAGAAGAAGTGGGGGAGCGGAGTGGAGGGGATGGAGAGTGATGGAGAGTGGCAGATGAGGGAGGAAAGAAGCGAAGCACAGGGTTCGACATGGGAGACCCAAGCTCCAGTGTCAGTGTCACTGCTTCCTCCTCCTCCTCAGTCCTGCATGGAGACGTCCACTCGACCCGCCTCCGCCATTCCCATCACTTCCTGTCCCACCTCTGCCTTCCTGTTTCACCCGACTGCCTGCTGCAGTCTGGAGCACAGCAGCTCCCAGCCTGCTATCAGCCAGCACAGAGCTGTGCCCACAATCCCCAAACCTCCCTCTGGGAGAAACAAGATGTCCTTCCTCACTGTGCCGTCTTACAACGAGCCTCAGCGTTTTCGCAGCGTGAGCATGGGGTCAGAGTTCACCGGCTCTTAGCTCGATGCTCCGAACGTGCAGCGAGAGATTCCGATTGCATGTTTTCAAGAATAAAATCAGTCACACCTTTGGAAGTTTTGCTTCCACTTCAACTTTGAGTCTGCAGCACCTCAGTGGTCATGTGATGGCCACTTCTCAGAAACAGTTGCAGTTACAAACGATGATCACACCTAGAACTACCCCACCCCCCCACCCAACGGATGTTGTCTGAAAGTCAGCTGTGAACTGTGCACGTTTTCAACACATCATCTGGGAGCTGCGAGGAGAGTTCAGTATCTGAAGGAAGGTTTTGGAAACCTTAAAGGAACAGTCTGGAAAGTTCATTATACTGTGTTAACACGTATTTACGTGGTTTGATCACAATAACGAATCAATGAATCAGTGAATTAGTGAGTCGTTGTAGGTAGCTAGTAAACCAGTCACCAATGTATGCAAACATCACCTGTACTGAGCTGAGATGTAGGAATTGAATGAACAGAGCTAAAATCTTCACCATCGTACGAGACTCTCGTCTCCATATTTGTTAAATACAGAAAATAAACTATAATATGACACCACTGGATTTATTGCATTTATCATGCCGATGTTCACTGTTTACAATCAAGTATAATCAATTATACACTCAAAGTATATTTAATATTACACCATTGAGTGAGACTTCTTGTGGTCTTTGGTCTTTGTGGTCATGAAGGGTATTTTTTCCTGAGGCTTGTTTTCTAACCGATCTAAGTGCAGTCATTGTGTGAGAAAGCTTTGAAGCGCTCGTGCATTTCTGTTGCAATTCTGAGAACCAACACATCACATGAAACCAAACCAAAGCAGTGTCGTCCTCCATAGCAAAGCACCAGAACCTTGAATGAGAAGTGGGAGCTCAGGTGTTCTCTGGCCATACTGTGTCTGCTGTTTGTCTGATAAGGCTCTAACTTCAACATGTTATTGTGTAAGAGCTCAAGGACGTCTGGTGTGGAGAACAACAAGTGCCCGAAGTAGCCAGAGAACTTACAACTGAATGAATGATAAAAGGGAGAAGAGAGGAGAACTTTTACATTCTTCTGTTTGACCATGTCTGGACCAGTCCACTGTGTGATCCATCTCTGCTGGATGTCTGCAGCTGTACTTCTACATGGATTTGGAGCCTTTGCTTTCAACATTTCAAGCCAGAATCAGCTTTGGGAGTCACCATTTCTTCAGCTGAGGGCCAGTCTACCATCCGTCTCACAGCCGATCCGTCCTTACACTCTTCTGGCAAACTCGGAAGATTATCACAATATGCCCCAACCCAGACATCACAGACCTTCTCGTCTCCTGCGTCTCCTGGGATCGTCTTTTGACCCCTTCTGGATGTCCATAGAGCGTCCAGCTGAGGCCTCCGGGGGTCATGATGATGTGCGTCCACTGTCACCTGTCAAGTTACCCAACCACAGCATCATCAAAAAGAAATCCGACCTGCGTTCTCCTCCAGAACTTAGAGAAGCTGAAGTTATCCAACACCAGAAACTTGAAACTGAACTTGCGGGTCTGGACTTTGGTGCTCTGCCCTCAGATGCTGCCAGATCACTTCGGTCTTGGTTAGTGGACTCTGCCTCATGTAAGTTATATTACCAATGGAAGGATCTGGGCCAGGTCTTCTGGCCTCGCTGGCTGCGGCAGACTGATTGTGACGGATCGGACAGAGGACAAAGTTGCTCCTTCCCCAGCGGGATGGAGTGTGTGAGAGCGCAGACGGCACACGTCAAGATTCTGGCCTGGCACTGCCTTAAAGTCAGAGACGTGGGTGATGGATCGGGAAAGATGGAGAGTGGCAGGTATAACAGCAGCATGGACAAGGGGACGAGT
This sequence comes from Trinectes maculatus, assembly GCA_016785345.1. Taxonomy (NCBI): domain Eukaryota; kingdom Metazoa; phylum Chordata; class Actinopteri; order Pleuronectiformes; family Achiridae; genus Trinectes; species Trinectes maculatus. The sequence continues at coordinate 56,428 of JAFBJQ010000931.1, forward strand.
GAAGAAATGAAGAGTTGTTTGTGGAGGCAGGTGCCTTATCCTGTGGTCACAGCATGTACATGTTCCTGTACATCTACCTTTGTCTGAGCACAACCTCAGATTTTAACATATAATTCCTACATATATATAATATGTATGTAGCATGTTACACTGTTCATGAATAGATTTCAATGTTGACCAGTTAAAAATGAGTGAATTCATTTTTCTAATTCTAAACACAGCATCTCGATGTGAAACACTGCATGCTGGTTTGTTGTGGAGATGTAATAAACACTGTTTCCTCATTACCTGGAATATTTCAAACTTTCTTTTATATTGTTCATATTGTATTCATAACATTTGAAGAGGACACTGCAGATTTTTAAATTATTATTGTTGTTGTTGTTGTTAAATCGAGACTGGTAAAAAAACTTTCAGATGCATCAGCCGCCATGTATACAACATCACATCACATCGGGTACAAAGTGATGTGATGGGTGAGGTTACATTATTAAATACAGTATATTATAATAAGGAGAAGTACCGCCCGTAATCCAAAACTCCGAGTATCATTGAACGCAGCAGAGTGGGGACCTCCTACTTGTGCAGTGCGTTGCAGTGTACACAGACAAGATGGCAGCTTCATTGGAAGACGAGTTTGAAGATGCACCAGATGTGGAGCCATTAGAACCAACTCTGAAGAATATAATCGAGCAGAAATCTTTAAAATGGATATTTGTGGGTGGAAAGGGTGGTGTCGGTAAAACGACGTGTAGGTAAGTGGAGGTTAAACGTCCATTTGTCCCACTCACATCGCTTGCTACCATTGCTAGCTTAAGTTAGCCGTCATACTAAGTAGACGTGAATCACGGTCTATTACAGAAAAACACATCTTGGTTTTTTTTCAAAACAAGACCTTACTGGGCGTCACCCTACTATGCTAAGTCGTATGATCACGAATCAGGAATGAACAATTTATTTTAAATTAATCGGAGTCAGCCAGCTAGCTAACTACCCGGCTAATTGAACGATTTTAGCACTGTCACTAGCTAACATTTGCCAGTTGACACTTGGCCATCTGAGTAACTGTGATCACGATAAATGCTGACATTGACAGCTTTCCACATTAATAGGGGAAAAAAGATAATGGACAATCCGAAGGATTAGTAATTCACTTGCTAAGTGGCTAATTGGCTATTTTGCGTTAACGCAAGCTATTAAGGCTGCACAGCTTGTTACACGTCATACTTCCTAGTTTCAGACTTATTTACAGTCTCAAGCTTAAGTTAAAACAGTGTGTCTATATTTGCAACACAGAAGTATCTCTAACACCATCCAATCTTATAAAACATTTCAGCCATTGTCTCGTTCCCTGTTGTACTGACCTGTCTCTCATTGGGTCATTTGTTCAGCTGCAGTTTGGCTGTCCAGCTGGCTGCAGTCAGGGAGAGTGTGCTCATCATCTCCACAGATCCTGCCCATAACATCTCTGATGCCTTTGACCAGAAGTTCTCAAAGGTGCCCACTAAGGTCAAGGGCTATGACAACCTCTTTGCTATGGTAAGTCAACCTGCAAATAGAAAGCCACAATCACATAAGTGTATTTTTGCAATAATTCATACGTCTTCAAAAGCCAGTTTGACAAGTGGCTATAACCATGGCTGTATCTGTGATCAAAGATGTTTGAGCTGGGTCTCAGATGCATTGACCTTCACTCTGTAACAAACATTTGCTGTTATCTTGTATTGTGCTTTTTGTGTGTGTGCGTGTGTTTCGTTTTGTGTGTGAGTGCAGGAGATTGATCCAAGTCTGGGAGTGGCAGAGCTGCCTGATGAGTTCTTTGAAGAGGACAACATGCTCAGCATGGGCAAAAAGATGATGCAGGAAGCCATGAGTGCTTTTCCTGGTATCGATGAAGCCATGAGCTATGCAGAGGTCATGAGGTGAAACAGACTGGATATTTCAACGCACTTTGATTTACAAGAAGCACTGATGCAGAGCAGTATTAATCTTTCATTGTGACAGAATTTAAAACGAGCTCTGTTATGCCCCAGGTTAGTGAAAGGAATGAACTTCTCAGTGGTAGTCTTTGACACTGCCCCCACTGGCCACACACTACGGCTGCTAAACTTTCCCACCATTGTGGAGCGTGGACTGGGCCGCTTAATGCAGATCAAGAACCAAATCAGCCCTTTCATCTCCCAAGTGAGTAAAACAAGTTCGAAAAGAATAACTTTTTAATAACTAAAAAAAAGACATAAAGTTATGATTTCTCTCTCTGTCTATGTCATTCTTTGTAGATGTGTAACATGCTCGGTCTGGGTGACATGAACGCAGACCAGCTTGCCTCTAAGCTTGAAGAGACTCTGCCAGTCATCCGCTCAGTCAGCGAACAGTTCAAAGATCCTGTAAGTCACATACATACGCAACACTTCCATTTCCAATACAGTCAAGTAACTGATTATTTCAGAATCATTGTGTTTGTCTTGTAACCTTACACCCTTTTTCTCTTTCCTCTCCGACCATCAGGAACAGACCACCTTCATCTGTGTTTGCATCGCGGAGTTTCTCTCCCTGTACGAGACAGAGCGGTTGATCCAGGAGCTCGCTAAGTGCCGCATCGACACTCATAACATCATCGTCAACCAGCTTGTTTTCCCCGATGCAGAGAGGCCATGTAAAATGTGTGAAGCCCGCCATAAGATTCAGTCCAAGTATTTAGACCAGGTACGTGTCACTAGTTCTCTTAAATATACAGCTGAATTATCAGAACCAAAATATTTAATACTTACAATCAAATGTCATAAGTTATTTTTCTCATTCTCGGCCTTCTGCCTACAGATGGAGGACCTATATGAAGATTTTCACATAGTTAAGTTACCACTGTTGCCCCACGAAGTTCGAGGTGCTGACAAGGTCAACACATTCTCTAAGCAACTTCTGGAACCCTACAAACCCCCAAACAAGTGATCTCCCTCCCTGCAGGACGTCCCCCAGTCCCACCTTACAGACCACACTCACCTCAGAGTCCTCCACTACCCTAAACCAGCTTCAACCGTCACAGTAACATCCTCAAGATGATCCACCGAGTCATCAGTTCATCATCCAAAGTGGAGCAGACTCTTGATGAGATCACAAACACACATAGATATATACATTTTCAGAGATACAATGGTACAGGCTTGTGCTGTCTTACTCTCAATTCCCCTTGTCTGCATATCCTTTGTGTGGCAGTTGAACTATTCGTACTAAAGCATTTAAATTTTTAACGTCTCCTACATCTGACAGAGTGTTTCCAGTGACGGTGCTGTGTATTCCTCATTTCAGATGGTGAATGTTTATTCTGTGTGGTTTGGTGGCAGTGTGCATTCTCCAGTTTGACTTTTGACTAAAACTTCACATTTCTCATCTCTGACATGTCTGGACACAGGATCAGGTTGTGATGGCAGGGCAGTGAAAAGAGACAGTAAAAAAAAAAATTGTCTATTAATTTTTCTTCTCGACCAAGAACACAGGCACAGTGTGAGTGCACTCAGTGAGACTTTAAATCATGTCAAACAGGGAGTTATGTACTGTCTGTGCTTATGTTATTGTTTGAACTCGACAGTCTTACTGGCCTCTGTCAGATACTGTAGGCCACTGCTGTTACATCAGCCTGTAAATGGTGGGAGCACGAGCATCAGTTTTGAGATTTTATTGAAATATAGCATGAGGATACCTTTGAGTGGAGGAGACAAGAGTTTATTATTATTGCTCAACTCCCAACAGTTCCCACACACAGCTGGTCAAAATATGTTAATATGATGTCAATCATGATGTTGCCACCCTGTTAACTGACACTTATAACCTATGTAAACTTTATTGAAAGATATTAGTAGCCTTTCTTAGTGCATTGTTAATTAAAACATGTTGAATGTTGCTTGATCAATGATATTGAACCAGTGAAGGGTGAGTAAAGCATCCCTGCCCTGGTCACACTGCCTGGACAGAACGATATCAGAGACAGGTTAATACATCCCCAAGCACAGGCGTCATTCTCCCCTCTGTTACTGGATGCTTTTGAGTCAAGAAAATGCTGTTTTCTATAAATTATTTTGCAAGTGTTAATTAAAATGAATTTGCCTCAGCTCAGCCTCTTGTGATCATTTCTTTCATTTGGCATCTGTTTGCTGTCTGCAACAGCTTTGAGGAAAATAGAAGCAACAAACACGCACTGTATAAATAAAAGAAGAAGATGCTCGTAATAAAGTGCATGAAACTGACTGTGTCACTTGTGTTTGAAGTAAAGTTTGCAATTAAAACTGCCAAAAGCCTGTCAAAGCATTTAATTCCATGTTCCAGTTTTACATTAATGACATTAAAGGTATAATCATTAATATCTCACGTGCAAAAATGAATGTATGACTATGTTATAATGGAAAATAAAGCAGATGATCTCTTGATTATTTTGCAAGCACACATTTAGTTATTTAAATTAGATAAAAACAGTATTCTGTGACATTTAATTATTAGTCCTTATTGCCCTGGTGTTCCGCCAGTACCAACATTGGCCACCAGGGGTGGTAAAAGCAAACGAAATCGATGCACACCGTGAGAACCTCAGTCAATAATAATAAAAAAACTTCCACAGGAAGTTCTCCTTGGTGTCCATGAGTGGGTTGCAGGTTTCCTACTTTGGCTGCAGTCGGATCAGCCGCCTGGCCCGAGAGGACTGTCTCTGTTTGGCCAGGAAAGACTGAGCTGGTCCTGGATCTGCAGAGTCGTCACACACACTGGGCCAATGCAGAGCAGAGGACTGCAAGAGACACAAACAGCTTTTCATTCATTCATTCACCAGTGTGTGGGAACACCAGGATTTAGACTTTGCAACAGCCTACTGCCATATTGTACCACAAAAACACTCACTGCTCTATTATGTTATATATATATATATGTTATACTGTATAGCAGAGGACCACATTTGTTGAACACAGTTAATAAAAGGCTGACGAAATATAACCCAGTCCGAGTGACTGTCTGTGTTTGTAGGTTAAAAGTATGATACCTTGTTTTTCATGTGCGTCATTAGAAAGCATGTTTCATTATTGAATACAACACAACAACGCAACACAATATGGCACCTCCCACAATCCTCAGTGCACTTCTAATTGTGTGTTCTGCGATAGAACCTCGCGTCTGAAGGGTTCTGCTCATGCTCTCACCATGTTGTTCCAGGCTGCGAGGATCACATCCTCCTCTCGTTCCTGCCGAGACCTCGTACTCTTTCCCTGACGGTCCTGTGACATTTGAAAAGTCATTCTGCCATCCCTGGCCGTGGTCATTTTACAAACTATTATAACGTCATAGACAAATCAACCAGGGTACAAAGAAACACACGTGCCTGTCTGGCCTGTACATCAACAGTCCCCTGGCCTGCCCTGTCTGTCTGCAGCCCAGTTTACAGCAGAGGCCCCTGGTTTTGTTGTAGGCCGACAGAACAATACGATGAGGTGATGCCGGCTTAAGTGCGCTGGCTCCTCGCCACAGTCAGAAATACCATCCTGCTGATTCTGGCACATTCACTGTTTGACAGTCAGTCATCATGGCATGGGGATCAGTGGTTAAGTACTGCAACACAAAACAATTACCTTGACTGAATCTGTGCCTTGATCGCTGAAATGTAGAAGTATAAAGTTACTTCCCTTAAAAGCCTGTAATCATTTAGAAAGCATGTTTTGTTTCCATGGCGACAAGCCAGAATGAGTATTAACAATTCATTCATGGTGTTAAGAGGAGAATACGTAGAAATTGTGTCGCCGTGTGTCTCGTCATGGACCTCGAATGTTTTCACTCAGGCATATGGATCCATGTGTACATGTTTGTCTGTTTAATTGAGTCATTACCAGATTCACTGACCCATAAAGTCTGTAGTTCCCCTAACTATCACCTAAACGGCATCAAAGGTCAGAGGTATCAGCATATCAGAGGAGCAGCAGGGAGGAAACAGTCTGACCACTGCAGCCAGTACTCGACTGCAGCTCTCTGTTCAGTTCCTGTCTCCAAGAGTCAGTTTCTACACCGCTCAACCGATTCCAGTCTTTGAATTGGCTTCAGGGGAAATGTGGTTGTTGTTTTTGTCATTAAGTGTGAAAACACAAGAGTGTGGGAGGATTTCAAAGAACTGTGTGTGTGTGTGTGTGTGTGTGTGTGTGTCTGTTTCTCTGGAACCAGTAGTACTGAGGTCAGCAGTAAGCCTAACAGAAACTCTAATTCAAGACTCAATTCTGCTCTGCAGCTCCCCACCAACCGTGTGGCCACGTTAACCACATGGTAATGTGTGTTTGCAAGTCTGCGCACACGTGTGACTGGCACCTTCTACTTAACAAACCGGCTGCATGCATCTGCCATAGAATGCCTTCAGTTTGTGGGACTGTAAAAAAAAAAAAAGAAAGAGTGTGGGAACAACAACAAAAAAAAAAAACCTCGCAGACAAATTTCTTGGAATCGGCCTCATCAGAAACCTGCAAATGTTTACTGTGTTATAAAAGCAGTGCAGATCACAAGGTCCCAAACAGACGCATGAGGGATTCCTGTTAACATCTGCTGTGAAAGCTTCCTCCCACTGCTGCACTGTCTGAGCTGCAGTCTCTCAAACCAGATTTCAGATTCCTGCTGCATCACACTCTCCTTCGTCTTGTGACATCTTGTGTGTATCAGCTTGTGACACGATCCAAACTATGGCACAAGAGTCAGAATACCCAGTAAATAAAGGAATATTTTGATTGTACACTACATTGAACGGCCATATTGGATCGTTATTGATAATTACTAATTAACTAATAGAACAGCAACCTCACTGTGATGGAATCTGGTGGGACGAGACAGTTTAGCACTGTCTTAATGGAGAAAATGGCCCAAACTATCCAAAGTTTACGAGCTCCTCGACTCACTACAAATAAAACACCATGATTACACCAAACACTCACAGTCCTTAACAATTCAAAAGGACTAAAGTGTACACAATGAATACATTGATTTATTTACTGAATGAAATGTGCTGTGCGTGCACTCGGCTCGACATTGTGTAACAATGGGATCTTATGTACTCTTTTAAAGGAGTAAACACACATGTGACTCCAGTCAGTTTCAATGTACCATTCTAACCCTGTACTTTCACATTTGTTTTTGTCTGGTGTGCGTGTGTGTCTGTGCGTGTGTGTCTGTGCAGCGTCTGTGTTTCAGGCACTCCCTGTCTTACACACCCTGCTTCACGAAAAGTACACCGAGCATGAGGACCTGTCTGTCTGGTTCTCCCTCGCTGTCTGCCTGTGTGTGTGTGTGTGTGTGTGTGTTTATCTGCCTGTCTATCAGGCCTGTGTGTTACAGGCTGGTTCTCTCTCTGTCCCACACACATACAGTACCTTTCTGGCTGTCTGCTCTATTATCACTGTATAAACAAGAGCACTTTATCAGTACTGTCTGACCTGGGATGAATGAAGTACTCTGTCTGACAGTGGGATGATATCAAGAAGACTCGTCTCTGGAAGCTGGTGAAGTGTGCGTGTCTGTGTGCGTGCGTGTGCGTGTGTGTACACAATGACCCCACATGTGTTAAAAGCATTCACAAAATGACACGTTTCCTATTTGTCATTTTGAAATCAGTTTCATGGTCCATGGCAGCCTATAACACACAGAAAACCACCATTCATTTTTACACTGAATCATAAAATGACTGAGATATTATAATAATTATTCATTAAAAACTGAGGCACTGGTAGATAGATTTTTTTTTTTTTGCTTTCAGACAAATCAAGTCTTGTTGTTTCTGTCCATTTCCAGCCTTAATGCTTAGCTGAACTATAGTCTTTGTCTCCAGTTTCATATTGAACAGACTGATATGAGACTGGCATTTGTAATTCATGACAAAAACACAAAACTGGTAAAACTTTTTAAAGATGCTGTTATTTTTGTATCTCTTGTCACAGCCCTTTTGGCTGTCTTTTAGGGCCTGGGTGGGGTTTTGGTGTCTCTCTCTCTTTTCTCATTAGATCCTGAGCTGAGCAGCCTGGGTTTGATTGGTGCAACTCAAGACACCTGGCCATTGTCTTGTGGAGTGCTTATTTAAGCCCTGCCTTCCTCTCTCTCTCTCTCTCTCTCTCTTGCTTCCTGAGGACAGCAGCACATTTTGGTTTTGTAGCATTGTCTTTATGTTAAGCACTATACAACACCCTCACAGCACATTTACCATCTACAACATCACTACACCACTGATAACTGACATACACACCCCACAGTTATTCCTTTGTTGCACATTCAGTTTAGTTATTTGGTTTGTAGCAATAAATGAAACTTTCCTTTGTTAACTTTAAAAACTGTGTTCCTCCTCCTTTTTGATATGGCTTTTGAGCCAGGCAGATAGGTGTTCTCCCTTTATGAGCTTTTTTGTAGATTCTGAGTTGTACTTTGATAGTTGCTTTAGAGTAAAGAAAGTTAGTTTGTCAAAGTTTCATAGCCTTGTTTTTTCACTCTGGGAAAGAGATCTTTGAAAAAATAAAAGACTGTGAATCAAGTCTCTGCTCCTGGGTCCTCCCTTTATATCGGCCTGACATTCATGACAAAAACACAAAACTGGTGCATTTTTAAAGATGCTGTTATTTTTGTATCTCTATAATAATTGTGTCTAGGTCCGTTTTTTTTCTTACCCGAGTTGCCTCCACATCCCAAATTTCACATTAAAAGCTCAATTACTTCAATTTACATCAATTCCTAAAAATGTTAGGGAGTTCAGGTCTGTGTTGTTTTTCACACGTAACCCTCATCTGATGTTCTATATAAACCCATAATAGTTTACTGCAGATCCAAAGTAACATCTCAGACTCCCCAGAGGTTGAATTTCTGCTTCCAGGTGAAGGTCTACTGCGTTTTACTCTTTAAACACAAGTAAAACATATAAAATAAAATCTGTCGTTTTCTTCTGCTGGCATTTACTCAGCCTTATATAATTATGTACCGAGTTATATTTAACAACAACAACAACAACAGTCTTTTCAGATGTGGTTCCAAAGGATCATTTTTAAAAATCTAATTAAACAGGGTCCATGCTCTAATGCGGATAATGTTTGTTTGGCAGGAGATGAGCTGGCGCAGGAGACCAAGAGTCTTTGATATGAGAAGGCTGGAAAACCCTGACACACGTGCTGTTTATTGTAGATTGTTTATTGCTTAAGCTGGTGTCTGTCACAGATACTTTATCTCCAACAAGTATCCGTTTTCAGTGTGTTGCACAGTGAGCGCTCAATGTTGACACCTGAGTGTCGTGTCTGACCGGCAGCCTCACAGCGTGCACTGTTTATGTCTGGGCTGCAGCGCTCAGCAGTGACCTGCAGCGGCAGGACATGCTGGGTCTTTTTTTCTTGGACGCGCTAAAAACTGGTTAGACAGCGTCTCCACAGCCAGACTGAACGTTATTATCTAAGTCAGCCAGAGGAGGGGATTATTTCTGAGGGCGAGGTAGAAAAAGTACAACATAATAATATAATCAGGTTCAAGAAACTGTTGGTTTTGTTAATGAAAAATCGTATTTTAAAGGGACATTTACACAAACTTTGATAAGGTTCCCCCCATTGAATCCTGTTTCAGCCAGGATTCTTTTTGTGTGGAGTTTCTATGTTCTCCCCGTTAATCAAAGACTCTCAATTGACCACAGGTGTGAATGTGACTTTATGTTGCCATGCGATTGGCTGGTGACCGATTCAGGTTGGCTGTGGACCTGGCAAATAATAGTTTGTGTGGATCGACACAATCACATATGCTGTGTCCGAAATCGCCCCCTAACCCCTATATAGTGCACTATATAGTGAGCACGCCATTTTGTAGTGGTGTCCGAAAGCTTAGGGATCATAGCATGTCCACTATATAGTGCACTCAATGTATCACCGCGAAATGTAGTGTACATCCGATGGTCACTAACCGGACCAAGATATCCCATCATGCATTGCCAGAAATTCTCTGGGCTGAGCGGAAGTGAAAATGGCGGACGACGGGAGGGAAATATATATAAATATTTTAAAATATAACAAAATACGAAAATAAAAAGTACAGGACAGTAATCAAAAGCCTCTAATTTAATAAAAATGCAGTGGTAAACAAACAAGTATTTTGTGAGACGACAATAATGTGGTACGTTTTAATTGTGCGACAGCGATGACGTAATTACCAGCGCCGAGAGTAGTGTCCGAAAGATTTTTCTGTTGAGCTCACTTTATAGTGCACTACATTTATTTCCCTATGTAGGGAGTAGGGAGTAGGGGTTAGGGGGCGATTTCGGACTCAGCCATAGACGTCTACTTCACAGTGACCTGTAAGTTTGGTTTGTCTGCTGGACTTTCCCTGTTGGTCATGTGACTGAATGACAAATATTAGGCAAACTCACTGTTCCCTCCAAATAAATAAATAAATAAATAAATAAATAAATAACCAACTATTCTGGTGAAATAATGGACTATGACTTGACAGGAAACGGTTGTAAGGCAATCAGCAGAGACTGTTCCTACTCAGGCTGCTGGTTAGGTGAATATGAATGAACCCGTTGATTAAAGGTGTTTTCGAATTTGCAGTTTCAACATTAACAGCTATCAGGACCCAACAGTATATGTTAAGACATCCAGCAGCTGCAGGGCCGCACATCTGCACTGAAAACAGATGGAGAAAAAAGGGAAGGGTTGGAGGTGATGGGTGGTGCGGGGGTGCGGGACAGTGGACAAGTGCACTCTAGGGCTGGGGGTGACTCGTTAGGGGCCGACCCTCTGCCTCATCATCCCCTATTCCTCCTCTTTTGCCTGTTCCCATATCACCCCTGGGCTCCCTGATGTATGGTGACAGTAACTGCTGTTGTCCGTCCCCTTACTCATCACCCCCCCCCACCCCCACCCATCCACACCCCAACCCTTCCCACTCCCTCCCTCACGTCTCCTTCACTCCGCCCCCTCACGCAGACCACGGTGACCTCGCTTTGGAAACTGTCGCTCGGCTCTGAGCCTCTTACGGGGACGGGGGGCAAAGTGTCTGACCCTGACCATCAAAAGCACATCTAGGACGTGATCGGCCATCCATCCATCCATCCCATCCATCCCATCCATCCTCTGTGTTTCTCAACGCCACAGGCAAATCACTGTGGACGGAATTTTACTGCGCACATCAACACTTGTCTCGTGACTCAACTCCAGTTTAGTGCAAGAGAAACGTTTGGGTTGAAGTCACTTTTTACACCTGCGTAAAGACGACGGTTGCTCAACGAACAGCGAGTGAAATTATCACCACACGTCAATCACTTTTTTTTAACACTGGGGTGTGGCAGTGTGTTTGACACCACGTATACATGTGCCTACCAGTTCCCACTTCCTGTTGTGCAATTTCAAGAACTACTGATATGAAGGCACCACTTGTCAAACTGGATGGAAGATGGCAGGCAACACACAAACACACACACACACACACACACACATGTTGTTGACATGGGTCAGTAATGATGAAATAAACTTTAGAGAGCAGCAGAGAGAGAGGAGAAAGCGGAGGATGTCATCTTTGGGTGGGCACATGAATTATTCATGCTGTCAGTAGACACACTGGTGAAGTCACGGGAGTGTAAGTAATAGCGTGTGTCACATAAATCAACAGCAGTGATGACCTCATTTTTACCACATAAGTCCCTCCACCCACACATTCTTTAAGGACGTGCACATAATCACGCACACACACACACACACACACACACACACACACACACACACACACACAAGAAACAAAAAATAATTAGATAAAATAATTTGTAACGTTGGCAGGAAGTGACTCTTAAATCTGTCTAACATTGAATTACACAACAGCAAGCTTTGCTTCTTTCCTATGCAGTCAAATTATGGTCACTAATATTTTTTAACATTTGATTTTATATTTAAAAACAATTCCCCAGCCTGCAGTTGCACATTGCATGCGCACAACCGAACATCTGGATGTGATGTGGATTTTTTTTCACATCCGTAGAAATATTTTTCACACAGTCTGAGAGGGGGACACATGTTTGTCCTCTTTATGCATGTGACACTGACACTGACTTACACCTGGTGCTGAGCGTCCAATCAGCTCCAGACATTTCACACACTAATGTTTCTACAACTGCAGAACTTCACTACACATTCAAAAACGCAAATCTATCATTCATGATCATTGACAAGCTGTGAATTAACATATTAGTGACCAATATTTTTAACTCTAGACTACTTGTGCCACACACACACACACACACACACACACACAATCACAGACACACTGACTGCACATTGGGTTCAGCTGTTGGCTGAGAGCTCACGCAGGTGTTGTATATTGGCAGCGAAGCCATCCAGCCGTCTGACTACCACCACACCTGGCTGAAACCGCAGACAACCACACGACAATAAATTCTCTTTCACGCTCACACAAACACAGATGTGTACATGGCAACAAACACCAGCAAGGCACCACACACTCACTTGAAGACACTGATCTGAAGATAACCCCCACTCTGTCATAACACAGACAGACAGACAGACAGGCGGTGAGCCAGTGAGAAAGACCAGTGTTATTGCCTTGCAGTTATGAAATATACAAAAACGAGACCTTCCTTCTCCCATGGCCTCTCAGCCACACATAAACAAAACTAATCATGGAACCAAACACAGATGTGTCTGCTCCGTGGTGGAGGCCTTAAAATACACTCAGCAGCTATCGACCACACTTCCTTCTTTTCAGCTGCACAAAGCAAAATGTCCTGTGATCCCAAACATTTGTTTCAACGATTTTCCACATCTCTCTCTATCCACGTTTCTGCAGACAGATTCTCTCCGGATCCCTCGCCTCAGGCCGACCCGAATCCACAGCGCGATGTCAATACTTTCCCAAGCCTTTATTTTCCACCTCCGTTCACGGCAGTTCTTGTCCTGTCTTGCTGGCTGTTGTTTTGCTGCTCAGGAGCCTGGAGAGGTGATCTCATCTGTGTCTTGCTCCTCAATCCCTGCTCCCAAAACAACATTGTATTTATGGGACCAAAATAGCCACCTCAGGCTGGAAAAACCCTCGTCAGGACAAACAGAACTAGGCCGAGAGTTTCCACGGAAGCCAGTCTGAACTGGGGGGGGGGGGGGGGGGGGGGGGGGGGGGGGGGGGGTGATGCTTTTGACTGACACTGGTCGACAGAACAAGACTCTGCATTTACTGCTGTAAGGTGGTGGTTACAGGGGCAGATGTAATAAAGGCGCTTATTATTCTTTAGCTTCAGAAAACAAGGAAGAACTTCTGACAGCACAGTTCAAGGGACGGTATATGAAGCAATTACACAACTGATGTTTCCTGGCAGGTTTTATTACTATTAACATTGTATTTATGGGACCAAAATAGCCACCTCAGGCTGGAAAAACCCTCGTCAGGACAAACAGAACTAGGCCGAGAGTTTCCACGGAAGCCAGTCTGAACTGGGGGGTGTGGGGGTGGGGGGGTGGGGGTGATGCTTTTGACTGACACTGGTCGACAGAACAAGACTCTGCATTTACTGCTGTAAGGTGGTGGTTACAGGGGCAGATGTAATAAAGGCGCTTATTATTCTTTAGCTTCAGAAAACAAGGAAGAACTTCTGACAGCACAGTTCAAGGGACGGTATATGAAGCAATTACACAACTGATGTTTCCTGGCAGGTTTTATTACTATTTTTAAAAGTGTGTCAAGGGTTAAATACGAAATGATTCAAAACCATCCATCCATCCATCCATCCATCCAATCGTCTATACCATTTATCTTTTCATGGGGGACCATTAAAATGAATTATTAGGCTGTTGTAAAACCATAATTCTTTCTCATACTTGGAGTAGTGTTTTGCTATTAACATATAAAGTGTAAAGTAAGAAAGTCAATAAAGGATTATACTAACATTTCAAGGCAAGATGTTTTCATAGATACCTAATAGGGTTAGGGTAGTAATACCATTTAAACTTTATCTAAATGCCAGGCTTTACAGGCTTTTCCCTTTGTTCTGAAAGTCGTTGGCAAACATGTGCATATTTGAGGCTGCATATATGCTCTGTGCCTCATTTCATACCTGTTATTTACTTAAAGGAACAATTCGACACGTTTTGTCAACACTGTGGGGTTGCTGGGCAGAGAGCGATTCATTGGGGACGTTGCAGCTTCCAGTCCGAAACATAATCCCACCACTTGTTGATTTAACACTTCAGTTTTAGTGCAGAATCAGCGGAGAACATGTTACGGTGCCTTCTGGAAACGCCGAGGGGCAGATTTAAGGACGGTTCCTGAAAACTAGATGTTTGCTTTTGTGCAAAGTATTAACGCACAGCTACACTAAACTGACTGCAGGCTGTATGACATTATATCAACGTTCTCATCTAACTCTCAGCCTGAAAGCAAATAACCCCCCCCCCAACTTCCAATCATAATTTTATTTATCCTTTTAACTTTAAACAGAAGTTGATCTATTAATAGTCTGATGTCAAAGCTTGCTTTTGGTTAACACTATGTTGTGGAGTCAGCAGACCTCACTTTCAGCCTGAGCCGCTTCGCAAACTCTTTCTAGACACCTATGAGATCATTTGGGCCATCTGCCATCAAGTGTAGACGTCTAGAAGCACACATGAACAAACACACGCACCACAACATTCACACAGACAGACAAACATTAACCCAAGGAGGTGGTGGTGGTGGTGGTGGGGGTCAGCGAGGAATTAAAAACACATTCCGCTTCCCGTAAAGCTGGGAGAAGGAGCAGTGAGTCACTGGAGCCGTTTGAAATGGCTGCTTTTTAGTTTTCAGACGTGTCATCTTTGCACGTCCACACGTGGAGGATCTAACCTCCGCGGTCCCTCTCATTCCAAGTGCCGCTCTCCTCCCGTCATCCCACCTCCCGCCGCTCGCTCAGTCGCAACTGAAACCACTCATTCACTCGCCGACAGCTTGTCTGAAAGTGATGATCACTCTGATCTGCTCAGGTCAGCAGCAGGTCATACAGGTCCTGTATGCCTCTATTATCTGTGTCCCGCACCGGTTTTCAGTTATTATTACAGGTCAGATGGTTCAGACATTTAAACCCCACACACACACAACTACAAATGCACTTTTTTTTGACACGGCTGCCGAGAAAGGATTTTACTGTAAAGTTAAAACCCTCCTTCTCTCCTTCTTTTCATCTTTCCATCCACTCCTGTTAGCGCAGACAGACAGACAGACTGACCTGAACAAACACAGTCAAGCCCCTGAGATGATGCAGGCTTTCCATGTGGTCCCCACGCAGCATCCTGAGTCACAGACAGCAGTTCCCCCCTTCAATCACAAACACAAGCTGACATCGTAATTGGCTCCACTGAGGAAGAGTCCTCAGTATCTGTTCTCCTTCCAATCCCCTGCTGGTTTCACTGAGTCACGCGCTCAAGTTCAGGTGGACCGGCGATCATTTGAATCTGCTCGCACTCAACAGGCTGCCTGATTAATGCCTGATCACATGGCTCAGACCAGCTGGCTCAGGGCTCCGTGTTTTCGCTGTTGTGGTTGTTAAGTCATCATTTCATTCCTGTTCTTTTTTTTCTTTATCTTCGCGTTATCTTGGCTTCTTTTGAAGCAGCAGAACTTTCAGTCAGTAAAAACCTAGACGGAACATTTACATCCCAACATTGTGATCACATTGTGTGTCACCGCCACATTGTGTGTTCATTTAGTAGCTAGATGTTAGTGGCAGAGAGGACTCCAAGTTTTACATCAGGTTTACTGGTCAGTCGGATCCGTTCTTGGTTGGCTTTGGTTATTCCATTGGGATTTGTTTACAATGTATAAATATGGAATACTATGTTTACAGTGATGGATGAAAAAGATCAAAATAGGCAGTCAGAGTTGAGTCACCAGAGGGGGGGTGTTTGGGTATGGGCAGCCCTGTGGGACAAACAGCACACACACACACACACACACACACACACACACACACACACACACACGCAAATGTATGGACATGCATATGTATACACACTCTCCTCCATCTCTCTGAAACACACACTCACATAGTGCCGTAAACCCTCCTGCACTGCCCGGGCTGTGCACCCAGGGGGACAGCAGTGACTCAGAACGAGTCATAGACATGAACACACATCACAAACTCTCACATACACGCAAACACTTGCCAAAATGCCAAAACTCTGGTAAACTTTATTGGTTGCAGTCCTCTGAGGCCCTGTAGATGCGAGCCGATCAAGGTGAGTGTTGTTCTATGTGGGAGGAGGGTTACAGGGGAAGAAACAAACACCTCGCTGATAAGGGAAGGTGGGAAATCTGATGACACGTCTCTGTGACTCAAGTCACATGTGGTCTGATATCACTCTTTCAGTCTCCATTTTCCCCCCACGCGTACATTAATCGATAACGTATTTAATATCAAGACCAGAAAGAACATAAAAGTGAAAAACGTGAGCTTGAGTGTAAATTTACCAGTGAAGTAATCTACCAGTCCCCAGTTTGTTTGATGGTGGATTAGGGATTAGTATTTAAATATAGTTATTTTTGCCGTGACAAAACTAATCCGCTGATGATACAGCCAAAAGTGTTATTCAAGCCTGTGGAACAACCGTCATCTACATAAGATCAACAATGTTGTGATGCGTGTCGCAGGTAAACTACCAGCGAGACGACATTTCACACAACAGTCGAATAAGAAGATGTGAACAACAGTTGTTGTAAAGATGTAGCTGGTAGATGCCTTGAAGGGATGGAGGGGAAGGGAATTTGGCTGCGTTTTCCATCCAGCCCCCATCCTCACACAGAGCCATTAATCAGAGACAATATGAAGTCATCACTGCCTCATGAGATCCTACTGCCTGTAAAAATAAACCTTATATGCCTGTTAAACAGACTCACCAACAATGATATCACAAACTAACAAGCTTTGGCAGCCTGTGCTGCTTTCCTCTCTGCAAACATTTGTTTTCTGAAATGTCTCTATTTTCCATTCCAATCCGCCGGAATATGTTTCTGTTATGGTATTGTTATATTTATAGCTCACCGTGTATGGTGATATAACAGGAGATAACAGGAAATGATAAGCTGGTTATGAGAAATGTAGAATTCTGAGGAAGCTTCAACTTTTCCATGAAGTGGGAGGAGTGACTATTCAACAGCGGCCAGAATACAACGTCCAATAGGAGAGGAGAAAAGATAAGAAAAGAAAAGAAAAGAAAAGAAAAGAAAAGAAAAGAAAAGAAAAGAAAAGAAAAGATGCGGGACAGATGGATGTATGTAATAACACTGCAAAGGGAGGTGAAAGAGGGCGGTTAGCTGGCATCGTGTTTGGGAGCAAATGTATGCGTCACTGAAGCTATTCCAAGATGCACAACACACACACACACACACACACACACACACACACACACACACACACACACACACACACACACACACTTTTTAATAGGCTTTGGTTGTTTCCTTGACAACAGTATAGTATTTTGAGGGCGCAGAGGTGGCGGTTGTTAATGCATTGGATGTGTGAGTGTGTGTGTGATGCAGCAGCCTGTTTAGTCAGGAGGGATATTCCACAAATTGCAAAACAAGGTCATTTGTTCTGTTCTGGTGAATTCGAGAGATTTACGTCACTGACTGGGCAACTACTTCCCTCACGCTGTCTCAAATAAGCCATCACATATGAAAGGTCGCTGAAACAAACACAATAATCCGTATTTCGCCCAAAAAACACAGGTTTATTAAAAATTCATCCATGTTATATGAGAAAATAGAAGCGAATGACACTGGATGGATAGAAGTATATCAGGTGCACTTCCTTTACTGCTTAATGGCTCATTAGATTTACTGATAAGAAGAAATTTCACACTTCCCTGCAATTTCCAACTTGCTAATTACTGTAATGCATCTGCGGGAAACTAATACTCATTAAGAGGAAGCCATTATCCCCAAAAAGGAAACAGGATGTCTTAGTTTATCCTATGTAATGAAGGGCTGTTCTCAGAGGCTGTTTCTAAGGAAAGCCTCCCCTGCTTGATAGAGCCATTGATGTAAATGTTGGCACTTACACACAAACATGGATACCCAGTCTCAGTTACATACACATACATGTACACACACACACACACACATCGCTCACAATAGCCCCCACCCACACTTCACTACAGGAAATCAAGCATTTCCTGCTGCATTTGGCACAGGAAGTGAGGTTAGTAACTCAGTGTGTTGTAAGGCTATTATGAATGAGAGCCACTCTCATTGTGGACCACAGTCTCACTCACAGCACCTCTGAAGTACTACATCCCTCATAACTATAATTATATGACGTTCTCCATCCCCACTCATTTGATGAATGAAATTCTGGGTTTATACAAAAGCCAGAGCAGCACAAATGTTCACTTACAGGAGTATAAATACATACGGGTAGTAAATTAAAACAGATTGCATGCTAATAGAAGTGAATTGCAGCTGTCAACCATTGGTCAGTACTTATGCAGTTTATTAAGATGATTAAGTCAATTTATTGTGATGTGTTTTTCATGCGTTGATGCAAAATGTCTGTAAGTGTTTTCACGCCAAATAACGGTAAAAGTTAAAAGTGACAGTATATTCATTAGAATGCAGTAAGTGTGTGATTGTACATTGTACGTCAACATTTTCCTCAAATGTAATGTAACTTTCCAATGAAAAACTCTTACAATTACTCTCAATCCAATGCAAATATTAATTTCCATTTCTGAACATTCCAAAATACGCTTTGACGACCGAACAGCACTTCCCTGAAAGGTCTGAGCTTCAGTGTCAAATTAAACCAATGTATGTGACATAAAAATTCAACAAGCATGAGTTTTTTAATGGGAGACGTGGGGACGTCAACACCGAGCGAGGGGTTCGCTTAGCCGACCGACAGCAGAACAGTGTCTGCACGTGTGCGCTTGTGTTTGCTTTGGTCGAGCAGCTGCATGACAAGAACACATTGTTACTGTGCATGCACCTATGCATTCCTGCATTGTAAACAAGGGTCAAGTGTTGCCCCTGGGCAGAATTTTAAATACACTGCTTGTGCCAAGAATGTCTAGTTAGAAAAAAAACATCCCGGGGTGAAAACGCATGCTCAGCAAAGCACGCCTAATGTGCACAAATGTACACAGGGACAGAAATATGGACTGACAAACACGCGGCGAGATGGAGATAAGACGGCGGGGACGAGCTACAAGGAATAAAAGGGCGCTGCTTTCACAGAAAAACTAAGTGTGGGTCTTTTGACACAGTGAGTGGTGGTTACTATCATACCCATCTGATTGAGTGATAACACCCTCCACCTCATTTCTGGGCACAAGGCTCCACCAGTAATACCAGACAGCTGGGAAGATGAAAAAAGCAAAAGTGCAGTTTAACCGTTTCACTGCCAGACAGAATTGAGCTGGCTGTGGTCGTCTGACTAAAAGCTGTCTCTCTCGGTCTCTATAAATTAGTGGTTTCACTCCGGCGATTGCTGACAAGAGTGTCAGCAGACCTCTCCCATCCCCGCCTGTCTCCACCACTACCTGACAGATAACTGAGCCCTGCAGGAAGGCCTGTTTGACTAACATCAGCAGTGACGGGTGGGAATCTGTTTAATCTGCATCATGCTGATGTGAAATCAAATGAATTCGCGTTCGGGTGTTCATCTCTTGTGGAAATGATTAAGATGAAGTGCCCATCACCGCTTGTGCACAGGGAATGGTTTTTTTTGTGTGTGTTACAACTTCTGTCTCCAAATGACTCTGCAGTCTCCCCCGTTGCCATGTTTGTCCTTCCCCTTTGCTCTTAGGGGACTCGAAGGGGAATGAATGTGGGTAGGAAATCAAATTAATAATAAGTTGGACATAGAATTAAAGAATGTGAATGAGACGTAAGGCGATTGATTGAAATTGTCCTTTAATTTAATGAAAAAAATGAGATTTGATTTTAAAGAATTGCATTAAAAACATGTGTCTTGTGTTGCTGATGAACAGAATTGACACTGGACAGACCTTTGAATAAAAGCAATATGGCCGCTCTGTTCTTCCCTGTATCTCTGCAGCTGCTAAAACGTTGTTCAGGTTTTACACAGTATACGCCAGCATACGCCAAAATGTATCCTCTCTCTTTTAAACAAACCATATTAGTCAAAGTACAGAACTTATGAAGGCGCTCTAAGGGCTGATTTTTCTTTCACACAGACAAAGTCAGTAAAGTATTAATGACAAGGTAATGGATCTATTACATGTCATGTGTCAGAGTCACTTCTCACAGCGCTGGTCACTGTGGAGTCTACACAACCTGAAACAACCTGTATCTGAGTGGGCCCATGTTTGTCGTGTCACTGGGTGATAGAACATACAGGTGACATAGATGAGCCTCATGTTTACAAGAATCTGTGGTTTGTTGTCTTCATGTGGTCAGATGTGTCATCTGTGGGCTAATATTTCTCGCAAATGTGTGTAGTTTGTCATTTGTTCCTTCACCTTTGCTTTGTGTTGAGGAGATTTTTAGCATGTGACAGTTCGACACACAACACCACCCATACAACACTGAAAGGTCTGGCTGGAGTATGATGGTGACTCATTGATCAGGAAATTTTGTTGCTCAATTTTGTGAGCTCATGCTTGATAACCATGCTACTGGTGCATCCATAATGCTTTTTTAAAACAACATTAATATCAGCTGACTGTTACTGTTATGTTACTATGAATAAGATGCATAATATATGAAGTAATTACATAATTATCGGATATCCAAATTAATAACTCATAATATGTATGAGTGCAAATAGAATTGGCAGTAGTTGCTGTTTTAAGGGCGGTGCTCCTTCATGTCAATTAAAATTTAAATTCTTATCTAATATTCACATTAATATAGACAACAATCAATAAATATTAGAGCACTACAAATGGTGGCCCATGTGTAGAGCCCAACAACAGCCAAAAATAACAGCTCTAAATAGAGCAGAGAGACAATACTGACTCATCCATGGGCCCCTCCTCACAGCCTATCTGTCCATAGTGTTACACCAATGATCTACTGTTCTACTTAAAGCTTGAATGGAGGCATTCAGTATAGGCAGATAGATACAGAAAGCAATCACCTTTGGCCACCTTGTACTCATTTGGCTTTCTCAGTAAGAGAGTAATTATCCTTTGACAGGAAAGTTCCTGTCTACCACTGTGTGTGAATGTGCGTGTGTGTTTGCACAGGAGCATATGTGAAAACCCGAGGCTGGTGAACCACTTCTGGTAAATAATATAGAAGTGGGCTTTGGTTGTCGGTGCTTTGTCTGCATTGCTGTGAGCCAGGCAGTAAATAATGTGGCGGAGTGAGATGCCACTGACTGCTGAATTCAGATGAAAGTTTAAGCGGCTTGAATGACTAATTAGGAGATGAAGTTAGTGTGTATTATGACTATAAAACTCTCACTGTGGAGAATTTTATAATAAGATAAATACAGTGTTAGTGTTTTGCTGTGCGTTGAATCATCAGTCTGCTGTAATATTAAAATATAGATTACTACATGGAGTATAGAGCATGTATTCGCTATAGATTTATTGAGTAAATGAATACTAAAAGGGTTGTACAACTTTGAGGAATGCCCCTGTGGCTTGGGGCAGATGTATAAGTTAAATAGAACTTGAAAAGTGCAACACTACGAGCTACATTCTCCTCTTTTGTTTTGCTGTTACGGTAGCAGACGTTCACGGTAACTATTTTCAGGCAGCCATATCATTGCATCCACTTCTGTTCACATCTCTCTGCTTCATTTCCTGGAAGCAACAAAGTCTCGAAGTGCTGAGTCTCAATGATCATCAGTGGCTGTGCATCAGAATGCGCTCGAGGCGCCTACACAGTTTCAGCCGATTGATCTCGCCAGTAACCACGAGATCAGACACACTGTCCTTTCCCTGTATCTACGTAGTATCTCTTTGGTAAACATTTCTCATAATGCAGATGCCCTGGGTTGCAAACAGGAATGCAATTAACATACGCCAACAAAAACCAAGAGGTGACAGATGGAAACAGACCAGGCAAGCAACATGGGGTTTGAGTAGAATATGATTATATTATATAATATTTATATTATAAATAATAAATAAGAGAATCATTAAATACAGAATAATTGGTATTTTTTCGAACAATACATCTCCTGACCAGAATTGTCCATTTAATCCTTTTTAAAATTCCATAGTGTATTTGTAACATGATCTACCGCTGACACTTTTTCTGCATTGAAAGATAGAATACTATCTCTCATTAAATTTCCTCCTGGGAAATTGTGGAGGCTGAGGTGAACCCTAACCTCTAATCCGTTCCACAGCTTCTTATTTTACACGTCAAAGGTAAATAAACCAACCCATTTTGCTAGTCATTGTGATTAGTGCTAATAACTGCCCTTACATGACACCTCATGAGATATTTATATATTTTATATATAGTTTGTAGTGATATTCAGTGAAATGCAGGGCAGGGTGAATATGGGCGCAGTGTACAATTTTTAAGAGAGAAAACATTCAGACTTCTACTGAAGGTTCAACAATTTGATCAAATGCACTTGAGATGAGAGGATTTCCAGCATGCGCATGTACACACGTTTAGTATGTGTAAGATGTGAGTAATGAGGGCCGGGTGTGTTTTTGTTTCCCCCTCCCCTCCCTGCTCTGGCTCCTTCACTCTCTGCACACCTGAGCTGGATCTGCAATCAACACACCTGCCAGCCATCACCCAATCACCACTGCCTACAACAACCCTGCTAAGACGGACTTACCTGCACCCAGCACCGCCACCTTTAGATTTATTTATAATATTAGCATTGTTTCATTTCTACCACAATAATGTAGAATAACACAACAAAAATTAGAAAACAGACACCACCATCCCTTACAGGGGTCAATAAAGGTCACAGTGCTATAAATGATAATTCTTTTTGAAAATAACAGTTCAACACACCCAGTTAGGCTCTACAGGCCTGTTAGTTCAGGACATCAGCTGACTAATGTGATTCCTGGCCCTGACTCTTTCCAAGGCTACTGTTGCCACACTGGCACAGCTGCAGGGCCGTTACCGCAACCCACTGAGGAAATGAAAATGTGGTGCACCCAAATCCTCCACACCCTGACCTCCTGTCGCCTTGCACTCACTTCTCCTATTGTCACAAAGAGGAAGTCTTGGCTAGTGTCTGAGAGAGGAAATAAACATAATGAAACATCCCTCCTCTCCGCCGTGATCCACCAGTTCAGAACAAATCTGAATCCAGTTATCATCATAGTTAGGTTTAGATGTACAGACAGTGCCATGGTGCCAATAAGATTTACATTGCTTTATATTGTATTGTTTAGTATTTGTACGGATATAGGCGTATAAGAACCACATCAGGGCAAAGTGAACGACCGTTTAGTCACTTACAGTATATCAGCCCTCACAGTTTCACAGCAAACGTATGATGTGTCTTGTTTGGGTGCGTTTGCAGAAAGGGGTGTGTTTATATTCTTACTCAGCTCTGTCACTTTTACTGTTATACTCATCCGATACCAATCTCTGACGTGACTGGCTCAGTTTTTTTTTTAATGAAAGCACATATCCTCATGCACTCCTTTCATTTGTCTCTTTTTATCAGATAGCGGTTTTTGTGAATGGCTACAATAAAAATGCTGACAAATGTAATCAAATGTGCACATGTATGTAGATAATTTGTACATGTATACAAAAAAATACATAGGCTATGGGAGAATTGAAACATGGCCAGTGTTGGTTGTTACAACATTTTGGTCCAGCCTCAGATATATCAACAACTAATACACACAGACAACATACATTCATGTTCCTTTCTGAATAAACTGCAATAAAACCTGGTCGCTCAACCACAACCATGAAGCAAAAAAAAAAAAAAAAAAAGAAGCAAAAAAGTTTTCTAACGCTTCTATTATGAGCTACAACCATTTGTGCATTAATTCAACCCATTTAAAGAGAAAGTAGAAAGCCTGTTTTGGTTAATGTCGAATCGCTTCAGTGACAGTACCGTTGCTAGCCTTTTGTTGGCGTGTTGTTTGCATGCTAACATTGTACTATGAACATAGTAAACGTTACGCAGTCTTAACCTGGGTGTTTTCAGTGTTGTGATTGTGAGAATGTTACCATGCTAATGTTAGCATTAGAATGCCACGGGGAGCTATAGATATGTGTTGTTAATGGTTGATTAGCACATCACACACACACACACACACTCTAATGAAGTTCACATTTAAACCAGCTCCATTAATAAACCAAACGTGCATGTAAAATCAGATAGGTTAACAGATAGGACTGCAGTGACAAGGAGTTTAAGCCTCTGTGTAGATGGAGGGGAAGTGGGAAGGACAGCTCCATATGCGTTATGTCTCCCTGAGGGGACAGCCGGGGACGACTGTCTTTTCCTGCCACACTCATTTGGCCCCAGCCATCGTCTTGTCTTGTGCTAAAGGTCTCGCATGGCTACAGGGCTCCTTGGCACTATCTGGGAGCTACAGACGAAGAACACGCTGATTAAACGTGCCTTCATTAAAGCGATTACATGCACAAGGCGGGTCAATCTCCCACAGGGAGACAAATAACGATGGGGGAGGGAGGGGGGGGCGAGACATAAGGAGAAGGCCGTTGGGTTGGACTGGAGAGAGGGGAGGATGAAGGGTGAAAGGGAAACTGACAATGGCCGCTTGTTAGCGTTAACTTCCACGGGCCTCACACTCGTAACTGAACTGAGGGACAGTCTTCATATGAAGTGTGAGGGAGTGAGCTGTCCTCTCCTCTCGGGGACAAACAGCCCTCCACCTGACTCACCCCACCTACAGGCCGCTTCCAGGTCATCAGGCTTCCAGTGTGGAAGACCTTGCCAAAGACGCAGGAAGAACGTTACTTCTAGTTCATTTATTAAAGCCCGGCCGGTGTTTCAGACGTTAAAGTGGTAATAGACATCAGCAGCTCGCAGGCTTTTCCTCAGTTTTGCCCTTTTGAGAAGGAATAGTCATTGAGGACGATACCAAGATATTCTGATGAGTGTTCATACAGGAACATTTTAAATTTCAAGGCATCGTAATTCTTCAGATTAAAAAGAACAAACTTCCTTTTCTGCATCCAAGTCTCTGATTTGACCGACGAGCTCGAACGATTTTGCAACTCGCCCTGCACTGTGGTTAAACCAGCTCTGTCAGCTGGTCAGTTCCAGATAATTGACTTCCTACTCCGTGAAACATGATTCATATGTGGAGGAGGAGAGGTGTGTGGTTAACACCACTGTTTTTTTCAAAGAAAGTACACATTTTTACACAGAGACGTGTCAAATTCAGTTCATTCCTCTCATTATGCCATGTTAGGCTCTCTCTCTCAGTTCACTTCCCCTGCCGTCGGTATCTCTCCCAGGCAAAGCCGGCAGGCATCGTGATGTGCTGAGAGCCAATGGAAAACAGAGTGGGTCACTTTATGTGGCTCAGCCACAGGGGCCGCCTGCACTGTGGAACCTGCCTGCACCTCAATACACACCTCTGATGCTTTTCCCCCTGCTGTTGATACTAGTTTCTGTCTATATGAATCATACCAGTGAAAAATTGCAGGTATGAGGTACTTGAAATGTGCATCTGAAAATATCTGTGTGCAGCCGCATGAAGTTGTGTGCGTGCGAGAAAAGACTCAACCAGGAATTCACATAAATCACGAGATTTCCAGTCACATAATCAGTACGTAAATGAAATAGAATTCTCCAAACAGTTGTCAAATTCAAATGTCCAGTTTATTCTAATGAGAACGGAACAATTATCAGGATCAAACCAGGTGAAATTAGAGGTCACAGCTATATGATAACTCCATAGCGGCGTCAGTGACCTTTAGTTAGTGGATGAGGTCACTGTGAAAGTGGAACTGACCACTAAGTGATACTTTACTGTGTTTCCCTGAAAGTACTTGTGTTTCTCTGTTTCCCCCTGACATTTCCCCCTCACTGACTGGCACACCAGACAATGGCTGCAGTGGGAGGAGCAAAGTCCAAAGCGACCACTGCGTGACAGCCGGACCTACATTTGTAACACGCACAACTATCATCATCGCATGAGATGTTCTAGTCCAGGCGCTTTTTGTGTGATGTGCAGTAGCTCTGGTGAGGACCCAGTGTAACGCACAGGAGAGTGATCATAGGTTTAAAGGTCAGTCTGGTCTCATTACACGAGGGGAAAACCACATTCACAGTTTAAAGGGAAGAGTTAAAGCTGAACTTTGCATGACCACTGACAACAACTGGGCCAAAAACACATCAAAGGAGTGTTTTCAAAGGAGTACTTCACCAAGTGCGTGATACTTGTAGCGGGGAGTCCTACACCTGTTTACGTCGTCTGTGTCTCAGGAGGAAGCTTTGCCAAATCTGAGAATAAACCACATGACACCATGGTGATGTCATCATCCTGTGATCAGCCGGAGAAAAAAATGAGTAAACCTTTATTTCACGCAGGAGGTGGAGGCTTTTGACAGAAGTGGGCATTCAGGAGTGTCAAAACAGAAGGCTATAGACTTACATTATAGAAAATGTAAGTAGAAGCAGCAGAAGCAGTCCCATCTATGGGAATGCACATCTGGATATCTTGGCCTCTGCTGCGGTTTCTTCTGTGTTTTGTGAGTCAGTTAGGTTTAAATTGGTGCAATATTAAATCAGTGAAGCGTCCCGCATCAGGCTCATCTTTTCACAGCTCCAAAGAGAAGGCAGCGTGAAATGTGAAATTCCCTCAGACCACGGGCTCAGAAATTCAGCCGTTACTAAAACTCTGTGCCACTGTCTCACTGCTGCTGTCTACTGAAAAACACAAGAAATAAAGAAGTTACATTTAGATTGTTTTACTTGCAGCGCAATTTTGTGATAATCCCATTAACCGTAATGGTCTGGGATAGCTTCACTTGTTTCTACCAATCTGTTTAATGTTACACTTGATATGCATTAGACCCTAATGTCTTTTCTTTTCTTCTTCGGGGAGCGATAAAGGGGAATAATGCCTTTACATTAAATCATAAAGTTTCTTTTCTACTGCCAACACACTTAAGCCCTTACATACTGAGGGAAAAACAAACACACACACACACACACACACACACATGCATGTGATCTTAGGATAAGGTAACCTGTAGGGAGGTGGAGGTGGGAAAGTCAAATGACAAGATGTCAGTGTGCATGGGCACACGGCCCTGTGGGAAGTGATTCAGAGAAGACAAAGATGTCTTTCTGCCAAACAGGTGTTCAGTTCAGAGAACACGTCTTTACTCTCACATATCTGAGAGGCTTCGTCACGCGTTTGTGGTCCTGTAATCTTTATAAGAACATTAGAAGTTCAGTGCACGTAAACAAACGACTGGCTTGCAGAGTGAGGTCCAGTTAGACCTGAGTTAGACTGCAATCACATCTCTAATGATACAGTGGCTCTTGGTGAGCTGGGTATGATCCCCATCCATCACTGAGCACACCTTTTTATTAGTTACCTTCAACTATTACATGAAAACACGGTTTTAATCTGATACACTGAGCATATGTCCTCTCTTGCCAGACGCCCATTATGCTTCGTGCATTTTTTCTGGAAACATCACGCCCAGGACCTGACACCGCTCAGCCATCCTCTCCCTGCCTGCAGGCTGAGGGAGGGCAGCACTGCGCCTCCTCCGCCTCCCACATCCCGGAGAGCTGGAGGCGCGCCAGGATGGGATTGGCTTCCCGCTCCTGTCAGGGAGGAACCGGTGCGTCAGGATACCCAAATATGGACCGCTCGATATTAGTTCGGGTTGCAGGATTCAGTGGCGGGGTATATATCCCCACTGATGGGACTGCTGTTGAGGAAAGCACGCGGGTCGGTGGATGAAGTGTTCCACAGTGTGAGTGTAGTAGGCGCACTGTGTGTTACATGACTGCAACACTTACAGTGACTTGTCAGTAAACAGTAGCAGTGCGGCCGCGCGCGCGGGGTAGAGTTTGGGTTGCGTGTGCGCACCCGGGTTAAGTTTTCCCCCCACGCCGCACAGTCCGCGTCTTGTTTACAGTTTACTGTTCCTGGCAACAACGTCATCCAGTCTACGTGACATCCCGGAGGCGGGGAGGAGGACGAGCCAATCAGCGGGCGGACCGCAGCGCTCGCGCAGGCCGGGCCGTATAAGTGTCGCGCGCCGCCTCTGCCGCCTGTTATTAAAGAGGAGACAGAAGCGCAGCGGCGACAGCACAGAGCAGGACACACTCCTCCACACGAGTGGATTGAAAACATCCGAATTAGTCACTCCACTCCGCTTTGAGTCCCACCAAAGGTACAAACCGACGACTTGGTACAGTACTGTTCCTCTGTTTTGGAAGTTGTGCTCTGTTTTCTTCATAACATTGATCGTCAGTATAAGTAAACAGCGGGACTTGGTGCCGGAGATTGACTCGGTTGGGACACCGGCGCGTCACTCTTGTGTTTGACTGTCTGATTTGAAATAATGTCCACACTAATGGAACAGCCTTTTTATGACGACTCGTTTCTCTCTGCTTATGGCCACCCAGGCGCAGCGCGGCCCGACTACAAGCTGCTAAAGCAGAATATGAACCTGAACTTCTCCGATTCTTATCGGAACTCGGACTTCAAGTCACAGCACCTGCGCGCCGACACTGATTTCTATCCCGCGGGGGCGGCGGCTGTGGACGTGAGCTCCCTGAAGCTCGCCTCTCCGGAACTGGAGCGCCTGATCATCCAGAACAGTAACGGGGTCATCACTACAACGCCGACGCCCGCCCAGTACCTGTACACCCGCGGGATCACAGAGGAGCAGGAGGGCTTCGCGGAGGGGTTCGTCAAAGCGCTGGACGACCTGCACAAGATGAACCAGATGGCTCCTCCAAACGTGTCCATCGGCACCGGCGGCGTCGCCTGCTCGGCTCCAGCCTCAGTGTTCGGCTCCTCCATCCAGCCAGAGCCGCTGGAGTACACCACCCTGGGCAGCTGCACCACCAACCCCAGCCTGTCCTCGGCGGCCAGCTATCCGTCCACCACCATCAGCTACCTGCCCCAGTTCCACCAGCATCACCCTCAGGCCGTTGCGCACGGATCCCACCATTTCCAGCACCCTCTGGCCGGCGCGGCCATCCACTCGCAGCGGTACTGCAGCCTGAAGGAGGAGCCGCAGACAGTCCCCGACATGCAGAGCAGCGACAGCTCCCCGCCGATGTCCCCCATAGACATGGAGTCCCAGGAGCGGATCAAAGCGGAGCGCAAGCGGCTGAGGAACCGGCTCGCAGCCTCCAAGTGTCGGAGGCGCAAGCTGGAGCGCATCGCCCGCCTGGAGGACAAGGTGAAGCTGCTGAAGACAGACAACGCCGGACTGTCGAACACGGCTTCCGCGCTGCGCGAGCAGGTGGCCCAGCTCAAACAGAAAGTCATGACGCACGTGAGCAGCGGCTGCCAGCTCATGCTGGCGCCCAAAGTCAAGTCTTACTGAGGAGACTCACATAAACACTGGACACGGACTGCACTGACAACACAGCGGACAATGTCTCCAGCCTTTACACAGCAGGACAGAACTGGATCGGTGCGGTCAGACTGGCGCACAGACAAGTAGCTCGTCCGTCACGCGGAGATCGCACTAGACTATAACACTTAGGGCATTGCTGAGTACGACTTTAAAAGCTTTGCCCGTTTACATTTTCTTTCATTGTGTTTTGTGTTGCCTGTTATGTAAGTTATTTGAGTTTGTCAGGTTGAGCCTGATGAGTCCTTCTTTTTTTTTTTACTTGTACAGCATATTTAAGTAAATGAAACTAAGAAATACCCGGTGTTGTTTCTTGTTGACGTTTGTGTTGTGTAGTGGGGATTATTTCGACAGTGGGGCCATTTCTCGTGGTCGCTCTTGTCAGTACTTTCCAGTAGTTCCTGGACGCTGGAGACGTCCCGGCGTATGATTGTTTCCCTGTTGACGCACGCGCGTCACTCCATATATGGTCAATTTGGCTGATAAACGTCACGTCGCAAGAAAGTTTCCGGGAACTCCCTCCTACATTGCCCGTCAGAAACGCTGAGCACTCCCCTCCACGCCCCTTTCACACCACAGTGTGTGTGTGTGCGTGTTAAAGACGAGGTTTGTCAATGGGTGGTTTATTCGAGTTAAGGGAGTTTCCCCATTCTGCTTTCAGTTTCCCAAAACAAGCTGTGAGAAGACTAGCTCAGGAAAATGATTGCAAAAAGTTCCAGATAAACATGCAAAGCACAGTGATGGTTATGGGCTAGGTTGAATTTACAAGAATTGGAGCCAACACACACACACACACACTGCAGTGGAACAGAGGTCACATGTATTCAACAGCAGAACCAAATCAGTTCCCGATCAGATCTACTGTGTCTGAGCAGTGGTATGTCTCAGTGTTTATTCAGGTGTCATCCAAAATTACTTAAATTACTATACATATACCTTAAAACAGGGTTAATGTAGTTTGCTGTTTTTCTCAAACTTTTATACCTGTCTGAAGACAGGACAGCAATTCGACCCGTGCTGACAAATCTTCAACAATCCAGTCTTTCCCAATGGGCTTCAGTGCCATTTGGCAACACCAGGTTGATATGATTGAGTCAGCCACCACAATAACTCCAATATTAACTAAAACTTTATAGTCACGATGTATCATGAGTCTTTGCCAGAAACCGGAGCCAGAACTGACACCAATTTCATTTCACAAATGCCTGCTTGCAATATTTCACTTCCAATTCAAACAGTCACCCAACAGTGATCCAGTAGACGTATGACACCACCTACAGGTCACGTTTGGAATGATGTACAGATTACACTGTAAAGTCAAATTTTTTCCCACTGCTTTAATAATGATGTTAACAGGTATCATTCAAGACAGAAACAGAAAAGTCGAAACTTTTTTTGAAAAAACAAAACAAAACAACCAACACCATTCTTTCAGTGTTTGACTACGGTCGCCCAAAAACTGTAAATTGTACATACGTAGGTAAGAGTTGCAAGAAAGGGTTATTTCCTAACAAGTAACAATTAGATAAGTGTAAAAGATTAGAGTGGACACCATAAGATACTGCTTCACAGGGACACTTCATTTGAAGGCAAGTGCTACAAGTCAGCTGGATGACCATCATATTTACTGCTTGGAGAAGAACTCTTTGCTTTTCTCAACGTCAGGGATGATAGTGTCGCTTCCAGGTTTCCACCCAGCAGGGCACACTGAACAGGGATACAGGACAAAGTGCAGCAAAAGTTGTCAATGGGAAACAACAATAAGGTTTGCTAACCACAAGAACCAAAAACATGTGTAAATACGCAGCAGATGGGTAAACAAATAATGCAGGGCTACGTCTACTGACTGAACCCTCTAGGTCAATTTATAGCAACACACACACACATAAACACAATTATAGCTATATATAAACGGATGTTACTCACCTTCTCCATGTTTGTCAGTGTGCTGGAAGGCCTGGATCAGGCGCAGAGTCTCATCCACAGAGCGACCCACAGGCAGATCATTAATGGTTATCTGCCTCAGGATGCCCTTGTCATCAATCACAAAAAGACCCCTGGGAATCACAAACCAAAATAAACATACTTCTCAAAATTGTTACTTTGACATCCATAAGTTACAGCAAACCTTCAATGCTTGCTTAGTCATTATAGTAATTATAGAACAGAGGTAATGCATGCTGCCAGGCCCCCACTAGACAGTGCACACTGGGCATTTGCAGTATTTAAAAAGACAGGAACACATGTAAACTGCCTACCTGTACGAAATGCCATCATCCTCTTTCAGCACACCATAGTCTTTGGAGATTGACTTGGTGAGGTCTGCCACCAAGGGAATGTTCATGTTACCCAGACCTCCCTGCTTCCTAGGTGTGTTGATCCTGTATAAATAAAACACACGATAACCAAGCAACCAATAACCAATTGAGTGTTGTGAGTGCATACAGGGCAAAATCAGTTCAAGACTGTACTACTTTAATTAAAGGGACTAATAGGGAGAGAGGCTGAAATTTACGAAGTCCTACAAAATTGCAATGCAGGTAGCAGAACTCCAAAAAAACACTCTGTATTTAGCAAGTCATGTGCTGAAGTCCTAACACCTTAATATTCTTAATATGAAATGCAGTTGAATAAAAAGCGGTTACCACTGACTTATCTAGACTGAGCAGGGAAGCTAAATGACAGTAGATAAAGTAAAACTTGGGTGGATCCTGCATCAGTTTCTGTGCATACACAACTTGCATTTAAATTGCTCTCCTTACACGGCTTGTTGACATAAGTCAGTGGTGTGAATGTCATTATTTCTTTGGTGTTGTCTCAAAAACCCTGAAGCAAGTAAGTTCCCTCAGCACAAGTCATGTTCTGCTTTCCACTATTTAGAATACTCACCATGCCAAGTGACTGAAGTGAGAGTCCACGGAGCAGCCGATAACTTCACAGCCAATACTGCGGAACTCTCCCACCCTGTCGCTGAAGGCCACTATCTCCGTGGGGCACACGAACGTGAAGTCCAGGGGGTAGAAGAAGAAGACTACATACTTTCCTAAAACACACCAGGGAAAAAAGAGGCATCAAAGTCTGGTTAGCGCACGATAATACACCTTAAACCAATAGTGCTTTTCAGAAGAACTGATCAGACGCCTCAAAAATATACCAGGGAGCTCTACAACTGTCACTGTTCTGTAAAAAAAACAATCTGTGAAAACAACACTGTTACCTCTGTAGGTGGACAGCTGGATGTCCTGAAACTGCCCATCCACTACAGCTGTGGCTTTGAAGTCAGGGGCAGGTTTGCCAATCTTAGCATTTCCCGAAGACATGGTGGTGGCAGTGGTGAATGACTAATGTAAGAGACAGAGTTAAAAAGCAGAATAATATTTAAAGTAAGCCAAAAAACAAATATAATATTAAGACGAAAGAGCCGAAGTGCCTGAGGTCTAAACTGAAACCCTGGTTAAACTGCTCGTTGATGCATTGCTCAAAAGCTTGTAGTCACATGGAAGTCATGATCAACCAGCAGGGAACAATAGGTATTAGGGAGGGTTACATAACCATGCTCATGCAAACTGGTAGAGATTAGAGAGTACACACATAAATATCCATATATTCTGGACACGCCTTGAATGTTAGTATAGATACACGTAGCAACAATTATACCTCGATCAAAGTTAAGCGACGTAGGGGAAGGGCTTTGTTACAGAAAGCTCTTTGTGAGGCGGAGTGGCAGCAGCACGAGACAAAGAGACAACCAGAGACAGGGAGAGAAAACCAGAGACAACCAGAGACAGAAGAACAACCAGAGACAGGGAAGGACAGCCAGAGACAGGGAAGGACAGCCAGAGACAGGGAAGGACAGCCAGAGACAGCCAGAGACAGGCCCAAACACATACAGGGTTCAGAGCAACAAACCCGCACTAACTGGCTATCTTATCGCTAGCTTAATCTACTAAACCGGTTTCTTTAGCTCCTTGTTGTTCCTGTCCGAACAGTTAGAGCTCCTGACAGAGCTGGGCAGAAACGACGAGACGTTATGAGACAGGTGGACATGTTTGACTGACCTGTCTGTAAGTAAAGCCGTAGAGAAGCTAGCGCAGCAGAGGGTTGTAGTTTCTCAAAGGACAGGGCACTCGAAAGAAAGAGCTGTGGAGTGCAAAATGTAGGCGGGACCATCCGTGACCCCCGGAAGTGAAAATATCTCCTTTCAACGTAAAAGTTTGAATTTGAGTTGACATACGTGACAGTTCGTGGAGTGGGACATGAAATGTGTCGTATGAAGTTAAATACAAAACCCATAAAACTGTACTTACATACAATCTACTAAATGTATACACTTTTACCTAGGTAGTCAATGGAGAGGTGGAGAATTACGAGATAAATAAACACAAGACAGTTTTTGTTTTTTGTTAACACATGTAAACACCTACCATGAAACGGAGCCATTTCGTTTCAACTTTCACAGTTCATTAATGTTCGTAAATAATTCTCAGACTTAATCTGGACTACAGATGACTTATGTGCTAATTGATTTTAATACTGACACTGACACAGGCTCAGTTGTAAACGTTGGTCTCTTAATAATAATAATAATAATAATAATAATAATAATAATAATAATAATAATAATAATAATAATAATAATAACAACAACAACAACAACAACAACAACAACAATAAATAAATCATTTTATTTAGTGTATTTAGTGCCTTTCAGACACTGTACAAAGACAGACAGTCGATGTGGGTTTTGTACAAGTCTTGGTGAATGGTGAGACCAGTTTTCTCGTAAAGACGCTCTAGTTGTCAACCTCTGGCTTTCACCTTCTGTCTCATAACTTGTAACAGGCCTTGTGACTTTTTGTGGGACGTCACTGCTTGTACTTAACTGAACAATAAGTCTGATGATGTCTGCAAACTATTATTTTTCATTTTATATACCAGGGTGGACAAAAGTTGAGGGAGTGACACTACCAGTAAATGATGATTGCTTCCTCTGGTTTAATCAATACGGCTCTTTTCATCTGGGGTCAGCACTGTGTTTTGAGGACAGTCCACTAGGTGTCAATGTAACTCTACAATCCAGGGTGCCCTAAGTCCACCTCCTCCAGCTGGAGCAGCTAATGAGCCTTGTTTGCATGCCAGTGACTATGGGTGTGAAAAGTACAAAACATAAACAATAAATGATAAATTATGTTTATGGCTGTTGGCAAACAACAAATGTCCATTACTGCCATTGCACTGCAGTAAACTACAGCACATTGCATGACCTGTCCACTAAAATAATCATACAAAGTGATAAATAATAATGTGGATCAGATCTTTTGATATTCATGTTGTTTTCCTGCCAAAGCAAAAACTGCCGGACAAAGCTTTTCTGATCCTCTTAAAATATCCCCTGACTCTCTCCCATCTCTTGTTGCTGGTCTGTGGAGTCGTGGCCTTGAATGCAACACACATCTCTTCTGAGTAAAGCTGCTGGGTGTTGACTGGCTTCCCCACATTAACTTCTGCCAAGTCTAAAAAGCACAAAGAAACATTGTGTTAGTTTGATTAGAACAATAAACAGCAGGAGACTGAGAGGATTTAGACATGTGTCTAACCAGAGTGGACGATTGCTGCTTCATTGTCTTCTTCCCTCAGATTTACACAGGTGCTCTTTGGACCAGCACTAACTGTGTCCTCATGAGGAGTCAGGACACAGGGTAAACAACTCATCTTCTGTGAGGAAACCTGCAGGCTGACATTTGGCTCCTCCATGTTAAGAGTCAGGTTTTCCATGTTTGTTTTTGAGCTGATTTCAGTGTGTTGCTCCACTGAGAAAAATGGATGCTTCGCCACTTGAAAGGGAAATATCCGTGTACAACAGTCGACATCAAGCATCATTTTAAAGAGGTCTAGAAATCGATAGGTCTCAATCTTCTCATCCCGGTGTTTATCATATATTATCTGGAAGGACAAAGATCAGAATATGTCCAATATGCCACTAGATCATTGAACTTTAATAAATGAAGGAGACGTATATATAATAACATTACATTACATCACATTACAGATAAAGTGATCAGACCACCTACCTTCTCTAAGGCACTTAGACTGTGAAAACACCTGTTGTCTTTGTAGCGGTGCTGAGCCAGTTTGGCAAACTCTTCTGGAGTCTACAAAGAGGCAGTATTAACTAAATAAATCACTTATCCTAATGGATGGTTGGATGGCTGGATGGATGGATGGATGGATGGTACATACCTTCAGTCTCCATGACTCATTCACATTGTTGAAGTACTTCATGTTATTATCTGAAACTTCCAGTTGATAATCTGGTGGCTGACCCAGAGTGTCCACGATGTCCTTTATCTGGAAACACATGTGATTTGATTAAAAAACAAATGTCTCACTTTTGACTTTTGACTTTTGTCCATGACTATTATACTACTATATAGTATTGATACTATTTGAGGTCTGTGAAGAGGATCCTTACCATGTCATATTCGTGACTCCCTTGAAAAAGTGGATAGCCTAGGGCGAGCTCTCCCATGACTACACCCAGAGACCACATGTCTATTGGCTCGTCATAGGCCAAACCCAAAAGGACTTCCGGTGCCCTAAATCAAGACCACATCAACAATCATAAACTTCTCATCTAAAATGTGAAATGGCATCTCTGTCATAGTGTCAGAACTTTTTTGTCCAATACAGACGTTCTCTCTACTGTATGTTGCCACCTCTCCGCTTCTTGTACCTACCTGTACCACAGGGCCTGCACATATAACTCTTGATCAGAGCTTCCCGCATAGCAAGCTATACCAAAGTCAATGAGCTTGACTTGGAGAGGTTGCTGATTGCAGTCCATAATCATTATGTTGTCAGGTTTAATGTCTCTGTGTATGATTCCCCGGTCTGTGAGGAGCTGCAGTGCTGTGTTCAGCTGAAGAGACACAAATCATAATCAAGATAAAGAACATATGTATTGATTTCTCATCAGATTTGATATATGCAGTGAAATGACACATTGGAAAGTTCTAGGAATAGTAAACAGACCTGATGCAGAACTGAGCGGATCTCAGCCATGGTCATAGGCTTGAACTGTCTTTGCTTCATATATTCATACAGAGTCAGGTCCAGAACTTCAAAATTCAGACAGATACATTTTTCATGCCGGAACCAGTTGTAATATCTCACAATATGCCACTTGTCTGCATCAACAGTCCTCAGGCTCTCAAGGATAAAAATCTGAGGAAGAAGTGACAGAGTCGATATTTACTGTTTACGACTGGCTCCAGGAAACACTGACTATTCAGAAATTCAGAAATTTGACAGGTGTAATATTAAATATTATTATTAAATATGTTTAGAGGCATACTCCAGTTGCAGTTAGGATACATGAACAGCTTATGTCCTACCTCTGTCAGATGAATATCAGGGTCATTATTTTTCAGTATTTTGATGGCCACATTTTTCTTGGTTTCAGTGTCTAAACACTTGACGACCTGACCATAGGTCCCCTCATCCAGAAGTTGCTGCACCTCATACCGGGCATCCAGCAGGATTCCTTTATTAAGCAGGGATTTTACAAGATGTGATGGACACAGTATGAAGTCATGTGTTGCTACGTCAACAGTTCACCTAACAGCACATGTATATAGTACATGTAGATTCATTTCATTTTCAAATAACATTATGCTTATTTTGCTCTACCATATAATTAGTTTTTTATAAAAATGAAAGGATATGAATTAATGAAGAAACAATTAAAGAAGCACAGTACTAATTTCATTGTCACATTAGTGTGAGGGTTGTTCATAGTGAAAGAGATTTCTGTCTCTCAGTTGTTATCAGTGCAAAATATTGGACTTTTCATGTTGTCACATCACTGTCATCTTACCTGACACTGAACTCAATGCAGTGTTGTCTGAATCAATCCGAGACGCCATGTTTAAGAGAACTGTCTTTTTTTCTTTTACCTAAAGTCTCTCTGTGTATTTGTATCTGAGTATGTGTTTTACGTTTTGAAGCAGTGATGTAATCTTATTCATTTTTCCAGTCTTTGTGTCTATGACGCTTTGGTCCTTTATAGGCTATATGTTTTATTATAACGCGCTTGTGACGTCACAGTCTGTTTTAAAATGATTCGTCCTTTTCTTCTTCGTGTATTTAATATCCTTTCTTATTTACTAATTAGATGGCGGTCGGCGCATTAACGCCATGCGACATTAATCGCCATTGGATGGTTTTACATAATATGAGACAATTGCACTACATTTTTGACATCACGTCGTTACTTCACCCTGTATTACAACATATGGGTGATATTATTCTTTAGAAATAGGAGGAGTGTTTAATGCCCTCCATCATCTGGACTATACTCTGTAGTGTTTCTCCTCCACTCAGTGTTGTTTGATCTCTCTGAGATCGATCCGGAGCGTTTGTCTTGTTCATCATTTCTAAAATTTCAGACTTTATTGGTTGTGTCAATTGATGGTCACTGGGGGCGCATTTGATCCCGAGAATCTCTTCTGATAAATCTTCGTGGCTTTTACGTTGAAAAATCTGTAGCCGGATATAAGTAGACAAGCACTTCCGCCAAGCTACTCGCTGTGTTAAGCTGATGTTTTGGTTTGAGTCTTTTGTTTTAAGTCCTTTTATGCTTTTATTGTTAAATCTGCTTTTACCGGTAAGTGATAGGTGTAGTCTATTTCACAGTTGACAGCGCAACATTTACACGTATTAGATATGTTTCTTAGATACACCGTAATTTGCTTTAGCATGTGTGTAAGGTTAGCTTGTTTCATGAGTAATACAAAGCGTTACACTGGGTGGTCCAAGTTAGTTTTCACCTGTTTAATTAGAATTGGCATGAGTTGAGTTTCTTACAGCTTTACTTTTAGTCTGTGGTTTCCTTACAGAGATACCTTATTAAGTCGTGAACAACAGAAATGAAAATGTTTAACAGTGAGCAACGTAAAAAGATAAAACCTATAGCTGTGGAGTAACGTTTGTCAACAGTAAGTTCATGCTGATCTACCGTCCTTATTCCTGGGGGCGCTACTGTAGAAAGGATTGTGGGGGACGCTTCCGGTGAGACACCAGAAGCTGCAGTGAGCCGTTGGCAATTAGCGTCTTGCTAGCATTAAAAGCGGCGTTTTATTGGAAAGTCTCAGTCAGTTTTCTGTCCGTGGAATTTTAAAACAATATGGCGTTGCGCAGCTCGGGTACCTGTTGCGCTGTTCGCGGTTGCACAAACAACCAGGCAAAATTAAATATGTGGCTGCAACAACAATGTTTCGACCATGCGCCCCAAACCAAGAGAGAGTGTCCATGTGAACAGCGGTACAGTTTCCATCGCCTGCCGACAGACGAAGACTCAAAGCGAGTGTGGCTGAGAAATATTAACTTAAAGAAACCACCCAAAACGTTTTATGTCTGCTCCTTCCACTTTGTCGACAAAAAACCAACGGATGAAAACCCGCATCCTACTTTGTGGTTGGGCTCCGACAGACCACCAGAGAAGAGACGCCGGATCCTGGGGAAGGCAGACAGCAGTGTCACAACATCCGGTATGATTTCAGGTGTATTAGCTTGGCATTGACAACATTTAGTATTACTGTACTTTAAAACTGTAACGTGTGTGTACGGTACCGACTGCTCGGCTGCATTAACCTTAAAGGTTTAAGGTCTTTATTGTCATTTCCATGTTAGACCTGCAAATTAAATTTGTCAGCGTGGCTGCAAGACCTGCCCCCACCTGCAACACATGAACATGTCTCCAACATGTGGGTTAACATGGACTATTAGCAATGTAAACAAACGCCAGCCGAAGGTCGCGTCCGAAATTAACGCAAGGCCTCATGGGGGCTAGGAGTAAGGTGGATGGATATGTTGTTGTGAGCAGCAGGAGCAGTTGTAGTTGTACTCCTCCTCCGAATTTTAAACAGGACTGATTTCAATCAGCTTTTCAGTTCATATCCTAACTACAAATCTCTTCTCAAAAGCAACGCTAATCATGTCATCAGGCTTTGGTGCACAAGGTTAAAGAGATATGCTGATAAAGTAAGTTACAATCACTCTTTGGTCGCACCCCAGTCATGTTTATCATAGTAGAATCTCAATTAGTGGAGACAGACTCTCATTTGAACTTCCCCACAGCAGCCACCCACCCTGTCATATGTGAAGAAATGTGTTATAGCAGCTAAGCTTCTCTAGCAGCTCAACGTCCAGGAGAGAGGTGGCTCAAGCAGACTATTCTACAACAGAGTCAACCCCTCAAAAAACCCCAAACAACTCAAGTTTAGTCCAGGTCTCTCCCGACACCAGATGACAACAGTCCTCCTCCTCTGCAGGGGTTAGAGTCATGACCTCGCCACAGAAGATGGATCATCAGGGGTCTCCAGTGCGATTTAACGAATCAGCAGCCACAGTCCTCCCGTCATTTCCATCCAGTTCTAGACTTGCTGAAGGCAGCAGCTCATCGTCCTCAGATCACCAAACCACAAGCAAGCCCCTGTGGGCACCGCTGGAAACAGATGCTCCTATTACATTAGGTATGGCCGAATTCTGGATTACTGTCTCAAGTGCCCAATTTACTGGGCATTCTTTAGAGTTCATGTCTGAAAATACCTTGTGTTACATTTCTTTTTTAACTAGTCTCTCGCTGACTTTATTCCTCTTCTCTTATTTTTATCTTCATTCTTATGACTTTAGACACCAGTGACGAGGTCCATGTTTGCCAGCTTTGTGGCTGCTGGTATGAGACGCGTAAGGGTCTGTCCAGTCATGCTCGGGCCCATCTGCGTCAGATTGGAATCCCTGACAGTGACATCAAGGGCAGGCCTATTGATTTTCTTTACCAGATTATGGAGGATGAAGACCTCAAGCCAGTCAGCAGTGGACAACAGAAGCCCCTCACCTCAGACAGTCCCCCCAAGTCTTCATCCAAACATCCCTCTGATCTCACCTCTCCATCTGGATCTCCCCCCAGTAAACGGCTTAAATTGTCAAAGGAGTGTATCTGTATTCTGTGTGGGAAGGAGTGTGAGAATAGGAAGGGTCTGTCCAGCCACTACAGCGCTCACCTGCGTCAGATTGGAATCACTGACTTGATGGGGAAAACCTCTGTATTTCAAGCAGTTCTAGAGCTAGTCAACAGTGGCATTTTAGAAGCTGCGTTTTCCCCGAAAACAAACACTGCATCCAGCTCATCTGCGGTGCTGTCTACCCCTCCAACTTGTCCTGTAGCTCCACCTCTTTCTCCATCGAGGGGCCAGTCCCAGAGCCCTGTAAGGAGCCCTCAGTCTTCTCCATCTCCTCTTAACAGGGCTCCGAAGGCTAAGAAAGGCTTTCGGCTTGCAGTGGATCCACTGCACAGGAAGCCCAAACCTGAGCCTGTGGAAATCGATGTATCTTTTCAACCAGAGGCATCCAACAATAACAGCAACTCTCCTCAGCAGAAGTCGCCTAGTGCTCCTGCTGCTTCAAAGTCTTTCAGTGCAGGTAAGACAGGCAGCTGTACACCTGTATATTAATATTAATTCATGCTGCCGTTAAGAGAATTTCAACACTCACTTGTTTTCTGTTAAATCATATTTGTATCTATCCTTTCAGTGTCCTCTCCAAAAAACAGGCAGTCCCCACTAACTGTCCTCTGTGACTTCTGTGGTCAGCTGTTTGAAACCCGCAAAGCATTGTCGTGCCACGTCCGTGCCCATCTGCGCCAGCTTGGCCTCACCTGGTCAATCAAAACATCACCGATTGACCTCCTCAGAGAGGTCATGCTGCATAGTGAAGAAGGCAAAAAGGGGTCTTCAGCAGCAGGCAAAGCCACATGGTCCCCTCCAGGCTCCAATAGGCCTCTGGATAGCCCCCAGGCGATGGAAACAGCCTCCGACAGCTGCACCACACCTCTTGATTATTCCATGAAAGAGAAATCCCAGTTTGGCAAGTGTGGGTCCTCTCACCCTGGTAAGATATTATCACCTTTTTAAAGCAATAAATGAGCTCTTTGTGGGCCATATTCCATCGAGGAAAAGTGTTTTCTTTCATTGTTGTGGATTTGTTTTAAAGGAATAATCCTTGTTATACAACAGTGAACCTGAGGAACCCGGCTCTCAATCAGTACCAACTCTGTGCTGGCGCCATTAGAGAACAAAATATTTGACTTGTTGAAAACAGGCAATCATTTAACATTTAAAAGGCCTGTTTTATAAAAGTATATCTTAAAGAGGAACAAATGGGGCGAATGGCAACAGCAAATGCAGTTGGAAAATAAAGGAACACAGAATAACACCAGCCATCTCCTTTTAATGACTTGATCTGAAAGGTGTTTTTTTCCATATAGTTTCAGTCCATGAGACTCCAGACTGCAGAAAAGCCGACTCTTGCCATTACTCATCTGTCTGTTGCTGTTTTTAAGTGTGTACATACACATGCACAAAAAATGTATTCATGATAAAATCACTGAAGACTGTAGTGGATCACGGCGGTTTAGTTGAGAATGTACCATTAATGTCAATTTAGATGAAATTCTAACGTATTAAACACAACAAAACAATTTCACTAAGTAGGTAATACTCAAAATACTCCTCCAAACAATGTCTCATCTTCTTTTGTCAGATGCATCCTGTGAGCTTTGTGGGTTTAATTTTGAAAACCGCAAGGCCCTGGCCAGTCACGCGCGGGCCCACCTCCGACAGCTGGGAATCATTGAATGGAGAGCAGACGGAGCAAGTTCTCCAATTGAGCTGCTCAGCGAGTTGATCCGGAAGGACCCAGTAAAAGTTGCAGCGATAACCGAACGCTACCGAATGGGTGAACTTTTCATCAAAAAGGTGGGCTCTAAAACATCCTTCAGGTCAAAAATGGAAGTTGCCCAAATGTGTGTTAAATAAATTTTAATATTATATATATATTTTTTTTTTGTTTCAGTCCCAGACAAGTGCTGCTTCACCCTCTCTGTCTACAGACTCTGACACTATGTTAGGCAGCAGCTTGAAGGCTGATCACAAGACTGGCAGAGAGGACGCGCTCATCATTGCAGGCTCCTCTAGACAGTCCCATAGCCACACGCGGACAATTGCGGCCCACAGCAACCCCTGTGTACGCACGCCAAGGGGTAAGAAATGAAAGACATTGGAAGAAAGCTGGATACAGATGTACTGTAGCTGACTAAAAGCAATTCTACTTTCAGGGGTCCATCTACCAAAACATGCATTACCCATGAGGGGTGAAAGTCACGGTAACAGCTCGCGGCAGCCTCCGCGGTCCGGCAGCATACCTGCTCTGCTGCCAAGGCCTCCCCTAACACCGCTGGTTAAGCTGGTGGGCAAAGTCTACTCACTCAAGTGCAGGTCAGTCTGTAAAGTACAAATTGTATGGAACAACATTTTTTTTAATTGATCAGAGCATTTTAAAGTGATTTGGTATTTGCTTAATTCAAAAGTGAACTGTCCAGTCATTTGTTTCAGCTGCCACACAGGGGCCATAAAGTGATAGCAGGTCCCCGATAGCACAACCCATTCTGACATCTTTTAGTTTGTTTACTTGGATATTTAAAAATTCATAAAATATTAAATGACTCTGGATCAGGACCAAAACCCTTGACTGATTGGTTCATCTCATTAATGTAAACCTCCTTTATATATGTTTTTGTGCCTTTCGGGCCAAAACATAAGTCACTGTTTGAAATATAGCATTACTTCCCTTTATTGTGAAGAAGTTGCTCATCATGTAATGCAGTTTGGCTCAAGCATGTCTCTTTGTCTTTAGGTTCTGTGAAGAAGTGTTTCACGGACCATTGTCAGTTCAAGAGCAGTGGATCACTCACCTACAGAAACACATTCTGACACTAGGATACAAAGGCAAAGCATCTCCTCCGGCTGCACCCGTGGCAGCTCCAGCACTTGTACATCCAGTTGCTGTCTAGGCCATCAGTTTTGACAAATTTAGAAATTTGGTGTGTAGAAGAGAATTTTCTTTTTTGTGTTTAAAAAAAAAAACATGACATAAATTAGCCTTATGAGAAAGAAGGATATTGTTATTCACTCAGGTACAACAGAGCACAATCTGATTACTGGGTGTTTGGGGAAAATAGTTGCTCTCTCGTTTTTCTTCCCGCTGCTCATACATTCTTTCCATTTGTACAAATGTTAAACGCAATCAAATGGGGTTCAGTGTTTGTTATTAACAAGTAATATGTTCCAGTGTAAGAAAA
This sequence comes from Trinectes maculatus, assembly GCA_016785345.1. NCBI lineage: Eukaryota > Metazoa > Chordata > Actinopteri > Pleuronectiformes > Achiridae > Trinectes > Trinectes maculatus. The sequence goes on from JAFBJQ010000931.1 coordinate 100,124, forward strand.
CAATACATGCCAAAATCAAATGTTTTTTTTTGTCCCCCATTAGTCTGGTATCCATTACCCTCACTGTAAATTAACTTTTCTCCCTTATGCCCTTTGATTTGAGCCTTGTTTATAATGTACTTTGTAAGTGTTTTGCTTTTTAAAACTTGGGGCTATTTCATAGTCTTCTTATCATCTCGTCTTAATCATCGTGACCGTAGACAAACTGTGTTTCTGTCCTTACAGTTTAGGACAAGTATAGTTGGTGATCATGCACTGTTCCTAGTCCTTTTTAAAGTTTTGTTTTTAAATACTTGGTATGTAAATTAAGTTCTGTCTTGTATGCAGACATACTGTATGAAACTTGCCTCTTAATATAGATGAATGGAAATGATAGGCCACTGTACGACTCAGATTATGCAGATACACTTGTCTGAGCAGTTTTTTAAATATATAATGAATATATATTTAAAATTTTAATGATAGACACGAATGTGGGTCATTTTCAGGCTTAGTTAACATTGTAAACGCCAGCCCATAGTCCTTTTTGACAGTTGTGTGGCACGCTGTTAAATCACCTTTCCCCCCGCTCTGTCTTTCCACTGTCTCCCCTGCTTTTCTGATGGCGCCTGCATTTGGAAAAAAAGATCCTTTGTTTACACATTCCTTGAAAAATCAAGTCTAATGTTCCCTCTATGCCGTTTTGTAATTAAAGTATCTCTATTGTGTAAACCACTAATCTCAAGCTTACAGATGTAGATAACGTTTCAGCTTCCCAGAGCCTTGTTGTCTTAAAAATGTGGACATGATGAAGAGAAAAGCTGCACATGCAGCATCGTGGTTCTGAGCCATGTTTTTCTTCTTAACCAGAACCTCACCAGCACAAATATGTGTTTCTGTTTTCCTCTGCCATGAAAATGATTTGGTGGAGATCATACACCCTGATGCCAGCAACAGTCACTTTATAAGACTGTGGGTTATTTTCTGCTGGTGGAAATCTGTCATGAAAACCTCCCTGCGCTGTCGTCCCTCATGGCCCACAATGTCCACAGCGTGGCTTCTGGTTTGCTTTCCTCCGCTTTCCAGTGCTATAGTCATCAATGTGCTGACAGGGTGAATGAATCTAACTACCTATATGGCCTCAGCAGTGAAAGCCTTCATCCTTCCTTACCCTTAGCTGACCCGTGAAATGCACTGTAGGACATACGCTCCTGTTGTGTGATGTTCTTACATCCTTAGTAACGGGGAAGTAAATTGCTAAACATATTATTATTCAGATTTCTTCATTACTATGTATGTCCACGAGCACAAGTGGGATCAGACTGAAGACAGCTGAAGTGTTTTTCCCAGTGCGTCCCCTCCTCGTTCAGGTTGTCTGATTAGAGGGAAATCTTGTCTGTGTCCAACAGCTGTCTGATGGATGCTCTTCTATACAGTGATATAGAACATCCATCTCGCCACAGAGGCCGTGCAGGGTCTATATAATAAATGGAACACAACACAATTACTAGTCTCCTCTCTCCTCAGTCTCTCGGTCACTGCCTCTGTTCGACATTACCGTCACAGTGATGCTCCCTGGAGTCTCGCGCTGATTCTGTGTGATATATTGCCAGCGGGAGTGCGCCTCCAGCTGCTGATGGGTTAATACTGGTATGCTCAGGCACTTACCAAGTGAGTGCGTTATCCCACCTGACAAACTCAGACCAGGCTGTTGCTCACAGCTATCAACACCTTGCGGTTCAAACACACGCTTAAGTGGGGGGGGGGATTTCAAAGCGTTCATTGAAGTGAGAGCCAAAATTAGGAGCACATCTGTCTTCCAGGGCTGTGGGATTTGGAAGATCTGGCATAATTTTGTGTTTCTGGCCGGGGTTCATGGGCTTTTAAAACCACCGCGGCTTTATTATGGCTTCATTTTGCAGGGATGCTGGATGGTCTGTTACAATCCAAATCTTGTAGTCAAGTACAATCCTTGTGATAGGCACAATAGCAGACGACAAGTAATCCAGCAGGAAACTGACTTTTTATTGTGCTTATGTTTTTTAAAACCGTTGAATACCAAACAATTTCCAATCAATGATGCAATTAAGGGGACGTTCATGGAACAATTAAAGGATTTATGTATTATTATTCTGAAACAGCAGCTTTTCCTAATTTAAGCTTAGTAGCAATGTGGTCATACTGATGAACAGGTTCTGTCTTTATGAAAAGGGTCCTTTTTTCGCCATAAACATGCATCACCAGTCAAATACTAAAAACTTAAAATATTATTTTTAACTTCTAGAAACATTTCTATCTTGAAAATGCAAACACATGCTGATGAGATCTAATGCTAATCTAACACTTTCATGAAGCAAATCTGAATGCGTTCATGCTTCATCATATTGTTTGTGGTGATACATGCAGTATATGTAAAGCAATACCTGAAAATACCTGATATGTCATGTCGAAGAATGATTTTCACTGTCCAGTCATTGACTGCAACAACATGTGCTGTGAATCATTAACAGCTACATTAGTTAGTTCTTCCCTTCAGGGGGTGGTTACAGTATAAGTTTATGACTGTAGCCTTGTTTTTTGAGTGGAAGCATGGGAGGCGATCAAATGGCTTTCTCTCCTTCCTCCACTTTGTCTATGACTCATGTGTCTGGAAGTAAGTTCTTCCAGCATCTCCTGTATGATTTATAAGATGTTATGGGCTCTTGGCAGCAGATAGAGTTTTATCACATAATTTGTGGCTATGCAATCATCCCTCAGAGAGGACAGATTCCCCAACACTGTTCAGCTCTGGCATTGTTGGTCCATTTGTACATTTTTGTTTGTTTCTGGTCTCTGATGGTGCCCACAAGAAAGGGGCTAGTGCACACACGGGAGTGTTTTCGTACACATGTACGCACACATCAATGTGTACTATTTATTCATTAACAGAGCCAAAAAGTTGTCTTTTGGGTGTTTGTACCAGGCATGGAAGCCATCAGTCCCATGGACGACACTGTCAAATTCTACTACTATTCAGCTGGTATTCCTGAGGCTGGTCAGATGACCTTACATAACTCCTGGTTTGAGGTCACAGGCCCTGGATCCGTCCCACAGAGTCTGAAACTTTGCCATAAGCAGCTAATCACTCTGCTGATTTACAGTGGAAAGAAAATACACGAGTTACTGCCAAAATGTGTATTACAACTGAACTTCACAAGAAGTTAACAAGCAAAAGCTGTGCATGGCTGGAGAAGAAAGACACCGGCGCAGCAAGTGATTAAACAGATGCAAAACGGAGCAGATGTGTGTAACGCAGGACGCGTCTCTCTCTCTCTCTCTCTCTCTCTCTCTCACCTCTGACCCGAGCCGGACAACAGGAAGATAGACAGTGTTTGCAACATCAGAACATCTGCAAACATAAAAGAGATGTCGGGCCATACTTGTTCCATACCTAATAAATAAAACAGTCAATCAACGTTAGAAAAGAAATATGTTCTCCGTCTGTCAGGTCCTGTGTCGTAACATTCGTGCATTCATTTAAATCCTCATTTTTTTTGTCAAAGATAATAATATTCCAGTCGTGAATGAGATACTTAACATATTTATTCCAGACCTGCTTTTAATTTGCTAATAGTGATTGTTTCAGGATTTTAAAGAATTATTCCCGCACCACACAGATCGGACCATCAAACTGTGACCACTGTTACAGATCAGGAGCCGACGTCTGTCACAGTGCGTTATCGTCACTGAGCTCCTGTGGGTAAACACAGCCTTAGGCTTAGATTAGATCAGTATTACAGGTGTTTGTGTGTAGTAGTAGTAGTAGTAGTAGTAGTAGTAGTAGTAGTAGCAGCTGGTATGTGTAAGGAGGGCTGTATACAGTAGCCTGTGTGTTTGACCCCTGAAATGACAACATGTGTGCAGATGAAAACATGCATGGCCCCTGTTGCAACAGGCTACACAAACACATCATGATAGAGGGGTGGAGAAAAAGCATCAACATAAATCACACTCAGCTGCAGTGAACAGAATCATATGCAACCTTTCACACCAATATGGTTTCCGCTGCACATCAGCTGGAGATACACAAACAAACGAGAAATCTGTCAGAGTCATTCACCAACTTCATTTCACATATACAGTAATGACCTAACTATATATCAGCCAGTTCACACAACATGTTTATATATCCAGCAGCTGTTTTGGCGACGTGATTGATCATTTAGAGTTGAGTGTTGGTTTTGTGTATTTCCTGTTTTATTTTGTTAACTGCCCTGGTCGTCATGTGTACTGTGAGTTATACTTCCTTCCTTTGTTCATTTTCCACCTGATTGTCTCCACCTGTGTCTTGTTGTCTCCTCCCTCCTCCTGTAGTTCAGCTGTGATTGTCTTGGTCAGTGGGAGTTTGTCTTTTTTCTGATGTTAGTGTTCTAGTAATCTTATTGTGAGACTGTTTGTGTATTTCTAACATTGATCTGTTTTTTTGTATGTGCGTTTTTGTACTTTTGCCAACTGGTGTTGGAGTTGTGCTGTTTCGATCCTGATACTAGCGATCACTCTCTTTGTTTTGGTCTGCACCATCTCCTGCAACATATTCATCCGTTAGCTGCATCTGTTGGGTTTTTTCTTGGAGCTGCTTTGCTGAAAACAACACCGTTCAGGAAGCCCAGTAGACCCCCACCACCACCACCACTGTCAGACTGCATTAATAACATTGATGCCTGATTTAAGAATGTAAGAAGCGAGGGGAAGCACATTATTTATACATCAGGAGAATTTCCTCTGTAATGTGTTGAACATGGGTCCAGGAGTTTCCCCACACTGAATATACTGAATTTCAGTAAATCCCTGCCCATCACTCTGCAGGGGACGTCAGGGATCAGCCCAGACCATATTACTCAGTGTCCTCAAAAGCAATAGTGCCTGGAAAAAAAAAAAAAAAAACTTTGCATGGAAGAACAGTGGAGGTGTTATGTCCCCCTTATATCCCCCAGTGACTGAATCACAAGTGAGCGCCAAATGAGAACAAATCAAGCTGAACATTGGAAAGTGTCCTTCCACTCGTTTTTTTTCCCCCCCTCGCCTAACAGCTTTCAGCTGAGCACAAAGCTTAACCACTCCGGAACATCAAACCCCTGGCAGGCACTGAATCTCTGCACATTCAAATGATTCACCACAACTATTTTCATCAGTAATTAGGAAAATGAGCAGAGATAAATGCTGCTTATTAACCGGATCGCATTGATCCACCTTTCTCCTGCAGCACACCAAATGCCGAAATATTTCATGCAACTGGAATCTTTCATCAATTTTCCCTGAGATCATTATCTTATCACATGCTATTTATAAAACAATCTGCCATTGCCATAGTAGGTCATTTTCATCACCGGGTCATTTTAATCAATGCATATTTCTTTCAGGGAATGGTTTTGGTTCCACAGATGAATTACCTCAAGAGTGCAGCTAGGGCTTTTTTTTTCTTCTTTCGGTGCAACTGCAATTGATTTGTATTGACTGTAGTCCAATAAGGGTTGGGAGGAATTTAACCCTTATGTGGCGCTTGTGTTTTTGTGATTTGTGAATACAGAGTTATGGCTTTTTTATTTCTCCTCAGCTGAACCCCAGGAGGCCAGTCCATTTCTTGGGCCCTCTGAGCAGAGGATCTTTCCTTGTCATTATTATTGATTGATTGTGGAAGCAGTTTAAGCTGTTTGTTTGTTGTGTCCCACCCTCAGGTTGCAGCTGGGATGGAGTGTGAGAAAATGTTTGGAAATGACAGCGGGCAGGTTCATGCACAAACACATAAGACTGTGTGGGAATAGTGGGAGCAGACTGATTGTTTGGGGCTGTGTTCAAACCGTGTGTGTGTGTGTGTTGGGGATGTCTTGGATTTAGTTGTTCAAAAGACAAGTGAGCACAGGATTACTTTTTTTTTGACAATGTGATTTATTTCATCAGAAGACAGATAAAAAACAAATGATGCAAAACTAAGTGAGTTAAGGAAATAGCTGGGGGCCATAACAGAGGACGAGGAAATGAAAACACACTCAAATGACTGACACAACAAAGTAAGACAAGAGGAAAACGTCCACAATGACTGAATGTACATTTTGAAAACAAAAGGAGAACAACAACCTCATAAAAAACACCATCCTCCTCATGGTGATGCAGTTTCTTGGTCTGGTTTAATTACACTGGGCTTCTCCTTTGGCCAAACCAGGAGGGAGGTTTGATGCGGCAACCATGGTAACGCGAGTAAAACAATACCACTGCCAGTGATAAGACACACAGTGATTCTGTGGTTTTGTTCCATATGGGGGAGGGGCCAGGTGGTAAAATACAGTACTTTATAATGCATCACTGCTGCTACGTTTAAATGATAAAAATACTTGATATGAACCAAAAGGTGAAAGTCTCTTTTGTTTTAAAAATGTTTTTTTTTTAATGAAACTGTGTCTGTGTAGTTGTAGCCATAGACATGCATTAGTTCCATTTACACTCACTTTTTTTTTTTTACAATCGGGGACATAGGTTGACATTTGTCCCCAAAGGAAGCCAGCAACAGACTCTATCACAGAAAAAACCTCACAAATCTCAGGTCCATAACTGTTCTTCATTTTCCATCATTTTCCATTGAGTAAAAAAAACAACCGCTCCTGTAGACTCACACACCATAGTGACTCTTTCTATTAAAGGTGAAACAATGTAAGTGATTTGAACACTTGTAGGTTACTTCTCAGGATCACATTTCATTCGCAGTGGGTGGCTAATACAACGTGTGCTACACAACACCAAAACGCAGTTTCTTACCCTCGAAGCCTATGGTTGTTGTTAGGGTTATGCATTGAACCTCTACCAGCACATTAAGTTCCCACTGGAATCATTTGGCGAACGTGATATTTCCTGTTCATCTGGCCCGGGTTGATGTTGACATTTTTACAGTGCAGAGGCAAGAAAACATTCTGTGGCATTATCCTGGAGGCCCCGGGGCCGAGCCAGGCCTGTTCGCCGGTCCATCACAGCGCTAATAAACACTGACACACTATGATTCACATATTTATTCACAGGAAATACATGGGGATTATGTGACAAGGCATCCAATAACTTTTTTTTTTTTTTTTTTACAAAATAGGTGCTTGGCGAAAAAAAAACATACCAGATGTCACTGCTGCTAATAACTGTTTTAAGTGTCAACCTGACTTTATAAACATACCGAAATTTTGGGGGCCCATGAAAACCCTGCAGCTTTGACACAATAAGTATCCTCCATGGCATTTTCCAGGCCCGCTGTCTCGCTCCCAATCATAGACGATTTCTTCATGGATTTGCTCCCATACCAGCACGCCTCCACATTAACCACATAGTGTGAATGGGCCCAGGGAGAGTTTCGGATGAATGAGCGTCGAGATCTTTGAAATTCAAAGCAAATCATCAAAGTCCCCGAATTTCCACCAATTACTAGTAGTTCAATGAAAAGCCGTTTCTTCCTCCCTAACAATGTATAACCTTACATGAACCACTTTCTGACTGGGTAGGATACTGTGACAGGACACAGGCAGACACTGCCGCTCAGCTCATTACAGAGGGGCTCCGGGGCCAAAATCGCTGCGCTCCAGACCAATGTGGCTCCTGTAACGTGGAAGCAGTGAAGTATCTGATGTAAGCCATACAACAGAGTCATTTCACATCCAGTCCCCAAAACTGGAACTAACTGGGTCTGTAAAGCAAGAGGTTTTTAAATTACTGTCAGGGAAGATTAGCCCTTGTGTTTCGTTGACCCTGGTTTCCACTGTGCGACGTATAAAAATAAAACACATGCAGCAGCAGCAGCGCTGGCCCATTGTTTCCCCTCACATACATACATTTGCTTTAATCTCTTCCTCTGACATTGAAAACTTAATAAAAGTAACGAGGCGGTCTTCTTTCCCTCTGACACAAACTGGGCTCACAGTTTCGACGATGGAGAGAAAACAAAAAGAAACTGTCATCCGCATTTTTCATTCACCCTATAAGTCAATATTTAATGGTTAATAAGGTACTCGGCTTTCCACGAGAAAAGCCTGTATTTTCTTTAGACACAGCATGTTATTCACATTGCATTATGGACTTAAAAGACAAAAAAAAATAAAACATCCAGATGGACCTGCTGCGTTAAAGCGTTGTCAGCTAGAATCTGAACTGGCACATATCAGATTCATTCAGTCCATTGCGTTTAACCATGTTTACAAGTGAGGTTTCTGAGACCTCACACAGAAGTAATGAGTCATTTTCTGCAAATGACTTCTGTAACGGGGCATAGAGTTCAAAATCCTGATCATTCAGAGCCCCCGTAAAATGAGAGAAAACACAGGAACTATTGAGGAGATAAAATCATGTCGCGTCAAAAAGCATCATCTCCAACGCAGCATTTAGGTCTGCACTTCAGTCGGCTGGGTTTAGTGACACCTAGTCTTCATATAAGGTAAAAACTCAAGAGGCCTCCACGAGAGCCAGTGTTTGGTTTGTCCCTTCTGGGTTCCTGTAGAAACTTGGCCGTGCCACTGAAAATGCTGCAGGTTTTATTGTCTGTTGACACACAGTGTTATGTTCTGCTATTAATACTTTGTAGATAAAACCTTAGTTTCTTTTGCAACAGTGAAATCAACACACTGACTCAGGCGAGCAATGCGATCGGGTTCCAGGAAAAGTGAGTGCAGTACAGTACACTGAGATGTTGTAATTGTCAGGTGTGTTATAGTTTTTTTTTCACCCAACAAAAAGTTGGGTCATGAGTCAAGAGTCGGTGTGGTGACGTGCAGCAAGTCATCGAGGCCCAGATGAATATGAGTCAGACTATACAAGCATGTAACAGATACACATGGTATTTTGAGGCAAATATACAGTCTGAAGATAAATTAACTCCTTAATAATGAACTTGGCAGGCTATTATCTTATTATTTCCCGTGTCTATTCAAAATGCAACACCTAAGTTAAATATAGCAAACTGTAAACCAACGTCAGCGCCATTAATCCCATGCTTTATACGCACTCATAATACACAAAGCACTGTTTACTTATGCGGAATGTATTGGGGGTTTTTTTGGTAAAAGTGAGCATTAGTCAAATTTTCCTCAACGCTGAAAAAAATCTTGTGTGACATTTTTGTGCGTCTCACCTCATTTGCTGAGCGGCGAAGTGAAGGTATACATTTGGAGTTTGTACATAGCAGTGAGTGACTCTCCATTTTGTCACATAAACACATGACTCCCCCACAGCGCAGTGGAGCTCAGCAGGGCTTCCAAATATGGAGCCATTAATATCGGGGAGTGACCAATATGTCTAAAAACTGGCTGCGTGATTTAACTTTTGTGATGTTTACACCGACGGCAGCGAGCACTGGCCGCCGCACAGAGATGCCTGCCTCATCTTCATCCCACTGAAGGAACAGGCGAGTTTGGCTGCTGAGCTGTGGCTGACTCACGTTGTTTCATAACAGACTCTGGATTTTTCGATTCGTCTCCAAAAGGCCTTAGCGACAAACAAAAAAAGCACAAACTGTGAAACTGCAATCAAAAAGTAAAAAACAAAAACAAACTCCAAATCATTACATATGTAGCTGTTATGTGTCATTGTTGGAATCATTTTGATAAGATGATGCAGAAGAGAAGAAAAGCATTTTCTAAGAATAACAAAGTGTGTTACTTTGTCTTAAAGTGTCACAGAGCAGATCACAAGAATAACACTGAGGGACAGTTATTTAAACAAAAATAATCAATCAATCAATCAATCAATCAATCAGTCAATCACATTTTATTTGTATAGCCCATATTCACAAATTGCCTAGGGCTTCAACATCAGAGGATCAGTCTGTGTCAGAGTGTGTCTCCGTATTTCACGGTGTCGTTCTGTGTCATTAAGACTAAAATGGCTGTTGACTGCAAAAAGGTTCCTCACCCCACCCAGCTTAATCAGTCTGAAGGCCCCTGAGAGTGCACAGGCTATTGACCTTTTCATGATGAATCTTGTTTACCTCCGAACGTCAGAGCCATATTGGCAGACCTGTTGGTGGAAGCGTAATTGATGACATGCGTCACCAGCGGTTGGTAGGAAACGGGTCAGTGTGATCAGATGAAGGCCGCTCTTTGTATTAATTGTGCACAAGGTAGAAGGAACCCGACTCTACCCATGAACTCGCTGACCAATCACTGTCGTTTGCAGATCACTCGCGCACACACACACACACACACACACACACACACACACACACACACATGCACAGACTGATGCATATTTAGCTGCCTCCTGTCAAATCTTTCATGAGCTGTTTTTAGGCATCATGGACGTCAGCCAGCTGACTCCACCCACTCCCTCTACCACTGGGTGACACCAATCCACCGATCCAGTGTCCACCCCAACCACAGTGGGCTATACCTGGATCAGTCAATGCATTAGCACAAAAGGTATTTCATGTAATTTCCTTCAGATGGAAATTTTAAACAACCCGTTATTTGGATAATGTTTTCAGCGTATCCTTAACACCATTCGATGTCCCATATATTCAAACAAGACCAATTCAGGACATTCCGCAGCTCCCAAATAGCAGAGACCAAAAAAAAAAAAGGATGTGTCATGATTTATAAAAACGGACCCACCCATACCAGTTCCAGCAGGAATCCACAGAAACCGAGAGAGAAAATACGACCTGAGATTGCGATATTGCAGATCTCATGTGGCTAGTTCAGGAACAGAGAGAGTGCAGCCAAAACGCTGGACCAAGCACTAAGATAAATGTGCTCTCATAACATCCATGAAACTGGATTTTCTGCTTCACACCCATTGGATCAACCTTCCATGTATCGCCGCCTTCACCTCTCTGCTTCTTTTCCCCCCTTTCATCCTCTCCGCTGGGATCTGTGATTCATGTGCTCGAGCGTGTCAGAAGCAAAGTTCAGAGAATAGAGACATGGCGCGGTGAGGAAATCACTGTGCTGCGACTGCTGACAACACACTGAAAATTCCCAATGAGAGAAAACACATCTCGTCCCTTTTGCACCTGCTGAACTGCTGATGTTTTCAGACGGGGTTTGAAATCAAAAGTTTACGATTTCGTAACCACTGCCCAGCTCTCTTGCACCTGTTGACCTTTTACGTTCTTGCATGGCATGTGTGTGTGGTTACAGAGAAGAATGTATCATATCCCACATCAAAATAGATGTAAGTGTCAAGTACATTTTAACTGAATTTGCATTAAGTTAAATAAAAAGTTAAAATGTTTCTTTTTAAAAAAAAAGTTAAAAAGAAATCTGAGTCCTGGCCTGTCCCTTCATGCCTGCTGTCACACAAATATTAAACGAGTTAGCTGAATATGTTAAATATACAAATGGATATGATAAATATATAAATATATGAATATATGCTGAATCCATCAAGTGCCCCAGCCCTCTGACTTTCTGAGGCTGTGTTCAGATCTGGTATTCTCATTTGACTCTGGTAATCTGAATACAAGTGGACACGTGCAACTGTTCACACCCGGTATCCTCATCTCCAGTGACCACCAGTGATCAGATCTCACTTCCTCCTCCCGGCTCTAAATGCAAATAGAGACCACATGATGTTGTATATATGCATATCTGTACATATGTATATGCCCAGATCCTGATACCTCATTTGAACAGGGCCCTAAACGGTCACTCTCGCTACAGTCTAACGTACAGTGCTTCATCATATGGAAAAATCCAACGTTTATTCCTAAATCAGATTTAGATTATCACTGTTAAGTGGAAGAGTTTGGTGAAAAGTCGATTGGATATGAATGAAAATAGATGGAATCCTGACAGACTCGTCTGCTATGATCATTAACGTCTAGTTCGACCTCAAAGGTAGCAGTCAACACAGTCCCAGGAGTTGGAAAATAAGTGACAATTACAGTGGGGATTTTGCATCTGATACGCTCATCATATAAAAATCCAATGGATTTTCAAGGGCTGTTGCAATCATATGGATAGCCAGTAAATGTGGGCCAGGAACCAGCTCAATTTCCTCATTGTAACTGCAATGTCCAACAGTCGGTTCATTCATCTCAGTATTAGCTTCATTTAGATTCCAGATTTTTAAATAAAACCAGCCGGGCAAAGGAACACAGGAGAGTACACTTTATTAGCCGCACAGGCCGTTTCCTGGTAGTAGCTGATCACGGTGATCAGTTTGCCCCTCGGTTCATTTTTTCCACACTGCACTTTTCAAATTAATGGACACGTACAAACATAAAGACTGAAAATGGAATGCCAGAGCCCTACAACAGATCTGGCTTCAAAGGAAAACTCGATGCTGATGCAGACGCAAATTATATAGCTGAGTTTTATTGTCTGCTAAATGTCAAAAGTTAGGTTTGGTATTAATTCAAAGGCTGGTCTGACAGCGGCTATTAACATGTTCTGCTTAGATAGCTCTGGGTAACTCCATATTAAGGCCATTTGTTGTTAATGTAAATAAAAGTAATAATATACTAGTGAGAAGCACATGGCTAGGTGGAGTATAGGTTGGATGAGATCTTTCCTCACTAGCCTCCTGTACTGCTTTGCCTCCAGTCATGGCCGTCCTCATCCATACTCCATCCAGCAATTTATCACGATGGCCCGCGCCAACACATTGTTCATGTAACACAAACTGAAGCAGGCTTGGTACACTTGCGTCAAAAGGAGCATAAGTCAGTGCGTGACCTACTTTGGATTGGCACGGGCATCCGCAGGGTGACAGCTGGCACTGAGGGACTTTACAGCCAGGATATGAAATAAAGCAGTTCATATGACCTGTCATCCAACTCCGCGTCATAGCGGAGGTGTTTAAATTGCACAGTTATCCAATGATTTTAAATGGCTCTTTGGCACAAATGAAGGGAATCAAGTCATCCTTAAGAGACACTTTTCTTTTTATTGTTGTGGAAAACTTTCTGTCGGCCCTCAATTAAAATTCCCTTTATCCAGGAGCAGACTGGCAGGCTTGAACTCAGCTGTGGGTACCCACCTAGGTTAGGGGAGGGGATTGAGTTTGGGCTTTGCCAGTGAGCCTGTGATCAGTCTGTTCTAACTAACTGATCATATGCAGCAAAAAGCAACCAAAATAGACTACGAATGATTTCCTCCGAAAGTAACAAAGACTAAAGATCTCGTCAAAGAGCCATTATTTCCATCACTAAGTAGCTGCATTCAGTGGTGGGTTGAAAAAGCAGAGACTTTGGAGGCTTTTTAAACATCAAATCGCCAACATTCATCTCCTGACTTCGACAGCAAGCTATAAATTGTATTTAAAGCGAATTAAGTTTTTGTTTAAAAACTGTCCATCTCTGTTCAGTGATGGTCGACAAACCCAACAAATCACATCAAATTACATTAGATCACAGCTCATTGCCCTCTGTATGTCAAAGGTTTGTTTTCGGAAACGTGTGCTCAGACTCTAATGTGACACTTGTTTGAAATAACCGTGATTAATTCTACTCGTTAGAAATAGATCTGAGATTTTATTTTCAGTGACGTGGCTGATTCAGTCAGACACTTCATTGTGATAGATACTCATGAAATGAAACCTCAAACATCACATCTCATCAGGTTTTGTTACTGTGACTGAGTCTGGCGGACAGCACATTGCTGCCAAATGATGCACTAAGCCCAGAACACTGGGTCCGAGCCCCCTGATCACTGAGACCCTGAAAGCTCACAGGACTTTAGAGTCACCTGACACATCGTTCATCTTCTTCAGGTCCATAAATCAATAAATGCTCAAGCCAAAGTTTGACAATTTATGACCTTTGTGACGATGCTTTAAACATCCATCATCCCATCCATCATACCATGTATTTATTACTGACACTTGCTCAAAGTGCGTGAAATGCAAAAAATCCCAGTTGTTTCCCAGGGCTTGTAGGAACAACTAAGAAGACTTTGATTCGATCCAGATGGTTTGATGTCGGGATCGCTTATGGGCGGATTGAACAACTACCTGTATTTATGCTTAAAAAATAAAGGCACTTGCAATCATCCACTCCAACTCTGTTTTTGTATGGGATTTCTGATGGCTATTTGGCAGCTTGATCTTGAGTTACATAGTGCACAGCGACCTGTAAGCTTAGCTGAAACAACTCCACGACCACATTAAATGAGTTGTACTCCCCTTGCATGGATATAACAGTTACTGGCTCCGACTCGGGTTGTGGTGAACGGCATCGTGTGCCAAACATGTGGTTTGGGTTTCGTGTGTTGGGATGGGAGGGCACACTGACATCTTGTAGCTTGGTGGTAACACATACATTTGCCTTCATGCCCTTCTGAGGTGATGCTGTCTGATAGCGTGGTGTGAGGTGTGAGCGACAGAGAAAAGGGCAGGAGTCAAAGTCCTGTCCGTCGGACGGATTAAATTGTCATTGTTATCCACAGTGCATAAAGTCAAATCATTCTTCTTTTCTCCGCTGGCGGATCTTTCAGTCTGTCAGTGGATCTGTCAGTGGATCCACATCTGGCCCGACCACAGCTGGTATCTACATTGTGCAATGGATGTGATTATACACAAGATAGTACGTATAATCTATATTTTTCATTATAAAACAGTTATTATCATTTTCACATGTAAACCTTAAAAGCTGTGTCTGACTCTCAGGGACATACACTTGTTTACTTTCATGCTACAGAGGAAATGAATACCAGTCTCATGTCTGCTGAATAAGAACATACTGTGCCGCTAGCAGACGTTAGCTTAGCTTAGCATGAAGACCATCTATAGATTAAAAAAACCTGGCGACTGGTGCCTACAGCATATTATATTTTGGGTTTTTTTTCTCCATACAAAAGGAGAAGTATAAAAACCATATGCTGTGGTTTTCTGGGAGGTTTGTGGACTGAACCACAGAGAGCTGAGGGCATGGCATTACAAGCTAGCCTTTGTTCCAGTAGCTTCTGTGACTCCGTGCAATTTCTTTTTCTTTCATTGGGCCTTCTGACAAAATAAAGCATATTCCTGTGGTTAACTCTCCATATTCTCAGACAAACCAGCATCCACTGTCGAGCGATTGCTTTCAGAACTTGAAACCGTCACGGTTTTCGCAAAGTTAAAAATGATCAGTTTGTGGACAAACTCAACCAGCGGGGCAGTAATTTGTCTTAATTACTTTTGTGCCTTATTCTTCATCCATAAACAGTTCGACATAGTTTTCCTATAAATTCATCTTTGTATATTTTTTTACTGTAAATCACTGCTGTGGGAGCAGAAGTTGGGTTTGCTTGTTGTTGTCTTGCTGTCATTACACATGTATGAACTAGCCGCGGCTCACCGACCTGTTGTTGTCATGTCTGATTGCTGCTGAGTGTGAGTCCAGTTGACTGCTGGATGAACCGATGCCCCCAAATCGCCTCACCGTCGCCCCCTGTCTGCCCATCTGCCGCTCCGTCTACTCACCATCGCCTCGCTGTTGCCTCTCCCTGTGTGGTGTTCGTCAGGCCAACTTTCTCGTCTCCGTCGTCCTCATGTTTCGGACTTTGTTACTTTTGAACATTGTTTTCCCTCTCCGTGACCTCTCACTCCACACCCCTCCTCCCCTCCATCAGCACATTCATTCATCTGCAGCATTCAAAAAAGCCACTTTTGACAAAAGGGAGGGAAAAAAGACAAGGGAGTGCTTTCTTGGTTTTGGCTTTGTCATGTTCAGTGTCTGGTATTTTGGAGTAAGAGTCATGTTTTTCTGCAAGGATAAACCCTCTCTTTGTCTCCCAGCCTGTGTCCTTTGTTCGGCATCAGCCATGTAACACAGTGAAGGCCTCTGGGAAACAGACAGTGCTATTAGATCGATTTGATTCAATCAAATTATGCAGACATGTGCATCGAGTGTTTGTACATAACAGAGTGACGGTCGTACAAATCAAACTTTTGAATCATGACAAAGTAAGTGTAGTAAGCGAGGGAATCGTACACGTTACACACAACACACACACTCATGTGCGTTTGGTTTCTCTTTTTTGCCTTGGCTTCAGCCTTCAAGCATTAACAGTGTGTTTTTGGCAGAAGCTGGTCCAGGCCACCTACACAGTATCGCCCAAAGGAATGGAACCCAGTTACTTCAGCCACACGGCAGAGTGCGTGGGTGTATGTTCCAGCTCCTCAGAAGCATATTCATTATAAATGTATTGAGTTAGAGAGTTCCCGGCCCCTAATTTGGTCTTTCTATGTTTCATAAGCAATAGCGGACAATCAAAGAGTATTATAATGACAATGTTGGGTTCATATCTGCATTTATGAAGTCTAGTCTCATGACAGATTAAATATTAGTGTTGTGACTCATCATTGCTACTTCCTTGCATGACACAATGCTCCTGCTTTAAAACCTTTTATAGAAACACCCAGCCACACTGTTTATCACCAGATAAAGTGTCTCCCGTTGGCTCGGACAAGCCATTTTTCACACGGACTGTGGTTGTTTTCACTTTGTTGTGCATACGAACGAGGGCAGCGCAGCCTGTTTTGCTTCATCTGCGTCTGGAAAAACACACATTTGTGTGTCAAAGTTCGACCGTGTTCCTCAAATCGCACCTCAGACCGTGTTTCGGTGCCAAAGGCTCATCACGGCGGTGTGATGAGCCTTTGATCCCACACAAAGCCTCAGCAGGTTCACTTAAGGCCAGAACAATGACTGATCCCTCTTGTACCTCACCCAGGCTGTTTGTGAGGCTCCAACAGAGAAAATCAACCGGGCCCCTGGTGCCAAAGCTGCCGCATGGAAACAATATCACTACCAAATGGGATAACTGTAGCCTTCAGTGGTAAGAAGAGCGGTGATTTCACGTTACGTTAAGGTACAAATCCTCACTCAGAGAGTTTGGCATTGATTGAGTTGGAGAGTGAAGTTCTGTCAAAGTCAAAGAACAGTGGCTGGACTTTTAATCAGTGCTAATAGGACTGCGCTTTGCTATCTACAGTAAGGTATACTAATACCAATGTATAATTAATATATTATGGGACAGAGGCATTTCTCTATGTGTTCTTTGCTATCTACGGTAAGGTATATTGATGAATATGTGTACTACACTGAGGGAGCTGTTTATTTATAACCAGGCAAAGTGGGTACTTGTCTCAGTGCTAGAAAAACAAGAGCCGGTTTTACAAAGATTGACTTTGACTCTGACTTACATCCCATCATTATCACCTTATTAGATGGACAGAAATTACTAACTAAATGATCATGATTACTTGGTTACTAGTCAAACCACCAGCTCTCAGAAAATGTTTACCAGCTGGGAAATTAAATTGCTACGAGTACAACACAGTGTACAACACAGTGTACAACACAGCGAGACACTGGTCTCCCCCTGTCCTCACTGATATGTTTATCCAGCAGGCAACTACACCCTTTAAAAACAGCATTCCTTCTCACCGAGGCTTCAACAATAAGATGCAGCTGAGAGCACGATGTGAAGTTATGTAAGTGGCCCTTGAGTTAAAGGGTTTTATTGTTCACCATTTCTAAGGTGAAGAATACATTTAAAGCACATTTCTACATTTTTACATTTATCAATATTTTTCAAATCAAGCTTTGAATGAACTGCATATATGAGCAGAAAAATAGAATGAATTACAAATTCAGCTTTATAATTCTATGATACCACTCACTGTTAGTTTTAATTGCTGACAGTTACATAAGCGGACACTTACAGCTGTTATTGTATACATCCATCAGCCATAACATTAAAACCACAAAACAGCTTTAATGTTTTGTGTGTCCCTACATTTTAGTCAAATAAATAAAATTGTCTTTTTCCTACAAGACAATTTTGCTAATTAAAGAAATAAAATAAAAAGTAACAATTTAAATGATCAGTTTTTATCCTCTACATATTCTTTCAGTTCTGACAAGCCCCTCATCCTAAAAAAAGAAACCCCACGTTTAGATAAGAATTTCCCTCTGTGATTAAAGCGTCAGCCGGGATCCCCGACGCGGGAACAGGAAGTGCGTCAGCCGGGATCCCCGACGCGGGAACAGGAAGTGCGTCAGCCGGGATCCCCGACGCGGGAACAGGAAGTGCGTCAGCCGGGATCCCCGACGCGGGAACAGGAAGTGCGTCAGCCGGGATCCCCGACGCGGGAACAGGAAGTGCGTCAGCCGGGATCCCCGACGCGGGAACAGGAAGTGCGTCAGCCGGGATCCCCGACGCGGGAACAGGAAGTGCGTCAGCCGGGATCCCCGACGCGGGAACAGGAAGTGCGTCAGCCGGGATCCCCGACGCGGGAACAGGAAGTGCGTCAGCCGGGATCCCCGACGCGGGAACAGGAAGTGCGTCAGCCGGGATCCCCGACGCGGGAACAGGAAGTGCGTCAGCCGGGATCCCCGACGCGGGAACAGGAAGTGCGTCAGCCGGGATCCCCGACGCGGGAACAGGAAGTGCGTCAGCCGGGATCCCCGACGCGGGAACAGGAAGTGCGTCAGCCGGGATCCCCGACGCGGGAACAGGAAGTGCGTCAGCCGGGATCCCCGACGCGGGAACAGGAAGTGCGTCAGCCGGGATCCCCGACGCGGGAACAGGAAGTGCGTCAGCCGGGATCCCCGACGCGGGAACAGGAAGTGCGTCAGCCGGGATCCCCGACGCGGGAACAGGAAGTGCGTCAGCCGGGATCCCCGACACAGGAACAGGAGGCCAGGTGCTGTCAGATTTGGGGACTAAGTACTCACAAGTAAGGCTGAGCTGGGTTGTAGGTAAGGCTGGAGCAGGAAAAAGAACTGGTACAGGAACAGAAGGAATGGTGCACTTGGGCTCTGCGGGGTCCATGTTGTGTTGGCCAGATGATTCTGTCAGGTTAGGATTGTAGATTGGACCCCAAAGCAGAGACTGAGTCAGGCAGGTTGACGTGAAGCTATAGTTTATTGTCCAGAAAACAAGCCAAAACTAAAATCCAAAAACCACAAGGAAAAAACAAGAGGTGGTAGAGGTAAACTACCCAACACAGGCAATCATCTGGCAAACAGGTAGCGAAGAGACCAGGCTTATATAGAGCAGGAGATGAGCTGACTCCAAATCAGGTGTGCCTCGTCTGCTGCTAATTGGGAGACCAGCTAGGCCTCCTGCCACACACCTGCTCTCAATGAACAGAAAGGGGTGAGAGGGGGAAGAACACAAAACCACCATGACAAAACCACAAAACAGCTTTAATGTTTTGTGTGTCCCTACATTTTAGTTAAATAAACCAATTGTCTTTTTCCTACAAGACAATTTTGCTAATTAAAGAAATAAAATAAAAAAGTTACAATTTAAATGATCAGTTTTTATCCTCATCCTAAAAAAAGAAACCCCACGTTTAGATAAGAATTTCCCTCTGTGATTAAAGCAGGACAGACTGGAGGTCAGCGTGGCCTGATTGCTATCAGCAGCATTACAGAAATCAGTGAGCTGACTCGTTGCTTGCGCTGTGTCACCACAGTACAGCGTGTACCTTAAGGAGAACTCTGCTGAGTAAGTTCGTGAAAGCAGCAGAAGCTGCAAGGTCAGGGGAGAGTGAGTTGTCTTTCCATCTCCATATACCGTCTCCCGCAGCGTCACAGCTGTGGTACGACCTGCACTAAATCTGTCTCACTGCCGCACACTCATCCCTGCATAATCGCTCAGGCTGCGGACAAACAGCAACAAGAGGCAAGGGTCCAAACTGTTTCCTAACTGCCCCAGATCGTTTGTTTTTGAATATGAGGAGCAGTTTCGAGACTTATTTGTCGGAGTGCAACGTCTTCACTTAATGTGAGGGAGCAGATTTTGATCTACGACGAGCGGTGCCACGATATCTCGCTCTAGTCTAGACGAGCTGATTGATTTCAAGCCCCGAGCGGCGGCCTTCTGCCACCGACATTTCATCAGGCCTGTGAGACCGGTGATGAAATGGAAATGAAAAGGAGAAGCCGGAGTGAAGAGATTGATGGCTTCAGTGTCCCATCCCACTACCAGCTGCGACTGCTCCTGTTATTGTTGGTCTTGTGAATCCCATGACTGACATCATCACATATTTGTCGCATTTATAATCATAGTTCAATCCTGTCACTAAGTCAAACCGAATTTATGTTTAACAACAAGACGAAAATAATGAATCTGTTATTTCAAGCTCTATGCTAGTTCATGAATTCCTCTGGTGGCGTAAGTATGGAATTGGAAAGAAAGAAAAGACAGGAGTCACATTGAGGATTATGAATTTTTATTCTTTTGGATGTTTACATCCTTTCTCCGTCCCGGCTTCCTTAATCCATCTCCCATTGTTCCATGACACTCGCCATATTGCCTCACTCACACATCCCTTTTTTTTAATCCTCCATCATCGTCCATTCATTTTAAAGCCTAACATGTCCCCATATAACCAAAGTATCAATATTTCCTCACATTACACCACTGCTCTGTCGCCCTGTCGCCAGTCTTCTTGCTAACATAAGTTAACCGACTGCTGACTGAAGCCATAAACAGTATTTACTGTGAGGAGATGCGTGCCACAACCACAACAACAAACTATTCCTTTGTTTTTAAGACACAGCTTGGGAGCAATTTTATTCAAATCCAATTTGCATTTATATTTTCAAATATAAATTAAATGTAAAAAGGTCACTGACAATAGCATTAGTTGGACATTTTAAATGTGGCATTTGCACAGAACCTACTATTTGTAGGTGGAAATACCTGTAGCTGTTGCTGGTGGCTCTCTGGTGAAAGGTTAATGACAGCGATTGAATATGTGATGGAGTAATTGCCTGTTGGTGTGTGGGTGTCGATGGAACGTTGTTGGATGCTTCTGTCACCATCACCTATTAATATCATCTCTGCTCATTTGATTTACAGGCTGGGGGTCTTAAATCTTGGACCACTGCGCACCCACTTTAATTACCACTCCCCATCTTTTATTCACACTGACAGGACCTCTCATTAATCACCGCACAGAGGCGAGCCCTTCACTTTTATTACCGCCGACATCAGCAAAGCAACAGAGCCCTCCGCCCGTGTGGCATGATGCTGGGCGCCATTGTCATCCATCAGCCTGTGCTTGGATATGTTGAGTCTCTCTGCACTGTCTCGGCTTATTTCCTCGCCGAGCCAAAGCTTGTAGCTGCACTGAAAACAGATGTCAAATTATGAAAATCATAAAAGTTGCACGAGACAATCAGAAAATATGTCTTTTAACCCAGGATTTATGTTTGTCATTGCCATTCGTGCATCAAAAGTCTGTGTCTGTGTCCAGGATAAATGCAGGACATTAGCCAATGCAGCTGGATGCAACCAGAGTCTCCCGATTCATTCAGACACTGACTGAACACATGTTTAGCTTGGCCGGGCCGGTATATGGAGAATTTGGCCTGATGTACATCATTAAAAAATGATATGAAAACCTGTCACTGGTTTTCACAATGAAATTAGATTTATGACAAAGGAGCCACAGAAATGTCCCAGTGTTCCTGGTTGTACTGACAACGGGAGAGAGGTTTCGGGAATGTCACTTCTCCGAACTAACTACATGTGGTTGCAGAAGGTGATCCCGTTCTGGACGCATTTCTTGGCATCTGCATTTTTAAAGTTGCTGAATTTACATCATGACATTTAATTGCAGGCTTGGAGAAAACAAAGCTGCCTTTTCAGTCCTTTAGATAATGGGCTTAGAGAGTATACTGCATGAATAAAATACAAAACCAAGGCTCTCAGACTAATATAAAATATCACTATCCATGAATTTTTTTTTTTGCTTGAGTTTTATCACACAAATGTCCTTTACTTGTGAAGTTATGAGTAGCATATTTTCATTTCTGGAGAACCGGCAGCACAAAGCTTTTGTTTCACTGACTACAAATGGAGCCGTTGTAGGAATAAGTGGTGTTCGAGGACATTTTGGAAGGTGTGCGACAGGAAATGGGAATGGGAAACAAATAAAAAAAAAACTGCATGGGAAAGCAGTAAAGGCAGCATCCGTACTTGGCAAATCTCAGGTAAGGATTACTAAGTGGTAAAACAGCAGGCATGTGTGTGTGTGTGTGTGTGTGTGTGCTGAGATCGCCTCCAGTCATCGTAATGGCTTTTCCCCTTTCTCTTTCTTTTAACTTTGGACATTTAGCGGCATTTAATTGTTTCGCTGAGTCTTCTTTATGTCCACTCTTCCTTCACTACGTCGTAAATTAAATCCTAAAAAAAGAGGTGTTTCATTTTACAGACTCATAATTTTGGCTTTGCCACAATCCAGTTATGGTTTCTGACATAATGCTCAGTCAGAAACCAGCTTTCCCTCAACATACTGAGACATCATCACGTTATCAGCCCTGAAGATGGATGCTGATGACTCCAGGAAGTCACTATCTTCACTGTGGCCGTCCTACTCTACAGACCACGAGGTCATCTGGTATCTGCCAGGCATTCAATCATAACAACACAACCAACCAGGCACTGTGTGATAACCCTCACAGACAGGCACTAGCCCTGACACAGTGAGAGATTTACGTCCAGGGAAAAACGTTGTCATCCAGAGCAGATTCCTTTTGGTAAGAAACCTAATCTACACTGATTTGTTATGAATAAACTGGCCAGCATTTGTGATTACTGATCCATGTCGGGCCTGTAACCAATTTCCTTTCGCATATCATATGACCGTAACAATATCCGAGCACGGCTATTTAAACCGCGGGATGTAAATAACCTACGAATGTTGCATGATAATTTCCATTTTGGGCTATTAGGTTGCAAGACGTGATCAGAGGAGACGTCTGGCAGCCGAGTGGTATCTGCGCTGCTGTTTACATCACATGATTAAGGTAATGCATCCACCAGTGGGCAAGACGGGCCCAGAACTGTCAGCTTCATGGTGGTAGGGTTTGTGGTTGACCAAGGTTACGGCTGCGTGGTGCAGCATGATGCACACATCACAGCGTCTCCTGGAAGACGCTCACAGAAGGAAGAAGAGAGCTTCCTGCCACCTCCACATGGGTGGCCAGGTTTTGTGAGTGTCAGATTGTCGTTTTTAGAACGTTAGTGCCAGTCTGCCAATTAGATGCTGAGGGTTAGAAAGCAAATTGGCAGCTGTTTTAACACTTGCAAGGAAAAAAAAACGTTTCTGGCAAACGTTCTCCAGGACCTTGAGCTTTAAACATCGGTGTGTAGCTTCACATCCAGGCCTATTTGGTTTGATGTCAGATCAGGGCGGTGGAGGACTGTTGTGTGTTGCTGAAGAGTTCAGCCCCCTGTCTGAACTGTTTAGCTCAGACGCTCCGGTAAATGTGTGTCAGCACGGAGCAGCCACAATTGTTTCTGTCTCTCCAGAAACCAAAACACGTGAACCTTTGCAGTTGTTACATGCATCAAACATCCTCAGGTGCATTGTGGGAAACACTGTCAAACACCCCCAACCTCATCCATCAGACTCCGTTGCTTTGTTTGACAAAGATTTGTCATTTCTCTCTCATCACTATCACTGTTGTAGCCGATGCACAGTATTATCCTTTCTGAGAAAGCGCCTGCTACTCGATTGCGTCCGATTCCGAGTGACCGTCCAAAACACGCCGATTACCACGACCACTTTTCATGTTTCCCCCGCCGGGCGCGAGAAGATCAGCCTGTAGCTTTCGCGCTGCCCAGAATGAAGGACAACTGTGAGTATTTGTGGATTTCACCGTGTTATGATTCTGCTATTTCTCTTGGCGGGGCGATGGCTCCCTCCCGCCCGCCCGCCGCAGAGTGAGAGACATAGCCTACAGTACACCATGCAAAACAGTAACCGAGTATTAGAAATGACCTCTGGGCTCCAGCCAGGCAGCACTTTTTAAACAATTTGCACTCGGAGGCGTGTGTGTTTCTTCAGAGGAAAGTAGCTGAATTTGTTTCTGCCTTTGACAGCTTGTTTGTCTCCTCTTCCCTCTGACGAATATTCTCATGCGAGCATTCCACTGTTTCGCTCTTGGCCGGTAGTTTCTGAGGCGCCCAGATAGATAGCGTGTGGCTTTCCACTCATAATAGCTGGCATTTCCCTAAAATGACAGCGAGGAACGCGCGGGCCCATGACCCCGTGGTTACCCATGCCACACCGAAGGCATTTATATGATGTCACTTTGTTTTATTGAAACTAGCACGTTGCAGTTGTTAAAAAAAAAAAAACCCATGTCTTTCTCCCGGGCCTGGATTTACTTGCAGTAATAAAAAAAAGGGTCATATTTCAGATAGTGGAGATTACAGTTATTGGCAAAGCGAGCCCCCCCGTTAGCTTCAAAGCCGCTCATACGCTGAGAAATACTCAATCTCTCTGACATACAAGCATATGCTCTGCAGGAAGGTTTGGCAAAATGGCCGATGAAAGGAGCCGTTGAACAGTTGCGGTGGGGGGAGTTTGGAGTCCCGCAGCCAAGACTGAATACTTGTGTGCACATGCAACAAGAAAACCTCTGAAGCTTTTTCTTCAATGTTACATTTCCATCCCGGGAGCAGATAGATATCTCACTGTTAACTTTTTCCAGGCTGAAGGGCTCTTCCAGCTCAGAGTGCTCCTAGGATCATCAGGTCTGCAGTCAGTGGGTTTTTTCACTTTGTGGTCACCGAGAGGGGAAGGGTGCAGGAGAAACCTCAAACCCATAAACCCCAGACTTGATATTGGAAGCGGCAGTGGTCTGCAGAGGCCAAATGGCACCATTTGTAGGAGTAATTGATGAGGAGGAACGGAGGCCAGAGGGTCTCCTTTCAGAGCTGGAGGAGAAACGCACACGGTGGCCAAGCGCTTGATTGTTGCATTAAGCCTATATCGCCACCAGGAGGGGGGGGGGGGACAATCAGACGTGAATTACTGGGCCTCCGGTCCAAGAACAACAGAAGCAGCAACACGTCTTATCTGGTGAACTAATAACATGTATGAAGGTAAAGGAAACAAAACACACACACGCGCACACACAAAACAATTGACAACAATCGAATGGACAACCAGGAAATGTAGTGTGAAAATGAAATGCAGACCTTTCTTCTCCTGGTAACAGGAATCAGACTGTGTTTCCTGCAGGCCTGATAGCTACAGCTGATGCTAAAGCAGGAATAGTGCAGTTTATTATGAGCATCTGACCCTCTGCACTGTACATGACCACTCTGTGTATGTGTATTGCTGTTATTATATTGTCCTTCTTCTTTGTACTGCCAACAAAACATTCATTTTTCGGTTTTTGGTCAAAGTAACTGCAAAATGACACACACACACACACACACAGACAATCAGCCTCAGCTGCTCTTTGTGTAACATGGTGTCTGTTAAACATCAGCGTGCTGAGGGTGTAACTGAGACTGTCAGAGGAGGCAGACTGTAACTCCGAGCTGGGAGCAGCCTGGAGAGCTGCGAGCGTGGATGTGGAGTCTTGTTTCGTCAACGTTAAGCTCCTGAAAGTGGTTAAATGTCTTCAGCAGGTGTGTTTTTATTCAGTGGTAGGTGAACCCCAGCTCACTGTCTGCTGCTGCTGCTGTCAAATGGTTTCGCAGAGCAGACCTCTCCCCTTAAACCTACAACAGATGCCCTTTTCAATTTTACAAATGAATGTTTCCGGGAGGCAGGTTTTTTTTCTTTTTCATATTTTTACCGCGTTGTGAAATTCTGCAATTGATCTCCACAAGACAGCTGTCACGCGGTGCACTCCGTCTGCCTCTCCCTCTGGTTTTTGTCCACCAATTTATGTGTCAGTTCCTACACCTCCACTGTCTTTCCTGCGAACCAGCGGCCCGTTTGAGATGTTGCCTTTTTCCCTGCGGCCAAACCACAATCCATGCAAAGTATGCGTCCGGCCGGGCCGCCAGGTCCACTGGCAAATAAAACAAACACGAACACCTGTCCCCAGTATGCAGAGACAGACCCAGAACCAGAGATGCATTATTCCTCCGCGTGGTTTTCCCTCTCAATCAGCGAGGAGAAAAATTCAGGTGTTTCCCAGAATGCAGCTGCGAAAAACCCTCAGGGCTGATATCAGAGTCTTTGACAAACATCTGGATCTTCCATGAGGGCGAATGCCTTCCCCATACTATCTCAGCCACTTTCCAAAGCTTGTAGGTGTTTTTGATTTTCAAACACACAACAACGACATATCAACTGTTAGAAAATTTACTAAATCTTTTTATTTATTCCCATCTGTTTCCATTCAGACGTCACTTATTCAGTGGGGTTAAATGGAAACGTGGTAAGAACACACTGATGAACAGCACATCCAACACTGGGTCTCTCCGGACAGCTGATACCACCAGGTTGTTCTGAGCGCAGGGCGGAAACCTCAGGCTGAATGAAACCCAACCTGCTCACATTGATCCAGGCTTCACCACAAACCCACTGGGCCACAGCAAGCAGAAGTCAACTGGTGAAAAAATAAAAAATAAAAAAATAAAAAAATAAAAAGGTTCATGGCCGAGTGCGTAAAAGTGAACGATGTGGTGATGTTTCACAGAGCTCTGCAGTAGTGTGGGAGATAACAACAGGCACGTGTCAGGTCACCTGCTGGAAAATGAAAGTGACACGCAGAAAGTGAGTAGCGACGCTGATTTGTGTTTGGGGACCGAACGCAGTTGTAAACAGAGAGGACGCGGCGCGCGGAGCGCAGGACGCAGAGGAGCGAGGGGGAGGGGGAGGGAGGGGGGCGAGTCGGGGGGCGCACAGCAGCAGAGACGCCCTCACACACTAGAGGACGCAATATAAACAACGTGACACGGTGCCTGAGCGTCAGTGGGGATCCCTCCGTCCTCTGCAGCCGCCACGCAGCTGATCCGGAGCCCGCCATGGAGAAGATCCCGCTGAGGACGCCGAGGCGCTGCGCTTTATCCGGGGGAACCATGACTTCCGATTTGAACACATAGACATCGACCTGACTGTTCTGTGGACTGTCTCTACTCTGGATACATCTATACACCTATATATATCTATATACCTGTATCTGTGTCTCACAAGGACAAGCATCTTCTGGATGTTCAGCTGGACCGAGGAGGACACCAGAGTCACGCCGTGGTGAGACATCTCTCCATTTTATAGCTGAAGATTGATTCGATTACAACTCAACACAACTGCTTTTAAACTCTTATCGAACTCTAACTCTAAAGTCTCCCCACACACACACACACACACACAGTGGACAAACTGTTCCAGAGACACTGCAAAGGGAAAAGCACACTGATTCCCCCTTTATTAAGTCAAGATGACCAGCTTCAGAAAAAAAAAGCTATTTCCTGAAACACACTGGATAATCTGATAAATAGTTTCGGCTGATGGTTTAAAAAAAAGAAAAACTAATTCACTCCAAATCAGAGCAGTAACTGTAATAATATTTAAGTCAATCTAAACACCTATTGCATGGTGATGATGACAGATGCAGTAGTATTTGCAAACTGTTCAGTGCTCTTGTACTTGATTGCTCTCTGACAGTGTGCAGCAGGGTCGACTGTCCTCATGTCCCCTGTTTGACTCTGCACTGAGACACTTTCAGTCAAGTCCTCATTTGTGTTGTTGCTTTAATGCTTCTACATTCTGCTGGTTTTGACACCACGTGCATCTAAAGTGTAAAGTGACACTTTAAGAAGAGAGGGAGCAGAATAAAGAAAATACAACATCTGTCTCTATAGGTTCACATGTGGTTCACTCATTTATTTGCTGGAGGGCCTCGGATCCAAATTTGAAAACAATACAGAGGTCGAAAGTTTGAGGCAAAACCCGTCATAAAGTTTCTTAGTAAGTTATGGACCCTGTGCATAATCCAAAGCCGTTTCGCTGCTGCTTTCCCCCCGGACTCTACAGCCATAAAAAACACCCTTCCACATAACAACTCCTCATGTGGTGGTTTAATGATGGTGGTGAAAAGTGCTGGCGAACATACACACACGCTCTCCGCAGGGGTTCACTTCATCTGAATCAAGGCCGTTAATGTGATCCACAACCGTTTTCAACTCACTGAACTGAACTGAAAGGTCATTTGGGGAAACATTTATTAGCTTTTGCCGCCTGTCTGTGCCACTTTGACTGTTTTTATTTTAACGGCTACATCGAAACTTTGATTGAGTTTATTGGCTGTTTACAAATCTGCATCTTTTTTTTTCTCTCTCTCTCTCTCTCTCGCAGCCTCCTTTAACTATGGAGCCCATCACATTCACAGTTCAGTGATGTTAGCTCTGAGCCACTACAACTCCTCAGCCTCCCCGCTCCTCCCTCATCTCTCGAATGACAGCGGAGCGAAGGTGGAGGCCAGAGTGGCCGTTGAAGGCCTGTCGCAGCAGGGAAACTACACCTTGGTGCAGCCCACCACCAGTGGCGTGATTGTTGTGATATTGCCCATGACGCTGGGCATCATCTCCAACATCGTGGCCCTCTTCATCCTGGCGAACGCCTACTGCCTCCAGCGCCGGCGATCCAAAGCCACGTTCCTTCTGTTTGCTACGTCACTCGTGGTCACAGATTTCATCGGCCACGTGATCCCCGGCGCCCTGGTTCTGAGGCTCTATCTCCATGGAGGTGTGCGCCCAGAGGACTTCTACACCTCCGATGGCATGTGTCAGTTCCTGGGCGGCAGCATGGTGTTCTTCGGCCTGTGCCCGCTCTTCATGGGCTGTGCCATGGCTGCTGAGCGCTGCCTGGGTGTCACTAGGCCGTTGCTGCACTCGTCGCTGGTCACCAAAACCCGCACGAAGATCTGCCTGTCTGTCATCTGGCTGGCAGCTCTGTGCGTGGCCATGCTGCCCTGCTTCCACCTGGGCTCCTACGCCTACCAGGACCCGGGAACCTGGTGTTTCATCAAAGTTCTCAGTGACACTGCCGAGGTAGATGTTGCGTTTGTCGTGCTGTTCTCTGGACTTGGTTTGACCTCACTAGCTGTGGCACTTGTGTGCAACACCATCAGTGGACTGACGCTGGTGCTCGCTCGGCTCAAGAGGAAGCCCGGCTCCCATCGCTCCGCAAAGTCCCACGACATAGAGATGGTGGTGCAGCTGGTTGGCATCATGGTCACCTCCTGCATCTGCTGGAGCCCTCTGCTGGTGAGTGTCAGGAAGCGCAACGAGTGGGAAGCCAGAAAGCCAGTTCACCATTAATGGTCTAAGTGCCCACTTAAAGAGAGAGAGCGAACAATCTGTCAGTCTACATAAGAAAAACCACCCGTTAAAGTGTATTTTACAGTTAAAACCAGCTGTCATAATACTTTAAAGTCGACTTTTTGAACGGGCAGTGTCGGCTTCAATAGCCCACAAAGTGTGAAATAACACGTTCAAGGACTTTCCAGGCCCAGTTCCCTCAAATTCAAGGACCCAACGCAGCAGCGTTTGAGACGCGGCTCAGGGTCACACCCTGTAACAACAGCTGAGAGCCGACGGGAGACGTGTGCATACTGACTGGAGTGTTAAAAAAGCCAGGGTAATGGAAATCACCTGCCCATGCTCTTTAAGTATTTTTACTGCGTACTTGGTGTGGAAATTAGTCATCGAGGCCCATTTCACTGCAGACGTTTGGCATCAATACAGGAAAAGCACAGGTGTTTGTCATTACTTTTAAAGACTGTGCAATGCAGTTCAAGTCAGCCCCGCTAATTAATGCATCGTATACTTGTCTTGGTTTCTAGGATTATGTCACTTAATACAAGTGAAATGTCTAAATGAGCACAAATAAAAAGTATTTGTTTTCTTTTCCCGCCCTGACTTTACTCTGGAAACTATAAACATCGGCAAACAAATAAGCAGCGCCATTAGCAGACAATCCAGCTGGAAAATTAGTCACCATAGCCAACCAGCACTGCGAGCTCACGGAGATGACGCTGTCAGTGTGGTCAGCAGACTCATCTGCAGGGTTTTGGTTTCATAAACAATCGATCCATCTCATGTGAGATCACTGTGTGGCCAGGCCTCCTGGTGCCTCTCTGCCTCTGCTGTGTCTATGGGCTCCTGATGCTGTGGCATCCGTGTGTGCATTGAGGACAAACATTATGAGATGTCATTCAGTTTAACATGCATGTGATCAAGTTAGCATTAGACATAATCCCCTCTTATGCAGCATAATACATCAATATTAAACAAAAGTAGAATATTAAAAACTACTCAGTATTGATACAGGCAAGAGTTGGTATCAAAATGTTTGATGGTGCCATATTATTGGTATTAAAAGCAAATTGGAATCAGGTAATACTGGACAGTGAACCTGATCTGAACCTCAGTCAGGTCGTAGTAGGGTCACCCAACACCCAACTATGTTAAGCCAGGAGGGAGGATTTTATCAAATCAGTAAATGACCTCAAGGTAATATAATAATTGATGCATTATGTATAAAAAAAATACCAAATACCAGTACTTATCTGGTGCAGCCATTGGCTATATTTTTATAAAACAAACCAAAGTTGTGTTTTTACTTTTTGACCATGGAATAATTATGGGAGGTGTTTCGTTCCTGCAGATCTTTGGCCTGATGTCCGTGATCCGCTCCTACATGGGCTCAATCGGGGGGGACCTCTCCAGCTATAAAACCCTGATGGTGATGGGCGTGAGGCTGGCCACGTGGAACCAGATCCTCGACCCCTGGGTCTATATACTGCTGCGCCGCACCGTCCTCCGCAAAATCTACCTCATCGCTAAGTGCCAAGTGGGCCTGAGGGGCAACATGTTAGGCCGCTGGGAGCCCACCTCTTTTCCCAGTTCCGACAAGAAGGACGTAAACCACGTGTGAGCCGAGTTATGGACTGACATTAATACTTTGGGGATGTACTTTTTCGCCAGGTTTTTAACATATGAAAAACTCATTCAGAGATCTAGATGGAGGGAGCCACACTGCAGCAGATGGAAAGAACACACTTTGTGGCTGTGATAGTGGAGCAGATCAGCTGAGGTCTTCAGTTTGCCATGTCTTGATTGATCTTTTTTTTCTTCTTTATGTTCCATCAAAGTTTACCAGTGAGTTCATTGTCTGATCTTACAAATGAAAGCTAGCTAATGCTGTGATTTTGCACAAAATATCATAATCTTCATACTGTTCACTTATAGTAAGTGAACTTTCCTTATTGTTGTCATACTCTCATTCGGAAACTTATAACAAGAAATATATTTGTAGTTTTAACCAGACTGCAGAGGGCTGCAGGAGCAAGATTTAAAAAAAGGAACAGAATATAATCTGATTTTATTTCTCCACCTTATTTTCACCAGCTTTAAAAGTAAAGAAGTTTAGAAGTAAAAGAAAATGCACAGTGACGTACTCGTACATTTGACAAAAGTGGAAAAACTGAGCTGAATCAGTGTATCCATCAGAATGAGCTACGGAGTAAACCCACGAGTATGTAGGGTGTATTTGTAATTTAAAATAAGTATTATGCAGAATGTATGTCATAAAGGGAATGTTAATATTCAAATACTGTGGAGGTGATGAATGTTTAAATATGCATTTCATGTGTTTATACAGTGATTTTATACGTTTTAAGATTTTATAAGTTAATACTTGAACTGTAACCTCAATTTACTGAGGACATGTAAATAACTTTGAATGTAAATAAAACAATGAAATGTGACATGTGCAAACATTTATCATTTACTGGATTTGATTTATTTCCCACAAACTGTGTTTTACATGACTGCCAATGACCCAAGAGGCCCGTGTGGACAAGGTGGATAATTTTGTCTGGTTAATAAATATACAACACTGCGTACAGTGATGTAGTTATCAAACTGTTGTATATGTCATATTTTAACATAGAAAATGATTCTTGTTGCAACACAATGCCATTGGTAGCAACCAGGCCCAGAGTTTAATCTCTGCAGAGATTTGTATTGTCACTGAGCAGTCTGCCTTTCTAAGTTTTACTGAAAAGGGTCTGTACTTTGTGTTGTGACTAAGTGTGTTGTAAAACATTTTACAGCGAGGATTGTGTGATCTGCTGCAGGGATTTCCTTCTATGTCATCTGGACTTCGCTTTACATGGTTGACCGTGACAGTGATAAAAAGAGGTTTATCCCAAAGGGGCCTATTAAATCATTGAGGTGCTCTGCTTTCTCGCTGGTCCAGTCCGTCTCAGAGGAGAGAAGCTGTAGATGAAGTGCCATTTCTCATTTCTTATCTTTTATTTCCATCCTCCTGTTTTATCTGTTCTCTCCCCAGCATCACGTCTTTCCAGCCACACTGATGTGCTCCGCAGCTGCAGCTTTGTCCTTATTCCACAGGTCTGCCCATAAATCCTTTATTCTGCTAACTAAGTGAACGGCCAGTTATATCGTTGGCCGTGTTATGTTTGAATTTTGACCGTTGCTAATATGATGTTGTTTTTGAGATGCATAAAATGATTTTTTGGGCAGGAGCCCTCACGGATCCCACAAATTACTCCCCCAGTAAACCACACTAATTATCATTTACTTCAGTCAAGTGTTATTGGAGAGTCAAAACCACACAATAAACCACGTTAAATATTGAAATTATTAATTCATTTTAAAAAGTGAGATGTTAAAAAAATTATTAAATTGCTCCTTGATGAATTAAAAATGTTTTTTGCCTTAGTATCACTCCGGAGCAGTAGGTGGCAGTAAAGTACCGATAAGATGGATGGTGAATGTAAAACGAAAAGCACGACAATGAAGAAGTACTGAAGGAAACAAAAGAAGAAGAATAAAAGGCTACAGCGTTTAGAACAGAGCGGGTTCTTCTTTTATTCGTTCGTTGTGTCAGGTGAGTCCTGGCGTCTGAAACAACCTGAGACTGTGCTCTGCGGTGTTCTGTCACCGTCCAGCTGTGTTTCTGGCTAACGTCAGCTCGCTCTCTGAGCGGCTGGATTGCTACTGTAAACATTAGCTAACTAGCTGTCGCAGCTCTGAGCTGCAGCTTCCCTCTCGGAACGGACAGATGTTTTGAATGTGTGCCAGTTGTCTGTCAGTCGCACACCCGCTCATTAATGTTTTGCTGTTGAAACAGGCGGTAGCTTCGACCCGAAAGTCGTGACAGCATGGCGGCTGCTGCAGCGCCACTGTGGGACGAGCACCAGGCGTATAAGGAGCTGCTGTACTGGGACAGTCTGATCCAGGAGGGACACCGACTCCGCCCGCATGATTTTGATAGGTACTCCCTCTCTCTCTCTCACACACACACACACTCTTTCTCTATATCCTTAAAACTACACATTAACTCTAAGCCATAAAGCCAGTTGACGTTGTAAGGATTAGCTAAAATGACAACATGTCTAAGTTTGTCCTCACACTAACAGAGAGAAATGCATGCACACTTCACATTCAGTGTATATATAAACATATAATTAACAAATGTCTAAATGAAATCAAACATAAATATAATGAAACTGAAGTTAAGGATCAGAAAATGTGTCATATCACATCATATGTCATCTGGACCTAAGTTTAACATGAAGAGAAAATGCAGTTAGGAGGATTTAATATATAATCAGTTTGCTTCACAGGCTCTTAGATTAAATGTAAGCTCTTTTATTAAAGCAGTTTAAAGCCAATTAAAATACTGATTGTCTTGTTTATTGTCATTTATGAATTATGTCCTTGCAGGTATGAGGAGTTGCGTTACTGGTATGACTGCCTCTGCTATGAGGAGGAGCTGCGACGGTACCATGAATACATCGCTGCTGTTGAGGAGCTTGAGGATCAATGGCATAATGAGGTTCTTCTCCCACCAGCCAAAGACGAAAATCTGTTTTAGTTAACATGCATATTTTTTCTTTTATAGCCATATTATCATGACTGACCATAATACATTTGATAAGAAATTCTTTGTGGTAGGTCTTTTATGTTGTAGTCCTTGTTGATTGAGTCCTTGAGTCAAGTCAGAGGCAAAGTCTTGGCAATTTTTGCAGAAGGAGAAAACCCACCAGTACGACTACTACTACTGGGGTCATAATTGGTGTTTAGTCTTATGTAAATAAAATGGTGTCACTCTAGAGTTGTGTTGGATGTAGATATTACATACATTTTACTTAGTTCCTTCTCTCTGCAGTATTTGTTTTTTATTTTGTTTTGTTTTCCCAAATTAAGGAAGCCACATCCAGCCAGGTCCACAAGGGACCATATGATCGCCAAGTGATGGCCAAACACTCTGAAGTGTATCCCTCTTCAGAAGAGTTGAAGGCAGTGCAAGAAATGGTTTCCAATGTGGAGTGTGCTCTGAAGGCTGTGTCTGACCAGATGGACAGTCCAAAAGACAACAAGGAGGATGCAGGAGCAAGGTAAGCAAGGTGTCCAGATGGGCTCTGGCAGTCGTCCCAGTGATAATACAGTATATCTGATGATGAGTAATTAATTTACTCATCTAAATCAAGTGTTTGTGAAATGTTTTATACAAATAAATATTTTACCCATCTCCTCCTTATCCAAGTACTGATTCAGAAGACCATGTCCTAAATGGTGTTATGAGGGTTGGACTTTTGGCCAAAGGACTCCTGTTGAAGGGAGACAAGGACCTGGAGCTGGTGCTTCTTAGTTCCAGCAAGCCAACTATCA
The DNA here is from genome assembly GCA_016785345.1 of Trinectes maculatus. Taxonomy (NCBI): domain Eukaryota; kingdom Metazoa; phylum Chordata; class Actinopteri; order Pleuronectiformes; family Achiridae; genus Trinectes; species Trinectes maculatus. The sequence continues at coordinate 134,506 of JAFBJQ010000931.1, forward strand.
CCCTGCTTACAGAAGTGGCCGAAAAGCTAACTGAACAGTTAGAGGTAGAGATTAGTACTTACTGCTGTTTTATGTCATTCTTCAATCATAACAGGCATTACTAATTTGGATTTAGGTTGTTTTTGTGGTGTAAAGTAACTCTTTTTGCATTTCTTACCTTTTGTCCCCTTTCTAAAAGACTGTATCAGCAGGGACATATACAATAAGCCAGTGCCCAGAGGAAGCTGCCATTGTTGTGACAAGCACCAAGGAGCCGGTCTTGACCCTCACCATCCACTTTACATCACCTCTTGTCAGGCTGAAGGAAGAGAGTACTGCAGAGGGAGGTGTAGAAGGTAGATATGTTGGTGCATCCTCTGATTTGACCTTAGCTACCACATGGCTGATCTGTGTGTTGTCAGTATGCAGACACTATACTGCTGCACTGATCTGTAACTCTGCTCAGACAGTTCAACCCTCACAGAGTTTAACCATCTGCATCATCATAAAACACCACAGTGTAGCTTGTGCAGTGACTGACTCAGACCAAGGCCTGTGAGCAACCAGTTAAAGTTGGCTCTTCACTTGCTTGAAATACCTGTCGCCATGCCAGCGCTACATTTCCTCTGTAGTCGCTGAAACATTGTGCACATGCTGTTAACAGCATTGTCTTGGTCGTGAAAAAACTGTATTCTTGATGAATTGTTTTCATGTTTTAAAATGAAGGCTTTTTTTTTCAAGAATAAGAAGTTACAGCGCGCGTTGCATGTACTTGGTGCTGAACATGAACATATGGCACCAGCTGCAGCAAAACTGATCAGTGATAAGGAGTTTACTTTGGTTTATCTCAGGAAATTCTGAAATAAAACAGGCAGGAAAAAAGTACAACATACAAAATCATAATGGAGTGTTTGCGGAGCATCTGCGTTAACCAGCATGAGCTGTAATATATTCAAGAGTAATGTTATAGTGAGTTTATCACATGGTCTGTGGGAGTTTTTTGAAGCCCCACATACAGAACCATACCAGTTCTAGTGCCTTTTTTAATTTACCAGTTACGATTTTAATTTACCATTTACCGCATTTCACACTGAAGTGATCAGGTGCGGTACTGACTCTGATAAGGTTCATTGACTCAAACGCTCCATATTCACAAGTGAACTGATACCTAACTATGGCTCCCGTAGAACAGTGTTTGTAACAATTTAGGCAATTGTAGTGCATCTTCGTGACTGGGATTAATAATATTTTTGATAACATCACATTACTTTTGATGACATTTTATTGGTTGTATTAAATCTAAAAATATGCACTGATATGTCTGATTTAGGAAGAACACAGATTTCATGTTGATTTATTTTTATCATATTTATAACATTATTAACATTAAATAATAAATTTTGTCCTAAATAAGACTGAATGTTGTAGATAATTATCATTTTAATTAAATATAATCATATTTTTATTACATTGCAGCCATGTTGCAAACATATTTTGCTGATGGCCATTTTTGCCTTTTTAATGAGTCAGTCAACATTTACTCTTTGGCACAGTATAACTGACTTGCAGAAAATTGAAAACTGGTGGTGATAGTTTACCTAAAATGTATTCCTAGTGCTTAGAATCTAAAACTTGCACAAAGCTGGTATGGCTCTTTGTGTTTCCGGTCTTTCCACTTAAAGCAACTTTTTTGAACAAGGGCTCCATCAGTTTTGCTGCAGTGTGGGGCAGACGTGTAGATTCTCTAAATGGCTGTGATTCACATCTGGTTGCCTTTTAGTTTGTCAAATTTTTAGGAACGCTGGACCTTTGACCAACTGGACACGCTGTCTCGGGAGTGGGGGAAAGCAGCAAACCCAAGCCTAAGGCTCTGAGGGAGGGGGTAGGGTGGGGTGGAGGGTGTGGCAGTTCCTACCCAACGCATACACTGACAACACGCTATGTGATGTTGTCTTTATAATAGCCTGTTTGCTTCCACTTCACACATGGGTGAAACGTTAGCTGGGGTCTGTGACAGGTGACTGCCTGGTTTACACATGAGTAACACATGAAGTCCATGTGACCCCCCTCGCCCTGCTGCTGGTGGTTTGTGGGAAGCTGCTTCTCCCTGAGCTGCAAGACAGAGCCGACCCCCTTGGTCAAACTGTACCTTTTCTTCTTATCCCACCTCGTCAATAGAAACGCAAACGGTCATCGATCCGCCGGACGTTCTGGACAGGCAGAAATGTCTAACTGCCTTGGCGTCTCTCCGCCACGCCAAGTGGTTCCAGGTTTGCATTCACGTCCTTATTTGTACGTAAGGTTGAACTGTTCTTTTTCAGTCTTTTTTTTCCCTCCTCTCCGTTATAGAGACAAACTATTTTGAAACTGTTCGCTCAGTTCTAGTTGATGTAATTAATAATCCTAAACTGACAACATTTAAGAACAGAGTGAGAGAGAGGAGTTGAGGAGTAATCTGCTGTTCCATACCAATGACAGAAAGAAATTAATCATTGGTATTGACCAGCATATTTTTTTTTTTTTTGTCAGACTGAGCTCTCTCAATTTCAACTCCTCTACTGTACTACTCAGAACATGTGGGCTTATACAGTACAATACAGTTGTTGATCTGGAGATGGCTTGGTTGTTTTGACCTGTCTGTGCCTGGTTTTTGGTTCTTTTTGCGAGAACCCAGAGAGCACAGAGGCACAGAGGTGAGGTCACGTGGCAGGCAGTCGACTTCTGAATGAACTGGCTTTTGTTTGTGTCTCCAGGCCAAAGTCAGCCACCTGAATTCTGCTGTTGTTGTGATCCGGGTCATGAGGGACTTCTGTAACCGTGTTCCTACCTGGAAGCCACTCTCAGGATGGGTAAGAAACGTGTTGTATTACAGCATGCTTTCACAGCAGCTCAGATGAAGTTGGATATGAATCATTACCTCTCTGATGATCAAAATCATAACTTTTTGTAGCTTTTTTTTTAATAGTGTGTTTACTCTGCTCTTGCCTCCTCACAGCCCCTTGAACTGTTGGTAGAGAAGGCAATTAGTACAAGTGAAAGACCAATGGGAGCAGGCGAGTCCTTCCGCAGGGTGTTGGAGTGTATTGCTTCTGGAATTCTGTTGGAAGGTGAGCTCGTCATACCAGCACGTTTGTTCACACACTGGCCTTAATATGTTAACTAATTTATCTGAATATGTGCAAAGATGGCCCTGGAATTAAAGACCCATGTGAGAAGGAAGAAGTTAATGCCATTGCATACTTAACACCTCAGCAGCGTGAAGACATCACAAAGAGTGCGCAGGTAACATGAGGTTAATACGTTGAAGCAAGAGTGCACACACATATTTCAGAACCCTTGAGAAAACAGCTAATGTACTTGTTTTTTTTTAGTTTTCTTTGAGGCTGTGTGCATTTGCACAGATGCACAAGGTGTTGGGGAGGGACTACAGAAAGCCACCAAAATCAGTGGGAGTTAGTGGCAAAGAGGGAATGGGTATGTAATGTTTGGCAATCTTCCCTTTTTTCATGTAGTTCAGGTTCATTTCCTGCCTTAATGAAAAAGGTTTGTGCGTGTGTTGTTTTTGTAGCCCAGATTCCTCCTGCTGGACACTTCAGTCTGCCAGCGAAAAGAGCTTACACAGAGTTGGAAAAGGACAAGGAGGAGTTGCAGCTCAACAGCAAGCAGAGGAAGCTTCTCAAGTTCCAGAATCGTTTTCAGAGAAAATCATGTTAGTAACAGACTGAGCCTTTTTACTGCCAGATGATTCAATTTGATTCAGTGCCCTCATAGATAGCTGACTGTTAATTTAACTTAATTTAATTTAATGATTTCTATCTGAAAATGTTAAATCACAATGTCAGCAGTTGGAACAAAACTTTTTTTCCTGAAAATTTTCTAAAGAAATATGAAATCACCGACAGCTGTTAGTGCTATGCTTCTGATAGCTGTTGTTTTTTAAAAATGCATTCAAATTAATTGACCGCTCATATTCCTTTTATCTGTAGTCACTGAAGATTTTAGCATGAATGCTGTGATGCGTCTGAACCAGTACAAACCTGGCCTGGAGTACAGGCTCACATCTCAGACTGGTCCAGTCCATGAACCAGTCTTTACCATGGCTGTGGACCTGAATGGGAACACCTATGAGGCCACTGGGCCTTCCAAGCGAGCTGCCAAGCTCAACGTAGCCACCAAGGTAGGAGTCTTATAATTTTTGTCCATATAGGTGCATTAGACGTAAACTGCTCACATGACAAAGCCATTATTTTCTTTGTTGACATGTGTTCCCTTTGTGGTTTCTCGAACATGTCAGGTTTCTGTTGGTTTAGCAGAGCATGTTAAACAATGAAGAGTTGTTCGTGTCTCATAACGTTTTGACTTTTGTCAATCGCAGGTCCTGCAGGATCTCGGTCTTCCAACAGGCTCAGAGTCGAAACCAGATTCTAGTGGAGACACTGAGGGAACAGTAAAAGATGCTACCACAACATCGACTGCATCAGAAGATGTATGTACATACATTCCTGCCTCTGTAGCTGTGGCTTTAGAAGCCTCTTTTTAATAAAATACTGTAAAGTCAATAAATTATTTACATCCCACTGAGAAAATAAAGTGATAGGCGAGATGTTCTTGAGTAAACAGCTTGTAGTAATGTATTAGTAGTAATGTAGTAATGTTTAACAGTCGGTACTTGTCCACTTGCCATGAACAGAGCAGTCAAGGGCCCATCTTGACCAAAAATGGCAAGAACCCTGTGATGGAGCTAAATGAGAAGCGTCGCAGTCTGAAGTATGAGCTGTCAGCAGAGACAGGAGGCTCCCATGAAAAGTGTTTTGTCATGGAGGTGAGTTAACAAAATCAGACACAAGACACTGGACAACAAAGATAATCAGGTTTATTGTTTGTTTTAACCTTCATTACAAGCTTACATTTATTTAATAATCTGAATATCTTATGATCTGAGAGTCGGCATGTTTATCTCATACAAAAGATTTTTCGACTCAAGACTTTCACATCAAATGTTATAGCCTCTGACTTTGCTGAAACACAGAATAAATGTAGAATCATGTCAAGTTTAAAAGGAGTTCACTCGTTCTTGTCTCTCAGGTGGAGGTAGATGGGCAAAAGTTCAAAGGGAGAGGCTCGAATAAGAAGGAGGCAAAATCCTACGCTGCCCTCGCTGCACTAGAGAAGCTGTTTCCGGACGACAGTGGCGTGTCAAACACTAACAGAAACACTAACTCAAAGAAAAAGGTCACCTACACCGACATGGTAATGTATCAAGTTAGTGATCCTCTACTTGTACAACTCAAGTTTACTTTTTCTTTTTTAATTTTCATAATGTTCAATTTTCTGTCATGTTCAACAGCACATCCCAGGTTTCGGTACCATTCGTGGCATTCCTTCGGACTCCGGATCCTGTGGCTGGGGCCCTAACAGGGGTCGAGGCAGGGGCCGAGGGAAACACTTCCCCTCAGGGCCCAGCTATAACCAGAGTAAGGAGTTTTACACTTGATTTGTGTTGGTCTACAGAAACAACACAGGATTCTTCTGATGTACATCATTAATACCTAATGAGAAAATCAACTAAAATCATTTTTCTTCAATTTTTTTTTAAGCCAACTACAGTTATGAGAGCAGCACAGACACAGGCTACCGTAAGTATCCACGACTCATCATTGGCAGACCACAGATTGTCGTGGTCTTTTATTTGTTTGTATTTGTGTGTCTACTGAATACAGCAATACAGAAATTATGTCTTCAAATACATTATTGCTGTTTAATGTGAAGGAAATACAAGCTGAAACTGAATATTCTTGGAAACATATTGAGTCACCCAAATCACAGAGATGCGTCACCTACTTTACAGTGCAGTTTAAAAGTCGCAGTCTAGCCTAGGTAGTAATGTAATGTGAGAACAGGGAGAGCCTAATGTCTAGTTTGTAGTGTGTGTTTGGGATAATGCACCCAAAAGGTTGTTTGTCAGCTGACATTTAAAAACATCAGTGGTAAAATAAGTTTAGAATATATACACACGCTGACATGATTAATCAATGTGTTTTTTCTGGTTGTATCTTAAGTTGTGCTGCAGCCATTCTCTCTCAGTGCAATAGACATTTGGATTGGTCCACAGTTGGCTGAAAAGATTCATAAACCAGTTTTATCGTTATTAGATAGTTTTTGTCTTCTTTCATAGTAAGCTGAATATTGTTTCTGTGTTTGACTTTTGCCATTTGACTAAACAAAAAACAATAGAATTTATCATCTTGGAGATTTTTTGCTGTTTTCAGACATAGAGCATTCAGTAATAAAGATCCATATCAGTCTTGTGTTTAGAATTGTTTTGTGTTATTCACCATAGGTGAAAAATTAGACATGAATGGAAATCAATCATTCTACTTAATAGTGATAGTGGGGTCTTGTTTTTCAGATAAACTGTACAGTAATAACACAGCCAAAACGACTGGATCTAATGAGTCAGGCAGCAATGTCGGCTATGGCACCTTTTACCCTGAGACCAGCACCACCTACTCCTGCCCCCCCATCTCCAACTCCAACTCCACCACCACCCAGGCAGAAAGCTACCAGACGATGCCTCCTCCTGCCGATCAAGAGAGCCCCTACAGCTATGGCTATGGAGATGAGAAGAAGAAGATGCTGACACAAGGTCAGACTGAGACCCAGGGAGGAAATTACTCAATGTACAGCACAGCTTATCCCAGCTCAGTGACGGGGGGCCAAGTATATAATAATTATGGTGAGTAAAAAACAAGCTGATTCTATGCAGATTTTTTGTTTACAATCCAATGATCCATTGCTGCACTTTTGTCTTGTATCAACACAAAAAAATCAATGCCTTCTGATATCATCTTATTCCACAGAATGGGGAAACCAGTCGTCCTGGGTGAGTCAGCAGGGGTATAACATGTACCAGGGTTTTGGAGCACAAACCCAGGCTTCATACCCTGGATACAGCAACATGAATTACTAAACATTGTGTCATCTACAGCCTTTCTCACTGTTTTTTGTGAGTCTTGTTGTTCACCCTCCATGATGATCAAAGGATCCCACTTCAGAAAAGGAATGAAAAGGAATGGAATGGTGCTTGTGTTGTTTTTCTGGTAAAAGTAGATGCAAGTTTCTGATTTATTGAATTCCCCTTTTCTTTTAACTGTTACAGCCCTCATCATGTTCATGATAACACGATAAAAACATGTTTATAATGTTTCAAGGGTTGTGTGTTTTTGTTTAACTACTGATACTGGTTCTGGATCAGTACATGGTTTTGATTTTAAGCTGCTCATTGTTTGAAGTGAAGAGTTGATCATTTGCATCTGATAAAATGTTCTGTTAACACAAGAAATAAATAAATTAATTGGTGCAAGGTCTTTTGCTAATTTCTAAGCAAGAATAATTGTTAAGTGAGATTTTTAAACTTACCTTTTGTTTTGATGGATGATGCTCTTTTACTGGGGAAGCCAACTCAGTTCATGGCTGGAGGATTTGAATTATTATGGGTCACGTAAAAATTCTGATGATATTCCTCATATCTCTGTTCCTGGAACGTTTTGTAGCACCTTTATGTCCTGCAAAATAGCTTCAGCATTGCAGGCAGATGCTTTACATTATCTGCCGGTCTAGCATGCATATGGTACCACTGTGGTAAATGCAGTGAAGTTGGCCTATGTGGGGAAAATGACGTTGTTATAGCTGAAAATGTATGAAAACGCTATTGTGTATAGATATGATGTTGTCATACAGTCTGTACTTGTACATACAGAGGCAAAGATGATTGTGCCTACACTGTAGCTCCAAAACCTGAATGAATGAACATTAAGTCAATGGTATGAATTAAACTGTAGACCTAGATCTTCTTTCCTAAGATTCATCTCAACAGTGTCTCTTATTTGACTGTCCAGACTTCAGTGATGATGAACTAAACCTTGTGTAAAAACAGTATATTTATACAACTTACTCTTGCCCCTGTATTCATGCTAATGTGAGCCGCGTGTAAACTACTGACACTGGCCATTGTTATCATGTCATGTCAGCTGCTCTTTATCTGGCCAAACAGATTTACATGTTAAACTGTTGTCACTCACTTTATAATGTGCTGACATCTGTCTCATAGCTGTTCAGCAGACAGTCATGTTGTGTCGCATCAAAGTGTGAAGAGGTCATTGTTTTCCTGCCTCTATTCATCTGGATATATTGAAATATACATGTACAAAATGAAGTCTGTGGTACTGTGTGTTTTGCCTCTGCCCTGACCAATAGACAGCTAGAGTCTACTCAGTAGGCTTTACTTCCTGTTCCCAAATGATCCAACATATTTTTAAATATTGAAAGAGGAAAACAAGTGATTAACACAGTGGAAGTGGAAGACATGGAGTCTGGACATGGCTATAATAACCTATGTGGATCACATGTGGCCCAAATGACCCTCTAGTGCCAAGACTGAGTCAAGGTGTGAGCAATTATCATGCCCATGTGGCGTGGCCTCCTGCAGCCTCTCCTCCGAGACCGCTGATAAAAGGAGGAGCTGCGTGGACAAGAGAGCGTCCTGTCAGGTCATCTCGAGCACCTCGCCACTGAACAGCTGTGAGTCTCCCATCTTTGACAGTGTTATCTCTGCACGCTTTTTTTTTTCTTGTCTACCATGTTTGTTGTTTTTGGTCAGAGAGGAGCATTAGATTCTGCTTTTCATTCTTTGTCTGCTGAGGGCATTTGATCCGTAGCTTTTAGAACTGGCCTGATGGAGAGATTAGGTTTTGACAAACGTGTAACTGTGATCCCTGACGCTTGTAGCCACACACACACACACACACACACACACACTTTGATTAGCCTCTATCAGCTCCAGCTGGGACATGCCGGCTTCAGGCTGCAGCCAATCAGAAGTCACCATTAGGCATGAAAAGCGAGAGAGTCTGTTGAGGTGGGTGGGAGGGAAGGTGAGAGGAAGCACAGGCTCATGTGGTAAGCTGCAGCTGTGGTGTGTTTCACTTGTGTTGTCTTCCTCTTTACTGTCACTCATGTCTTCATGTGTTTTGTTGTCAACGGAGGATCTGAGTGTGTCTTGTCTTTAAAGATGGCGCTTACACTACTCTCCGTCTTGATCGCTGCCGTCTCAGTGGCTTACTGCTATCCCACTGCCTATCAAGACTTGGAGTTAAGTAGAAGTAAGTGGGTTTTTTTTTCGTTGGCTGAAAATGCCCTGAAGTTTGTTTTTCAGAGTTTCCTCCTCAATGTTTCACCACCTGAGCGTTTGTCTTGTGTTCCTTTCCAAAAGAAAACAGAACCTCCATCAGGTTCCTGGCTGTAGGAGACTGGGGTGGCGTGCCCTATCCCCCGTACATCACTGCTGTGCAGAAGGCTACTGCTCGAGAAATGAGCAAAGTGGCAGAGCAGATGGGAGCTGACTTTGTTCTGGCCCTTGGCGATAACTTCTACTACAAAGGTGTGGACAGTGTGGATTCTCCTCGGTTCAAGGTCGGTTGAGACTCAGATGTTCGGTGCAAAGAGTGAGGAGCGGGCTTGATGTGATTTTTTTTTTATTCAGTTTTCGCTTTACAATCTTCTCATCAGGACACTTTTGAGTCTGTGTACACGGCAAAGTCTCTCAGAGTCCCCTGGTATGTGCTCGCTGGTAATCACGACCACGCAGGCAACGTCAAAGCCCAGATTGACTACAGCCAGAGATCTGACAGATGGTACGGATGAATCTTCAGGTACACTCATGTCCACACACCGTGGAACTCACATGAACACTTATTTTTTATTTTCACTGTCTCCAGGAAATTCCCCTCTTATTATTATGAGCTGAACTTCCGCATCCCGAACACTGGGAAGACCCTGACCATTATCATGCTCGACACCATCATGCTGTGCGGCAACTCTGATGACTTCACAGATCAGAAGCCAAGGGGCCCTTTGCGTGCGGTGGACGCCAACCGCCAGGTGATCTGGTTGCAGGAGAGACTTGCCCGGTCCAAGGCGGACTTCCTGTTGGTGGCGGGCCACTACCCTGTGTGGTCTGTGTCTGAACATGGGCCCACAGAGTGTCTGCTGAAGAGGGTTCATCCTCTGCTCCTCAAATACAAGGCCACAGCCTACTTCTGTGGGCACGACCACAACCTGCAGGTTGGTGAATGCAAGACTTGTTGTCGCAAGTGTCTGATTATGAATCTCAAAATGGGACTCGACCCAACCCTGTCCCTCTCTCAACAGTACATTGAAGAGTCTGGCGTGGGCTATGTGGTCAGTGGTGCTGGAAACTTCCTGGATCCAGACATCCGTCACTGGAACCATGTTCCCAAAGGTTCTCTGAAGTTCTTCACTGGACAGGCTTCTACTCTGGGCGGGTTTGTCCACGCGGAGGTCACCAAAAACAAGATGGCTTTGACCTTTTTCCAGGCTAAAGGCACCTCTCTCTACCGCACAGTCCTCTCTCAGAGGGAGTTTGACTAGACGGCTGTAATTGGCAACAGCAACATATGCTATCGATCTGCTGTGTAGTTTGAGATCACTGTTAATGGCTGTTAATTCTTGCATTTTAAACTTTGGCGTTATTGCTTCAAACCATTTGATTTTGTTTTTAAAAGAGAATCAAGTTTTACATAAATTGTATGATAAAAGAATAAATATGGTTTTGTTTAAAAAAAAAAAAAAGTGTCTCGTCAGCTTGGTTTGAAAGTCTTGTGACATTTTGCAAGTTTCTACCACAGGTTTTACTTTGGGGGATGGGGGATGGGTCACATGACCTGGAGACTGTCTCATAAAGAGCTTTGTGTTCTGCTGAACATTGATCTGTTTAGTCTAAAACAGTGAATTTATGAAATGAGTCCTACAGTGTAAACTGTGCAGTCTGGTACTTGTCACAAGCAGTTGTAGCCTGCACTCTGGATTGATCTACACAAATGTTACGCTTTGTACTTTTGTCATAGAATATATACACACATAAATATAGTTGGACTTCTCTGGGAAGATTGAACAGTGTTCTAAACATGATTGCACCAACAGCTGCTGACTTGCTCTGTACTTCTGTTCTGTTGCGTTCTGATATACATCCAGTGGTTTCTGTTTGTGTATATGCAGAAGTGAAATGCTGCTGAAAGACAGGAGAGGTTAAGACTTGCACAGTCACTGTTAATTTGTCCGTCAGGGAGCCGGCCTGCCAACAGAGGATTAGGTTGGATGACAGCATGGTTGGATGATTGGCAGTGACTGTGGTCAGGATCAAGTCAGCCAACCAATGACAGTTAACCTGGCAGTGAAGCACAGACCGGAGCAGAGAGGTTTCTATTTTTCCTCTTGCACTATGTGATGCCTTAGCATAGAGAATTCCACTGTTTCAGTCTGGTGTCATGTTTTATCACAGCGAGAGCTTGACAGACACATCTGACTCAGTGCAGAGGGTAATCTGTCACCCGAGGATAAAGTTAAGCCTCACTTAACCTTGACTAACATAAACTCCCTGCAGACCAAAAGCATGTGCCACCAGGTCGCACGTCAGGTCAGACATATTGATGAGTAAGCACTATTTGAATTTCCAGTGATCATACACCTTCATAGTGACACCTCCAGATCCCGAAATGTGCAATAATAGGTAAACAATGTAAATTCCTTATTTAAGGCAAAGTTACGCTCAAGTTACACAATGAATTAAAAATATGACACTATGAACTAAAATGAACCTGCAGAGAATTTTCCAGCGAATCAGCAGCTTCTCTTGGCTGCTGATTCTTTTATGGCGGCTTTCAGCTCAGTGGTTAACACCAACCAGCAGATGGTAACAGTTTGACTAAAGCAGGTGAGAACAGTGAGCCGCTTAGCAGCGAAAGAGCAAAATATGTATCTTAAGTGTGTAGAGACAATTCAGACATTCATCAGGTTACCAGACACATGACGACAACGTATAGACATGTAGAGCCACAAGTGTGGAATGTCTGAATCTCTATGAAACCCTTTTTTCCAGGAAGTGTGAGTTGCCTCTGAGTAGCCAAATAAATATCTTGTCATAACTTTAACAGTGAAATGTCATCATGGAATAGGTGATAATAATCAGCTTTTTGGGGGGAGGTTATAATTCTAATAACTATCATACTATCATCAATAAACCCATTATTCTTTCCACAGTTGCATGTTGCATGAAACCTGATATTATCAGCCTGTATAACTTTTAAAAGGAATAAATATAGGTCGATTATGTTAATGCTTTATGTAATAATATGTTCCTCTTTAGTGAGTTAACACGCAGGGACTTTCATTTCGTAAGCACCACTTACTTAATCTTACCCATGTGTTTTTATTAGCTCCAACGTAAGTCCTAACCCCTCAGCTGCTGTAGCTGCTGTGTTGCCAGTGCAGCTCCTGCAGCGTCCGGGTGGAGGTAAGAGTTCTTCGATCCCCTGCCTGAGGAAATGAGATGAGGAAACCTTCTATTGTCCCTCAACTCACAGCTGAAAACTAAATAACTCAAAGAAAAATAAATCTACTTGTATATTTTTATATGATAGTATAACTGTTAGGGTGGATTTAGCTAAAACCCATATGTTGCTTTGAGACACCAAGGAACCTGTCGTTCAGTCCTGACTGGGATGACATCACTTTTTCCACAACTGACATAAATAAATAAATAAATAAATAAATAAATAAATAAATAAATAAATAAATAAATAAACAAACTCATTGGAAGGAAATGATGTTTCCACAAGGGATCTCAGCATCAGTAGTCAGTTTTCTCTTTCATCATTTCATATGTGTAAAGTATAGTGTTAGTGATATTGTCCAGTATGAAGGAAGTTTCATCTTTTTTAAAGTCGTGGGTGGCTTTCACTTCCTCTGCTTTCTCCACCTGTTCCCTCCATCCTTTTGGTCACAGTCATCACCTCGTCTGTGCACTGCTCTGACTCCAAACATTAGCTTACATTTATTTCATCAAATCTCCTGAAATCTCCCAGCAACACAGTGCATCAATAACTTAAGCAGCTCATGGTGATGAAAGACCAGCATTTCACACACACACACACACACACACACACACACACACACACACACACTCATTCTGCTGTGCTATGTTCTCCCATTCCCACTGAACCTGCACATCCCCTCTGCACTTCAGTCCACTTCCTTTTCAACCTCTATCACTGGATCTTTCCACCACAGCCTCCAGGCTGGGCCCAATCAATCCTGCCACACAGCCAGGATGATAAGGTGCATCTGTGTCGTCTGCCCACTCAGATTTGGCTGCTGCTCTCCGATTATCTAATTCTATGGCTCAAAAGTAATAAAGGACGGTGTATTAAAGGCTAAGCTGCTCATCTAATCTTCTCTCTCTCTAATCTCCGCTCCTCACTGAATACGGCACTCTACATTTCACAGATGGATTGAACACTGTAGCCTCCATGACTTCTCCCGAACTTACCAAACAATCATACGTTGTTATACACTGTGATTGGGAGGAGTAAGCCCTTCAGTGAATGAATGAATGAATGAATGAATGAATGAAAGGGCTGATAGTGTGCAAAAGTGTGTGTTTATGTATTTGTAATGTCACAGCTGTCATGTGACATTCAAAATAGACCTGAAATCTGCATTTCTGGGTTTTCTTTGTGTGTGTGAATACTTTTCCAGATAAGTTATACAGTATTTACTGTATAACTGTAACCTGCTACAAATCACCATCTTTACTAAAACACAGAGGTGAATGAAACATTTTTTCATTTATTTTATGGGGACCAACTGTCCTGAAAAGGTATCACACAGTGACCTTAACGAGGTCACCTCCACTAATTGAATTAACTCCACCCTATTAGTTGGTAGGATAGGCTGATCCTTCTAATGACTCAAAATATACTTAGTATCTGAATGCGACTGTGACAGGAGTGTTAGCAAATACTATTAGACACTGGCATTAACCTTTATTTGACACAAACCTGTAATGTTTACTGGATGATAACTATGAAAAAATAAAACTGAGAGAAACAAGTAGCTTTAAGATGTGATTTTTAACTGAAGTTTTAATTTCATTGTTAAGACAAACCCTGGCCAAACACGATCTTATTATGAATTTGAATTATGTTGATTATGGTCACAAATTCCTAACAACTCAGCAACATGTGAAGTGTGTTGAATCAGGGAAAGATCTTACAGCCAAGACTCTCAGGCTCCACCTGAGCTCAGAGTCTGTGAAGACTGAGAGTTTCAGTTTTGGTCAAGAACCGATCTCTGTCTCTCCAACAGAAGCAAATCCATCTCCTGACAAAGGGCGTAAATGAAACTGCATGAAAACTACATTGCATCCTCTCAATCATGCCTCACTCTCCTTCGGGATGCACTGATTGTATGAGGAGCTGCTGATGCTGAGGGGGTTGGGGAAAAATGAAGGCATATGCGGGATGACGGCCTTCAGAGGACTGGACGGTGGGCTCTCATTTGGCGGCGTCATTGGGATGATGACATCATCCTGGTCCCAAACGTGAAATGCATTTGGGTGGGAGTGGCTGAGGACGAGCGGCATGTTCAGTGGTGTGACACCGTCCACCTCCACGTCTTTCTTCAGCTCGTCATCGACTGGGCCAAGCAAACAGTCTGGGGACGGACAGAAGAAGGGAGATGGGAATATGATTACATCCCATTCTACAACTTCTCTGTTGTCTCGCTTAGGTCCATCACACAGTAACTGTCACAGATATGTCCACTTAGAGCATGTTGGCTGGATTATTTCAACCTTTTCCCACCATCTCCAAAATCCGTTACTTGGAGAATGTGTATATTTAAGTTCTCAGAGGAGGACGCAGAGTCAAGAACCGATCTCTGTCTCTCCAGCAGAAGCAAATCCATTCATCCAGATTAGCCTCGTGTGTCTCCTGACAAAGGGCGCAAATGAAACTGCATGAAAACTACATTGCATCCTCTCAATCATGCCTCACTCTCCTTCGGGATGCACTGATTGTATGAGGAGCTGCTGATGCTGAGGGGGTTGGGGAAAAATGAAGGCATATGCGGGATGACGGCCTTCAGAGGACTGGACGGCGGGCTCTCATTTGGCGGCGTCATTGGGATGATGACGTCATCCTGGTCCCAAACGTGAAATGCATTTGGGTGGGAGTGGCTGAGGACAAGCGGCATGTTGAGTGGTGTGACTCCGTCCACCTCCACGTCTTTCTTCAGCTCGTCATCGACTGGGCCAAGCAAACAGTCTGTGGACGGACAGAAGAAGGGAGATGGGAATATGATTACATCCCATTCTACAACTTCTCTGTTGTCTCGCTTAGGTCCATCACACAGTAACTGTCACAGATATGTCCACTTAGAGCATGTTGGCTGGATTATTTCAACCTTTTCCCACCATCTCCAAAATCAGTTACTTGGAGAATGGGTATATTTAAGTTTATTCATTCTTTTCTGCATTGCAGTTTGCTTGTTGTTTCATTTCATTGTAAATTCAAATTTCAAATGTAAATTCAAAATATAATAGCATATAAAGAGTCCTACATTTCCACTGTAATGTTGAAATGTTTAAACCAAAAGTAAATGACCAAATATAGTAAATAAATCAGCATTCAACTTCCTGATAATTGTTTATGACAGGAATAATTTAGTGAGCATAGATGTTTCGTTTGTATAATGCTTTGTGGACAGATTAGCTGTAGCATATTCATCACATCGAATAAACATTTGAATAATCAATAACATATACAATACAATCAATACAGTATATTGTCTGCATCATACAATATTGCGTTGATCAACTTATGTAGATGTACTGTACCTCCAACAGATGAGTACCTGTTATGTCCAGCATTAGGTCCTTGATGAGATGACCCACAATAGCATAAGCAACAGCGACCACAACCAGGGCGGCCATCAGGAGGTAGAGGACAGACTTGGGCAGCTGGATGATGTCCCTGGGTGGAGGTTTGTACTCCTTGTACAGAGGCTCCAGACTTTGCACCAAGTACTGAAACGACTGTCCATCTTCCCCTGTGAAGTTAAAGCTGTTCATATTCCCAGATCAGGGGCCTCCCGTGAGTCGTGCTTATTCTTTTATGTTCAAAGTGATTTTGTTCATAATTTGATTTGTCCATTTGCTGGGACGTCACTCCCTGAAATGCAGAGAAGCAAAAGTCAAATGTTTGCATCTGATCATTTGACTGACTGTGATATAATAAAATATTGTCATGTACATATTCAATTAGAATACTACTACTAACTGACTACTTCAGTTGTTCAACCCATATGAAAATAGGACAGAAAATAAATTCACCCACCGGTTGAGACCAAGTTTTTGCAGCTTCCACATCATTTTTCCACGTAAAAACGTCTTCCTGTCATTACTACCACTGACCAGGACCAGGTCCAGCCAGGCTGTGAGCCCCTCTGCTCTGTGCTGTGTCGTCCCCATTGAACTAATCCAGATGGTGGGCGGAGACGAGGAGAGAGAGGAGGGAGAGGGATTACACTTCCAATCACAGCAACAATCAATCACTCCCTCATCCCATTGACATCCTGTACATGTCATGACTTAATCCCCAACAAGAAATATCTCTGTTGTTTATAGGTCATCATCAGAAATAAGTCCATCATGATATGACTGTCACACTGTTGAATCTGGGAGGCTGTGTTGTTTTGTGAGTTCCTGTTTTATTTTGAAAAGTAACTCTCCTCTCGTTTCAGGTCACTTACTCTTCCTCATGTGCCGTGGTCTGATTGTCTTCCCTGGTCCTGATTGTTTTCACCTGTTCCCTCATTACCCCCATGTGTTCTTATAGTCTGCGTCTCCCTTTGTCCTGTGCCAATGTGTCTTGTCCCATAGTCAGGTGCCATCAGCGTAATTATTGTCTAGTTAAAGTTTGTATTTCTTTGTCTCAGTTTGTAGCCTTGTAAGAGTGATTTTTTTGTTGGCCTTAAGCCTATATAATTTTCATAGTGTTCTAGAATAGTTTAGTTAAATTTCTTGTCTTGATTTTTCCTTATTAGGAGAAGGTTTATTTTGTACTTTTTATAGTCTTTCCCACTTTGGAGGAGTTTTTAGTTTATTGTTTTTCCCTCTGAGAAGGTAGGATTTTCAGTTGTGCATTTTATAGCTGTTTTCCCTCTCAGGAGGTGATTTTCAGTTTAGGGCAGTTCATTGTTTTTCCCTCATAGAAGGAAGGATTTTGGTTGTAAATTTTTTAGACATCCCTCTCTTCAAGGTGCTTTCTGTTTGATGACATAAATATTCTTGAATCAAGAATAAAAACCTGAACTTTGACATCACGCTCCTAACTCTGCGTCTTTTGCTTGACAATGACTTCATGACTTAAAAAAGATTTTAAAAAATATTTATTGTGATTTTACATGCTGCTCCACCTTTACATTAATCACTGTATCCACTGTTCTGTCAATATAAAAAATAAAATAAAATAATAAACAAATGGGTGTTACAATATTCAATTGCGCAGGTAGTTTTTTTAGTACTTTATTATTATTTCCATTTTATGCTACTTTGCACTTGTACTCTGTAGAACGTATTCTTCCACTTATAATATTTATAATAAGTTTAGTGGGTTAGATTAGAGCAGGTTTCTATACCATAAGAGGAAACCACAGGGTTTAGCTAGCAGGAGGTGTATGTTAGCACCTCATTAGCTAGTAAACATTAGCCTGTATGCAGAGGTAGTGAGACTCCAGCAGTACAGTCCTAATAACAGCTGCATTACTGTAGGTGAGTTATTTGGTTGCAACAAACTGTACAATGTAAGTTATATACAACTACAGTTAGTGTAGTTTTATATAGTGTCATGCTAAAGAAAATTAGTTTTACAGATAGAATTTTACAGGGTTTAGTCAAAGCTAAAAGTGTTAGCTGTAAAATGAGATTAACAAACCAACTTATGTCTTATGTAAGTAATGAGGATACAAATATTAATATTCTAACAATGTATATTTTTGATCAATTCAGTTTTATGCACAGTCCATAGGACCATAATGGACGATTTCCTTGTCGCCACATCATCACCCATGTCCCACTCCTCTCCCAAGAGTGGACATGAAGATTCACTGATGGTAATGTTTAATCAATAAATTGATAAAAAGTGTTTAAAAGACAAAAATTGTGTAAAAAAAAAGAAGAAGACATGAGCTCTTTGGAGTAAGTTACTCTTGAACAAGGTTGACACTAAGATCCATTTATTGTGTGAACAAGTTTGTGTCCTCAAGATTCAAAAACATTAGATTCATTAGTTTTTGGAATCTTGAATCTTAATAAGAAATCAATATTGACCTTATAATATAGACTCGTTCACACAAAATACCTCAGACTTTTTTCTGATATACTAGTGCATAAATGTTTACTGTTTTGTTTGCACCACTGATGGAGCCTGTTTTTTCATTGTCATTCATGCTGCAGACAGAGGAGACAGTTGGTGACACATCAATAGGGAAGTCATCAGCAGTGAGCATGAATGATATTCAAGAGCATCATACCAGGTACAGAATAGCCTACAAACCAATGCATACATCACAATAATGCATGAAGTGGTACTTTTGATTTCCTGAGCAGTCTCTCCATGCACCATGATGAACAGCACTATTCATCACTGATCCACTTACTGAAGTTTGAAGCCTCAGTCTGAGTTTAAATGCTATGATCTGCTGCAGGTCAAAGATAGACAACATCAGCAGAAGAGTGCAGGAATTGGTGGAAAAAATCAACGACAGCCGCACCAGTGACCAGAAAGTGATGGACAGGTTTCATGAGACATTAGAAGAGAAGGTTACAAACATTACGTAATGCAGCTGGTCCTGCACTGCATGTTGCTTTATGTCAGCATAAAAACATTCTGACCTGGTCACTACTGGATTATTTCCCCCAGGTGACTGAGGTGTTTGAGCAGATGAAGGAGCGCATGTACACCGTCTATGAGGAGAACAGTAAGGAGATGCAGGTGAAGCTGCAGGAGCTGTCGGAGGTGCTGGATAGCTGCAGCAAGCTCAACAGTGAGCTTCTGGAGGCCAACCTCGCCCTGTCACATCTCAGAGAGGGTCTGACCATCAATGAGGCATCAGAACAATAATTACAAATCATTATTGTTCCAGTGTCAATGACAGTTGACTAGGTTAATGTTACCATAATGTTATATATAGTGTTTATGTGTTCTTGACCTTGTTATTATATTTCTAAATCAGAAATTTACTTAAAATACTACTATTTATAATGCTTTTATGATGCATTGTTTCTCAAAATGCAGGAATGGATGGCCTTCCTTATTTTGGTTCCTTTTTCCAAGAATAGCCAGTCGCCTGTGTCTGTAGTTCAGTCACTCAAAAAAACAAAAAAAGCTGAATCCATGTTTTGTCTATGTGGAGTTTCAGTATCTGTTCATCTAATAAATACAATGAGAAATAACAAAACAAATAGAGCTGAATTATTTTGCTTTGCTGTCACTGAGCAACAATATGCTACCGATACAAATAAGAGTCTAACTTAATTACAGAATATCAAGGGGTCTCTACATACAGCAACTCGGCAACACATGACTTGGTACACATTCTAATCATTTATTTACATATTATTAAATTATGAAAAAATAACCCACTCATAATGCCCTGCATTTTACATGCTTTATGACTAGTATCTTGACAATATTTTAAGGCTTATTAATCATAAAGAGCGTCACACTGCAGTTGTTCAGTTTATGTTATATTTGCAGATTCCAGTAAAAGCACTTAGTGTTCCCATCAGTAGTTTGAGCCAACATATTGTTCATGTGATGAGGTATTTGTGATTGAGGACTCCCACCAAACAAAGCTCCTCATTCTGCCATGATATTTTTCTCACTGTGCCGATAAACAGCACTATTCAAAAAACAATCCTGGAAAAGCTTTACTTTCCAACGGTGAAAGACTGCAGTCCGGTGATGGCTCTGCCCAGTATCAAAGCATGAATGTCATGAGTTCCTGTTAAAAGAATTAAAATCATAATGAACACATTATATGTTTACTTGAATTTATATTGAATAGATTTTCTTTCCTATCTTATTCAGCCATAACCTACAATAATCTGCCCATTGCTGACATCTGGTGGTGGACACACATAACTGCTCTTCACTACGTTACTGTAAACTGCTGTTAAGTTTGAAAATGTTCAACACTGAAGTTCACAGTTTGTGTTTTGTGTGTGTTTACCCTCGTATGTGTTGACGGCCTCGAGGTTCATGACATGACGGATGATGTGGTACTCATCGGCGATGCCGTTCCCTCCCAACATGTCTCTGGCTTGTCTGGCGATGTCCAACGCCTTGCCACAGCTATTCCTCTTCAGCATGGAGATCATCTCTGGTGCCGCCCTATTAAGATGAGACCAATCACATTAGAGGACGAGTCTCATAGAGGAGAGGACTAAAAGAGGTTGAAACAAACATGAGAGAAATTTAAATAGCAGAAGGGCAAAACTCACTTCTTCTCATCCATCAGTCTGCCCAGGGCCAGACATGACTGCAGGCCAATAGTGATCTCTGTCAGCATGTCTGCCATCTTCTTCTGCATCAGCTGGTTCCTGGCGAGTGGCACCCCAAACTGGATTCTGATGTGAGGATAAGAAAAGGAAGAAAGTCCTCTGAAGTAAGTTCAGGGTGGCTTAACATGTGGAGACAATCCACATTGTCTCCGCTTTGATAATGCGTATAATGCGTTTGAACATGCACATTTATACTTTTTTTGAAACTCAAGCCAGTTTCTGGAAAAATATACCCACAACTTTCAGTCCCTGGGATTTTAATTGAGAAACTAAAACGTTACGTCAGCTCATTGGCTCCCTGTTTCCACAGTGATCAGACCCAGACCCAGACGATTAAACAAATTAGCCTCTTGATGTATGAAAACGTGACAAGCTGTTGGACTCCAGTCCAGCTAGTGGCACCACAGCAGCAGGCAATACAATAATGGTGGAGCCATAACTGCAATAGTAAACATAAAGTAAAATAAAATCATGCTGCTGTTGATTGTGATTCATGGCTTTGCAAATGGGATTATTGGGTCAACGCTGGAAAAGAGTTTAAGGGAGAGGAAAAAAATGTCCCTATTAGTTAAATTGGGCCCTGGCAGCTGAGATGGAAATGAGCAAGAGCTCCTCCAGAAGTTCCCAGTCTCTGTGGTTCTGTCAGGTCTTCTGACGCTGCCTTTCATGCTGTTGACAGAGTGTCGTGTACCTGTCCAGAGTGTACTGTCGTGCAGCGTGGAAGCAGAATTCAGCAGCTCCAAGAGCTCCCCAAGCTATGCCATACCGGGCGTTGTTGAGACAGCCAAAGGGGCCCTGATCACAAAAGACAACAATAAAATAAACCAAAGGTATTTGTACACAGTAACATTAATGTTACTTTATGTAAGTAAAATCTATTAATGTCATTGGCGATGACATTAAGTGAGCAGCCACTTACAGCCAGTCCAGAGACATTCGGCAGCAGGTTTTCCTGGGGAACTTCCACTTCATCCATCAGGATCATGCCGGTGGCGGACGCCCTCAGTGAGAACTTGCCTTCAATCTTAGGGGTGGAAAAACCCTTCATTCCACGCTCCAGGATAAAACCCCTCACCCGGCCATCCTCACACTTTGCCCAGACCACTGCTATGTCTGCCACAGGGGAATTTGTGATCCTGGCACGGGAGAGAAGCAAGAATGAGACTCAAGAAAAAAAAAGTCAGTTTATAAGGTTGCAGGACTTTACATGCAGTGTATTACATTCAATTTTTCTCCTGTTATTAGTTTTTATTGTTTCATTCTATTTTTCTCCGATGCATTGTACCACTAAAATTCTAATGTTGGACTACACTTTATCATCATCACTTCATTAGAAGGGTCACTGCTTCTTCTATGTGTCAATCTATCCACCCTACCAGGTCTTGGCTCCACTGATGGTAAAGGTACCGCTAGATGGGTTATACTTGGCCTTGGTCTCCATACCGCTGGGATCACTGCCATGGTTGGGCTCTGTCAAGCCAAAGCAGCCCAGGATTTCTCCACGCGCTGCAGAAAAACACACACACAGCAGATTTATTACAATGAAAGTGTCTTGTGCTTTGCTCTTTGTAAGGTTATGCCAAGTTGTGTACAATGCGTTTCCTACCAAGCCTCGGCAGGTACTTCTCCTTCTGAGCCTCTGTACCATAAGCATTAATTGGGTGCATGACCAGTGAAGACTGGACACTCATGACTGAGCGGTACCCACTGTCCACTCTCTCCACTTCTCTGGCAATAAGACCATACGCTACATAACTGGTGCCAGCACAGCCGTATCCTGCAGGGTTAACAGATGGAAAGTACTGTAAATAATCTTACCCACAATGTAGCATTAGCAGAGCCAAAACGTTAAAGGTACATGATGCTGTTAAGGATGAGACTATAATAAGAAAAAAAATATGACGCTGTTTGTTTTTGTTTACCTTTAATAGTTGGGCCTAAGACACCCAACTCTCCCATCTCTGAGACAATCTCACGGTGGAACTCTACAGCATGGGGCATGTTGGAAAATAGAAACTGACGATCAAACATTAAGCAGAAGCTCAAAGGTTTTTAAACACCTTTAAAAACACAAAACTGAACAATTCTGTGCTACACTGACTGAGACTTTCTCCACAATCTAGATATATGAAATTAAATTAACAATCAATCTTAGGATAGTCTATATAGTGTGGTTTAAACTGTGTAGGCTCTGATCATGGATGTATGTTCAGCTCACGTTCATGTCTGTTGGCCATTAGGATGCGGGGCATGAGTTTTTCCTGGCAGTAGTCGCGGAAAGAGTCTCGGATCATAATCTCCTCCTCCGTCAGCTGACTCTCCAGGCTCAGAGCATCCCGCCAGCTGAATGGCACCTTGGCTGAGGGTCAAAAAACAGACACATACACACACACACACACACACAGTGGTTATGTCACATCATGTGTGGTAACAGAACACGTGAAAGAATCCGGACCGACCATGTTCAACACATTAAAATGTCACTTACCTGCCTTAGCTGGTTTCTTGACCTCTTCGGCATCTAAAGAGACGAAAGACAGACACGTTTTTATTTTCCTTTTTAAAGACAATGTTATTTATTTACTTTCATAAAACCTGTCACCCCAAACGTCATGGTAATAGCCTCTCTAACCTTTGTAAGCTGCAGCAGTGGTGCCCTGGGCTCTGGACGCTGTGACAACAACAGAACATCTGTGACTGCTGGAGAGCAGACGGGTGACAGCACTTCTGACAGCCATGGATTACTGGACATAGAGGAGATGAAGAATAAAGTTGTAACACACCTGATATAACTGACGATCTGTACATTTACAAATAATGGCACAATGTTATGTCACTGTAAAAACACAAATCACAAAACAGTATTATTATCATTATTATCGTTAAAACATGTTATTGTATGTTGGAGAATTATTTAGTGATCACTACATTGATCTTATTACTCCAGGAAGTAGAAAAAGTAGATGTTAGGGTACTAATCACTCTTTACACCTCTCCACAGCCTGTTAATCATGTGAATAATGACGTTTTAACTCATCTTAATTTGACAAATCAGCTTTTTCTTTACCTTTCTCTTCTCGGTGGTTGATCAGACGAGCCGGTGACTTTTCAGTGGGAACACGAGTTATGAAAGTTGCTTAAGTAACACTGGGGACGGTGCAACGTCACGAGGATACGTAACACACAGGCGAACGTGGGAGGGGCTCTCCACCACGACAGGTCTGAAGCTGAATGTGTTTGCTGTGAGCAGTGTCTATGCTCTGCTGGTGTGCTACAGTGTGGTATATTTTGAATGTTTTGTCAGCGTGTAAGTGAAATTGGAGGGAAATGACTTCATGCAAAATGGCGTTAAAGTGTCGCTGTGTGCAGTCGGGGTGTGTGGGGGGTGTCGGTCTGCGCTCTATCAGCCCATTGGCTGCTAAAATAAGGAGGCACGTGTAGACTGTATGTAAGCATGAGCCTATAGACCCAAGTTTTGTAAGCACCACGACCCCCACATACAATGACAGCTACACGATGCAATATCTACATCACAAACAAACACATACACACACTCAAATACATACATACACACGAACATACATATATATATACACATATATATACATACATACATACATACACACACACACACACACACACACACACACACACACACACACACACATATATATATATTGCACACATTCACTTAAGTACACATTTTGTGTACTATATATGTATATGTATACACTATACATATTACATGCATACAGATGTGTGTGTGTGTGTGTGTATGTGAGGGGGGCGCTATTTACCCCCATTATGCTGACAACAGATTAATCAAGAAATAACAATGTAAAATGACTTTTTTTCTAAATGTGTTTTTTAAATCTGCATTGTCAACAGAAGAGACTCATGTAACACTTAACTTATTGACGTTGGTGTATTTCTCCTGGATAAGTTATGAACCAGTTCAAATGAAACATACACATTTAATGCTACCAGGAAGCCTACTCTTTTAGATATGTGAAATGTTATCGTGATTTCTTAAGAAACCTAATAGCATTTCAGGACTTTAAATTATTCATTACTTTACTGGCAAACCAACACATGACACCTAATGAGCAAAGGTGTGGCAGAGCACCAGTCAGCTGAGTTATGTAAAAATAGATCAGGTCTCACCTAATTTGTCTTTCAGAAGAACTGCCTGTAGAAATGTTGTTGACGTCTGACATTATATGAGCAGTAAATGAGAAAGTTGCTCTCTAGTTGCTCAGTTGAAGCAGAGCCATCTCTCCATCAGGGCTTGTAACATATCCTCTCATGTAACACTTAACTTATTGATGTTGGTGTATTTCTCCTGGATAAGTTATGAACCAGTTCAAATGAAACATACACATTTAATGTTACCAGGAAGCCTACTCTTTTAGATATGTGAAATGTTATCGTGATTTCTTAAGAAACCTAATAGCATTTCAGGACTTTAAATTATTCATTACTTTACTGGCAAACCAACACATGACACCTAATGAGCAAAGGTGTGGCAGAGCACCAGTCAGCTGAGTTATGTAAAAATAGATCAGGTCTCACCTAATTTGTCTTTCAGAAGAACTGCCTGTAGAAATGTTGTTGACGTCTGACATTATATGAGCAGTAAATGAGAAAGTTGCTCTCTAGTTGCTCAGTTGAAGCAGAGCCATCTCTCCATCAGGGCTTGTAACATATCCTGACAATGTGTTTTCAAAACGTAAAAACACCACTATTTAATAATTACTCTAGGTGGATTACTCTTATCACTGTTTTATTAATACATTATTGGATATTTTCTAACCAATACATGAACTTGCGAAAAGCGTACTTACAAACACACATAGTTTGATCTAGAGCACATTGCATGCTTAGTATTCAAAAAATAAAGATCAAATAAAGCTTGATCAGCAACAGAAAGCAGTCACACTGTAGATCTACTGTACACACAGTTTCATATTGCCCTGGAGGGTACGGCACAGACCACTCAGTTGAAGTATTGATCTCTCTCACGTGTTCTTGAGTAGATGATCTATGTTACAAACACCTGTAAATTCTGCAGATGCATCTGTAGATATACTGGGGAAATGTGTTCTCTATCAGGCTTTAATGCAATGGCAAATAAATATGTAAATAAACAAATGGTTTGATTGACAACCTAGCTCTTCGCAAGCACACTCAACACATTCCATTGAAGTAGCAGTCAGGGAAATGCCGCACGTCGAGGCGCGGCCGTGATTGGCTGTAGTAGCTGTCAGTAACCGGACTCCACTCCCTGATTGGCTGCCTCTCCTCTCCGTTATCCAGGAATGCGTCGGTCTGTTTTGGGATGGTCTCTCTCTCACTCTCGTCTCTGTGTCTCTCTGCTCCGGACCTGAAGCAGTCAGCCACTGTAACTGATGTGTGTGTGATTTTTTCCCCCCCCCCTCGACATTTCCATGGTAACTGTCCTGTCGTCGGTTTGATTAGCAGCGAGGAGCCGGGTCGTGTGTGAGAATGGAGCTGGACGAGAAGAAACCGGACAGTAAATACGGTAAGACGGGCTCAGTGTGGCGGCTCCCACGGTCTGGGATGTTTGTGTGGAGAAACGGAAACAATGACCGCAGTGGGTGGATGTGTGGACGGGTGGATGTGTGGATGGGTGTGGACCTCACGGCTCCTGTGTAGAGCTGGAGGCATCTTCATCCACCGCAGACGGCCTGTTTTTCTCCGGGGGCCACACCTTAATGTCGAATAATGTGCTAAAATGAGTCTTTTTGCTGAAAAATAACGGGGAAGGGAAGAGATTAGCCGTATTTGGCCACTTTGGCTCATTCCAGCAGCCTGCATTACAAACCCCAAACACCCCGACATGAAGCTAAGTCTGTGTAGCATTGAAAAGTAGGTTGGCATCAACCGAAACTAGGCCTGGTTTGTATAAAATTAGCTTCATATTCAGGTTCTGGTGTGCTGCAGAGAAAAAATAGCACAGAGGGGGAAGATAAAAACAGATGCACCGACTGTATATTTATTTGATTCACTGTGTGTTTTCCACTGGGCTCCACCATTTGGTGTTATGTAAATGCACATATGGTCTTTTCATTTACAGATGCACACACACATACACATACTCACATAAATATACACATACTGTACACTTCACATATGCTGGCTGCTTTTGTTCTAAAATGAAGGGGGAAAAAATCATCCTCTGTACGAACACATGACTCATTGGTGATTATTATATGCGTGTCACATGCATTTTATCCATCAGCTCCAGCAGCATGCTGTGGTCTTCTTATCTGTGGGCTGGGCCGTGGTCAATATTCATCCTGAAGTCTCCCTATCTTGTGGTGTTTTTCCTGAACTAACCCCTCTCAGTGTTGTTATATGAGTGCACAGGCAGTCTGAGCAATGCAAACCACAATCCTCACTAACTCTGTCTGACTGTGTCGTTATTCCCATCTTTCACAATGTAAAATGCTCCCAACAGCCCACACCCACAACATTAAGTACATGTCCTCTTCCTCCTCAGTGCGTCCATACAGCGCCCACTGTAGAGCGTTTCCTTGTTGCCTCCCTTGTTACCATGTAAACAGTCCTTTTTCCTCTTAAATCAAGACAAATGTTCATATGATACAAACACACAATCCAGATTCCTGCTCACTAGCAATATATAAATGTAGTTTATATTAGCACAGCTCAACCTGGGTGCTGTTACCACGGTTCCGTGTCGTAAGCCTGTGTGCTTGCAGGCAGGCTGCAGCCTGCACTGTGTTCAGCCTTGCCCACTCTTCCCACTCAGCCGACACAGTCAAGAGGCTTCCAGTCAATATTAAGCTGGCAAAGGCTCAAATGCATGACAACACACAATGCATGTGCGCGCACAAATACACTACTGCGAAGCGTTTCACAATGATCACTTGTCACCAGTGGCTGTTGAGACAAACTGTTGCTGTTTGATCCCAGTAATGACTGTGAAGAGTAGAGACAGTGATCTGCGCCAGTGGTTGTTGGTCTTATGTGTTTAACTCTTCAATAAGTTACTTTAATGTGTTTCTGCTCTTTTAAGAATATTTAGGTTAAGGTTGCTGTTAAGGATTTAGTTGCAGTTTCTCTAAAAGCAGCTGGCAAATGCCAATACTGTGGTGGAACTGTAGCACACATAGTATTTTTTAAGATACTACTGTAACCTTATCATCTTAGAAAATTAAAATAGTCAGGAGTAAGAGATTAAGTGTATGCATGGGCAATGACTGCACACACACACACACACACACACACGCACACACACACACACACACAGACAGCCACAGTGGCCACTAACCCATTAAAGTAGCCAGGGAAGGGCTCATTTGATAACCCCTCTGGGCCCATTAGTGAATCACATCAGTCATGACATCATCACTTCCTCTAACACACACACACGCACACACACACACACACACATACATAATGCACAATACCTTACCTTAACCATCATGGCTAATCTAACCCCAGCCCTCACACTAAACCTGAGTCCTGAGTGAGGGTGTGTCAGAGTGAGGATCTGCTAACCTCAAATACCCGAACCACACTGGCACACAGACACACATTCGCACAGTGATTTGAGAAACAAACAGCAGAAACAGAGACCAATTTGTTGTAATGTTAAAATTTACCTGCACACGACTAACTCATTTGAAAATGTTTGTTTTAAAGTGTTGTGGTTTTATGGAGGGTCAATTTGACTTCACTTAAAAGTGAGATCAGCTTTATAGTTTCAGTATCTACTACACAGGCTACCACGCAGGTTTAAGACAGAGAGTTGACAGGGAGATGGCACTGTTACAGTGTAACAGGCTCATGTGTCTGATTCAGTAGTTGGTATTTTGAGCATGCGGTCAGTCAGTCACATGGCAGCAGCGGTGGGCAGACCAAGCCTCAGTCATATGCCAACAGAGAACATGTAGGACGTCTAATCTCTGATAGCACAGTACAGCTCCTCGCCTTATGCATGTCAACAAACCCAATGCAAATGGTTTTCTTAACAATAACAATGAATGAAACACTTTCAAGAGATTTTTATCAGATTATTAAGAAGTTAAGTTAAGAAAGCTCCCACAGAGGACATGGTGCAAGGTGTGGCAACAATCAATGGCACTGCCTCTTAAAGTCAAAGCTGAGAAAACAGTAAGACAAGGCCATTAATCTTATTCTGTTTTAGGAGATTATACATTGATGAGCTGTACATTAAGACAGTTAACAGGTTTTAATATTGATTAGATCACAGTTTGACTTGTTTCCATTGCCTCATTGCTTGGCAAAGTAAAAGAAAAAGAAACATTAAAACCAGTTTTAATGTTGCTGCACATTTGTGCATAGTAGCAGTGTGTTTTTTTTCATGTTAATGTCAAGTGCGGTGACAGTGCAGTGAGATATTTTTGGTGGTGCGTCGACAGTGTGGTGAGAGTGCAGCTGCTCTGCATATAGCGGAAACAGAGAGCACTGTTATGGTTGATTAAGTTAAAGCCTGAAGTAAGTGCTATGATGCAGGGGTACATTTTTTTGGGATTTCACACCATTTTACACACTGTCGTCTTGTGTGTGTGTGTGTGTGTGTGTGTGTGTGTGTGTACACAAGAAAGCAGGGCTCTCTCAGGCGCCACAAGTCTGTTGCGTTTGAGCTGCTCTCTCGATTCCCCTAACAATACTGTTTTTACTGCAATTCCCCTGACATGAGCAAGTACACTGACACAGCTCTGAGTGCTCGAAAGAAGGAAGTAAGGAGTTAGAGGAGGTGGACCTCATACAGAAGGGAGACGTCAAGAAACGACTACACAGCACCCTGAGAGGAATCTATAAAAGCATTCACAACGGCAACTCTGAGAGCAATAACAACAGTATGACAAAATATGAAAGACAAGGTACGTTGGCGGTCTGTCCATCTAGCGTAGCAATAACAGTTGATGCTGCGTCTCTTACACGTACCGCTAGCTTTTTTGACTGAGTCTTACATTGATTAATGGTTTATAGTTTACTAATTGCTGTTGGTAATGGACTGCTCCAAGTCATATTGCTTCTTATAGAAACATTACTAATATACCAAATGACATCTTTCAAGATTGTCTGCAGTGTGTAGGCAGATATGTGTGTGTATCCTGTGTATATATGTGTATGTATGTGTGTGTATGTGTATTTAGCAGTGTGAGATACTAAATATGTGTGAACAAGAAGCAACTGGGCTTACGTTAAACTGAATGGCTCGCAGAGCATTAAAAAAACAGTTCAATGCTACTTCAGTGTGTGAGCTGTCATGAAGCCTGTGTCAGCGTCTGATGTGACAGGAAGTGTTTATGCCACATTGTGTAAAACATATTTCAAACAGGAAAACGACTAAAGTGTACCACCCCCAATGTTCTTGTTCTTACTGTTATGTTGACCCACAATATTAGCTCATGATGATCTCACCGCAGGGTGAGGTGATGGTTGATGTTTCTCCTCTCCTGCACCAGAGGTGTTTCCATGGCGGCCGGTGATGTCCACAGGGAGCTCACTGTCGCTGGGGAGCCATTTTGTAGGTTGCTAGGCAAGACAGTCAGAGACAAGAATCCTTTTGTACTGAGATTGTCTCGTCTCTGTCAATATGGGGACTTGCACTCGTATTTACTCACACGTCTCTCAAATAGACAGTCAGAATTCTGTGGACGCAAGTGTAGTCAGGATATGTGTTCTAAATACTGTTTCTCTGGATGGTGGATGCAAAAAATATTGAACTGTATTGCACTAATCATGGTGGATTGAGGGTACGTGGGCCTGGAAACAGCCCAGTACATTTTAATGGTGATCCAATTATAAAGGCAGAGCAAGGACTTCTTTTTCCTTTTTTTTTCTTCTTCAACATTTTGTCTCAATTTCCAGAAAAAAACCCACAAATGTTGATGTAAAAATGTATATAGGTAAATGAATGATGATGAAATCTGAGTTTGTACAGTATGGTCCTGATTTGTCGGGTTGTTTGGCCTCAGCAGAGGTTCTTGTTTGTGTGTTTGCCTGCGTTCCTTCAACATGTGTAGAAGCTAATTAACTTACATTTAATTAGCTCCGTTTTTAATTTCACAGACGCAATTAGGCTGCGCGGCTAATGAAATGTATAATCCTGTAATGACACTGGTGTATACCTGCACCCAGGCAATCCAGCACATATGTCACACTCAGAATAGGAAAAAAAAGGAAAAAGGAAGCCTAGTCTTGTAATCAGCTCAAAACTGTACTACTAAAATCCTAAAATAACACAATCATGTTTATTGTTTATTGACTGTTGTATCACTCTCCATCTGATTAAACTTGGTGTTTCTAATAAACTGATACATAAACGGAACATATAGCTTAGCCACCAGGCTACTGAATTTGAAGAGTATTAATAAACCATCAGGAATGTTGGCAGTGAGGAGGAATCATTTCTGTCCGTGTGGCTGAGGAGTGAAATGACTTCATATCTGTATGAGATATGGGGGGGGGGGTTCATGAAATCTTCTGTTTTGTTCATATTATTATTAAACTTCACTGAAAAAGTTCAACCGACCTGTAGTGATGTATGATCTGATTGTAGCAGTCTGCCACTGAGTTTGTGGGAAACAAGAATTCCTTGTCAAATGTTGTCATTTTTAATCCTCAGGGGAGTCCAGGAAGTTTGATCCAAGCTTCAAAGGGCCCATCCACAACAGGTGAGTTATCTGTTTTAATCCCTGATCGCTGTTGCTTCTCTGTCTCAAGTAGAAGGCAATAATGATTCATTATTAATTATATTAATTCTGCCTGTCCTCTGCTCAGGGGCTGCACTGATATCCTCTGCTGTATTCTCTTCATCTTGGCCCTGTTGGGATACTTTGCTGTGGGTATCCTCGGTAAGCCTGAGCCTTCATCACAACAACATGTGTTATTTCATTGCTTTGACACATCAGCATTTCAACACCTTAATGGAGAGACCATAATACCACAATACATACAGTATTTACTTTTTGCCAAATGATCGTTTTGAATACAATATTTACTTTTTGCTGAATGATAGTTTTGAATGATAATATATAATAATATATTAATATGATTTTTAGCATTTTAAAAACACAAATAATCATTTAAAATTTTTGGGGAAAAATAGATCATTTAACCTAACAAATTTACAATATTAATTGAAAACCTTTAGCGACATTGATGATTTCAAGTAGGAACGTATATTGTTATTTATTGTCCACATTTGTCCTGTGTGATCCTCCTGCTTCTTCATGCAGCCTGGTCTCAGGGTGACCCCAGGAAAGTGATCTACCCCACAGACAGCAAGGGGCAGTTCTGTGGACAAGCTGGGACACCTCTGGAGTAAGTCACATGACAACATTAATAAAACCATCACCATAAATATACCTGTTCTGGTGCAGCCCATCTTGCATGCATAGTTGTTAGTGTAATCGGATTCTCTTCATTTGGGACCATAGGCGATTTTGGACCAATAACAGCTTCTTTTTCACTCAACAGGAAGAAGCCACTTTTGTTCTACTTCAACATCCTGAAATGTGCCAGTCCTCTGGTGCTGCTGGAGTTTCAGTGTCCCACCACACAGGTCAGGAACCAAGGAGCAAATATTTTTTTATACACACTGCAACTGCTACCTACAGTCATGTCTGTATCTTGTTGATTGTGTCCAGTTATGTGTGGAGCGCTGTCCAGATCGGCATCTGACCTTGGTGAGAGCCAAGGCAGGCAGCAAAGATGACCAAGAATACTACAAACAGTTCTGCAAAGAAGGAGTGGACTTCGCTGCGATGGTAAATGACTTGATTTTCACATTCTGTACTTACAGTTTTACACACAAGAAAACGTACATTCAAGGTTGTGTTGCTTTGTACAGAGTTCTCCTGAGATCCTGAGGGACAGCTTGTGTCCAGCCTTGTTGATGCCCAGTAAAGCCTGTAAGTGAGGAGCTTGTTCTAGTTTCCCTGTGCAAGTTTTTCACCCACACAACACGCTGACGTGTTTGTGCGTTACCTGTGAAACTGAAACACTGATCGTCATCTCCTCCCTCCACAGTCACGCGTCGCTGCCTTCCTGCCTTGGGAACAATGAAAGGTGGGGTGGTGGTGGTTGGTAATGAAACCACATTTGATTCTGGAGAGGGCGCAATAATTAATGCCTCTGACGTGCTGGAGGCATCAAAGTGAGTCCTTTACACCAAGTTGAAAATAAATATTAATAATTTAGGAGTCTACTATGTCTGAAGTCAACACCACATTATCATAAACATGTGCACTTATCTTAATAAACCAACATTTTGATAGAATTCGTCTTGAAGGAATGATTGATCATTAATTTATTGGGCTGATGTGGTTGAATACAGAAATGACAGAAAGTAACTGAGGATGATATTTTGATCACTTGTCTGGTCTTAAACTTATAGTCTGAGTCAATAGCAGTTTAAAGACATAAAAGACTGTAACTCACTGCACCAACTTCACATCCTGTTCACAGTCCTTCATTTACTCTCTCCTCTTGTTACAGCTTGTTGTCTCTTAATGCACCCTGCAGGCTCTATATATCAGCGTATTCTATCATTGATAGTTATTCCCACTGTGGGTGTTGTTTTGCTTTATTGATTCAGTGGTTGGTATCACAGTGCTTGAATCACTATTGTTATCCCTAAAGTTACTGAATACCGCCTCCTTTCTTTACAAGTCACATAGTATAAATGAGTTTTGAACTTAATTTTCTTTCTGTTTTTTTTTTTAACAGGAAGTCTAATATGGCAGTTGAAGCTCGCCAGGTGGCCATGAGAATCTTTGAGGACTACACTCAGTCTTGGCACTGGATATTGCTGTAAGTCAGCCTGATCTCTACCCCAGTGAACAGGCAATAAATGCACACATTTTACTAATAAAAAACTATAAATATTATACATATTTACTGTTTGTTGTATGCTGGTTGTTACTGAAACACATGATGCTAACTGAAAAAAAAATCACAGACTAAAATGCAGCTAGACCGTGTCCACCTTTTTCAGTGGCCTTGTGATTGCCATGATCGTCAGCTTGATTTTCATCTTCCTGCTGCGATACCTGGCTGGTATCATGGTCTGGATCATGATTGTTTTGGTTATTTTAGTAATTGGATATGGTAAGTCTTCAATCTCTGTTCTCCTTTTATTCAAATATATTCAAATATATATGTACCATATATTTTAACTGTGTTTTCAGGTATATTCCATTGTTACATGGAATTTGCCCGTCTAAAGGGAGAGCCCGGTGCTGATGTCACCATCCGGGACTTGGGCCTGCAGACTGACTTTGCTGTGTACCTGCAGATCAGACAGACTTGGCTGGCCTTCAGTAAGCACATTCAGGCTTTCGCTCAATATTATAACTGTGTCTAAACTGCCTCTGAACGCAATCTGTTTATTTACTTTTGTAGTGATCATCCTGGCCATTGTGGAATTCATCATTATCATACTACTCATCTGTCTCCGGAAGAGAATCCTAATCGCCATCGCTCTCATCAAAGAGGCCAGCAGGTCTGTGTCACTTAGTGGTCTATTCAAGTCCTGTGTTTTCGACTGTAACGTAATTCTGTTTTACTAGAGGAGGGGAAAATTGACTTGACCTGGTCACTTAATTTAAAAGTGCACCAATCAATAACCCTCATAGAAAAATGTGCCAGCGTGTAATGTAAAATGTGTCACTTGTAATGAAACCACAGAGAATTATTTCTCATTTCTACAGATCCTCTTTTCTGTACCCAGCTTTTTAAGGTTGTTGAGCATGTTTTTGGTCATTTACCCACTACTATAGTGTTGTTTTGGTTCACAGCACTTATCAGTCTCTTCTGGCCTTGGGGGGAAGGTAGTTTATGTAACAAAGCTCTGATAAATCCACTGTGTGACAGACACAGTTAGTGATGGCTGGGTGAACACAGGGTATCACATCACACCTAAAGAAGCACATATAACTATAGATGATGGACAGAAAACACAGCGAAGATATGAGACGTTTAGTCCTGACGAGTGCTGAGCTGCTTGTATTTGTTCAGGAAAATTGTATTTAATTTCTATTTAACACCTGCAAATATAATACTTCTTGTTGATATAACAGTGTTTTCATTCTTCAGAGCTGTTGGACATGTGATGTCATCGCTCTTCTACCCACTGCTGACCTTTGCCCTCCTGGCTGTGGTCATTGCCTACTGGGCTGTCACTGCTGTGTATCCTTTCACTGTTCAGATGAAGATTAAAGTTGATCAAAATAATACATGTTTTATCCTACAGGTCTTTTTATCACTGCAGTTCATAAATAGCAAACACTCTGTAATATTGTAACATTTTCAAAGACTTCCTCCCCTTGTTGTCTCCTTAGCAGCTCTTATCAGTTTCCTGTCCACCTCTAATGAGCAGGTGTACAAAGTGTTCAACAACTCTGAGTGCGAATACTCACGAGAGACTTGTGATCCCAAGGTACGTTTCCAAATATCACTGTCACATTACATTTAATATTAGAAGAAATGTGTGTGGCTTAGCAGATTTTCAGAAATGTCAAAATTCCTTATTCACAGTGTAACGTTTGACACCTGATCAAAACAGTCTGATTTTGCTGCTATCACACAAAGAGTAGCACCACAGGTTTCGTTAGTTTATTGGTTCACTCAATCAAAAGTCTTCTAATTCATCCTTTGTGGAGTTGGCATGTTCTTCTTTTCACTGTTTGGAGTTTTTTGCTCCGAGCATTCCAACTTCCTAATACAATCCAAAGATATGCATGATAGTTTGACTTTCTATGTTGGTGTTATGATGGACTGGAGACCTGGTGTGACTTGCTTCTTCCCTCTGTGGCCCACAAAGAATATGCGGATAGTAGATCAATGGATGGATAATCCTAATGTATATTCTCTTTCTTCTTTCTCCAGACATTCAACACTTCCAACATCTCTGCTCAGTGTCCGGACGCAGAATGCCTCTTTGCCTTTTATGGCGGCGAGACCCTCTACCACAAATACCTCATCCTGTTCCAGTTCTACAACGTGTTCCTCTTCTTCTGGTGTGCCAACTTTGTGACAGCTCTCGGCCAGGTCACTCTGGCTGGCGCCTTCGCCTCATATTACTGGGCCTTCAAAAAGCCCGGTGACATTCCTGCCTACCCCATCTTCTCCTCGCTCGGACGTGCCCTCAGGTTAGAAGATGGATTTGTATTTTTCCATTGGAAGTCTATGCTATTACATCCACAGTTCAGGATATTTAGTTGCACATTATATTAGTGCGTTGCTATTATTTCCAGTATCTATAAAAATAGAAATTGATGTCAGAAAGTGATAGCATTGGAAAGAAGTCTAGGGTTGGGTTATTGGCTCCATATAGACCATATAAAGTCTAAGGTCAGCAGGTGGGTTAGCTTGTGTATGTGATGTGTAAAACAGTGTTTGATGCTCACATTTAGCCTCTGTTTCATCCTCACACACAGATACCACACAGGCTCCCTGGCTTTTGGCTCTCTGATCCTGTCTGTGGTTCAGGTCATCAGGGTCATTCTGGAGTATCTGGATCACAAGTTGAAAGGTCAGACGATTCAACATTAGAACAAAGAGACTCACTTTCTTAATACACTTGGGTGTTGACTGATTATTGCATGACTATTACACCATTATCCTAAATCTAAATCCATCACTAGCATGTTTATATATAGTCAGGATTTTGTTTTTAAACCATTTTCGATATGTTGCATGTGTTAATTGGTTTTAAAGAACTATTCAGGCTAATTTCACACCAATTATAAAAGACCTCAATCTGTAATTGTAAATATATGCTGTCCTATGTATCCTACATTAAATCCTATTGGCTCTCATCCTTCAGGTGCTCAGAACAAATGTGCTAAATTCCTGCTAAGCTGCATGAAGTGCTGCTTCTGGTGTTTGGAGAAATGTATCAAGTTCCTCAACAGAAATGCCTACATCATGGTGAGTTCTTGTAACTGGACACGGCTGCGTGATGATGGTGTTTGGGTAGATTTCATTCGTTTTGTTTTGGGTTGTTTATCGCTTAGATTGCCATCTATGGAAAAAGCTTCTGTACTTCGGCTCGAGATGCCTTTTTCCTTCTCATGAGGAACATAGTCAGGTGAGGTTTGATTATATGATCATCCTTTTTTGTTAATTCTGTAGACTACAACATATAGTCACTATTTAACCTATTTCACTTTTTTTATTTCAGTAAGGTGTGATCTGTTATATTAATATTCTACACTGTCCCTGTTTCAAATCAGAGTGGCTGTTTTAGACAAAGTGACTGACTTCCTGTTGTTTCTGGGGAAACTCCTCATTGTTGGCATCGTTGGTAAGGGAGTGTTTTTTTTTTTTTTAGACCAGTTGCATCTATTTTCTCTGTGAAGAGAGAGAGATCTGCAGGGCCGTCCTGTTTAATTACACCTGTTCTCATTCTTCTCTGTTCAGGGATCTTCTCTTTCTTCTTCTTCTCTGGAAGAATGAAAGCAATAGAGGATGCCGCTCCATCTCTCAACTACTATTGGGTGCCAATACTGGTAAGAAACAGCTGAATTTGCATAATTTAAGATGGAATCTGTCACCTTTGGGTTGTAATGCAAAGCACAGGTTTTGACATATTTGATTATCTTCACATAGACAGTGGTAGTGGGATCCTACCTCATCGCCCACGGTTTCTTCAGTGTGTATGCCATGTGTGTGGACACACTCTTCCTCTGCTTCTGTGAGTAACTGTATTCAATTGGTAGTGAGATCTCCAACAGTCTGCAGTCTTCTCTATTGTTTCAAGCTGTGATACAACTCTCTCAAGCAGAGCTGCTGGTTTCGTCTTCTTTCTGTCATGTTTCTCACGCTTCTTCTCTTTGTCTCGTTTCTCCCATTAATTTCCCTCCACCTTTATTTTCACACATTCCTTTCGTTTTGTATTTTCATTTCCCCCCTAATTTTCCATTAACCCGATCCAACCCACTAAAAATGGCTCCCCACACACGTTGTAAAGGCGAGGACTTGGAAAGAAATGACGGCTCATCCGACAGGCCTTACTTCATGTCCCCCGAGCTGCATGACATTCTCTCCAAAGCGAAAAGGCCGGAGGAAGATCGCGATGGTGTTGAGCAGGCAGACGCTGCAAAGCAAGTGGACGAGGTGAAAGTGGAGGAGGAAATGCCTCTTCACCAGCAACAAGACGGGGAGATCCAACTGAAACAGCAGCCTGCACTCACGCAGGCCAACGAAGAGGAGCAGCCCCTGCAGTCCAAGGTCGAGACTGGGGAGCCAAAAGAGGAGAAGAGCGAGGAAGTAACAGAAAGTCAAACGGAAGAGGCTGAGAAGAAGGAAGACGGTGAGGTGAAGGACGTGGCAGAAAAGCAGGAGTTAAAACAGGAAGAAAAGACGGAGGAGGTGACCCCTGCAGCCGAGGAGACAGTTAAAGAGGAGAGTGCTGAACAGAAAGAGGAACCTAAGGACCAACCCCCTCCCCCCACACCACAAGAGTAGAAGTCAAAAATAAAGTCGCGGCAAACAAAGTGAGACCTGGTAAACTTCATAAAGCATAAAGAATGAAAGAACTGTTCCCACTACTTTGTGATATGGACCCGATAAATGTACGGCATACAACAAGCTAAATTCTCTGATGGCCCTGCTTTGTGAGCGCTGTGACGTCCGGGCTGGAGGTTGAAGCAGGTCAAAAGCCCAGTGCATCTCTGTAGCTTGGAGAAAAAAAAAAACAACTGCTCTCTTGTGTTGGTTTTAGAACAGTGTTGGTTTTTATATTGTGCAGATCTGTAGAACATTGTGAGTGCTGAACCTGTGCCTGATTACTGTCACTGATATTTGTTGTCTTAATCCTGTTCATGAACGAACCACATGGCCACTCCAGTGCCATGTACAGTCAGAACAAACGCATCTCAATCGATGGTGAGTCTCCTTCACTGTTTACAAGAAAACCAGCTGATGCCAAAACGTTACAGACATATTTGATATACTGTATAACGAATGGGTCTTTTTTCCCTAGTGAACTTGTGTATATATACATATATACAGTAGTGTATGCCTATGATGTATTTTTTTGGCTTCAGTCATGTAGAGATCCTCGCCAAGTTGGGATCCAATGTATTGTATTGCCACCTACTTGCCTTGGTATTTCAGACTGGCGAAAGTGCTGTGACTGTATCACCATGATGCAGCCATTGTGACCTCTCAGACTCTGTGGAATCTCCCCCTCCCCCATTAATTATCTATAACTATATAACAACCTGCCCCTATGCTCTCTCTCTCTCGCTCTTTCTCTCTGTCTCTCTAAGTGCTGCATGGTGTTGACATGGCCTTCTGAATGCTCTTAACTAACATCTGAAGCCTCTGGATGCTTTTGTACCTTTTCTCTTGTTCGTCACCTTGTGAAAGATGTAAGTTGATTTTCCACTGAAATTACTGATGACATTCCATATTTAGTGGCTGTGAATCTTGATTAAAGGTGATTGTATTATAATGTTAGTAGTTCTGTTATGGGTAAATATGTGTGCGTGTCAACCTGGATTCGTGTTCCGAATCAGGTAAGTTTTTTTTCTCCACATACTAAAAGGGGTATGATGAACCTGGCCATAGAAGCACTGCTGTGTAAAAAGAGTTCTTAGCTCTGATTATTTGATTACTCTGAGGTTAATTAATTTCATGTTTAAAAACTGGGAGATTGAAATATTGAAAATATAATTAAAATAATAATTCGGATATAATACATATAACCTAATCCACGTGAGTAAACAATAGTTTAGTCCAACTTACTTGTTTTTGCTGACCCTAAGCTGATTATAGATCGTTGTTGCATACATACAAGCATGATGAAAGAATAGTTTTGTGTGAGCATGCTGTTGTCCCTCAACTGCCTCTGTCCATGTCACAGTGGAGGACTTGGAGCGCAACGATGGATCAGCAGAGAGGCCGTACTTCATGTCCCAGAACCTGCTCAGCCTCCTGAAGAAGACTAACCAAGAACCCAAATCTGTAGATTAAGTCACAGCTCTTTTGTGTGTGTGTGTGTGTGTGTGTGTGTGTGTGTGTGTGTGTGTGTGTGTGTGTGTGTGTGTGTGTGTGTCAGTCAGGTGAAAAGTTGAATGATTGTGAATGACTCGTGTGCCATTTCCTGTGCCACGCCATGTAGGCACAGACTGTGTTTTGTTTTGTTTTGTTTTTGTATCTCTACATTCCTGTTCTTGTTGGTATGTTGTTACAAAGTCATAAGCCCATCGTCTCCCTGTACTTTTTTTTTCCACCTCAGATTTTTGTCTTCTGTGTGTGTATTGTATATTCTGTCATGCGTTTTATGTGGAGGTTTTGGAGGAACGCCTCAGTTGATGAGAGATTGAACCTTACTGTTGGGTGAAGTCGTGTTTTATCAGTTTAACTCAGCACTCATTGCACTCTTTAAGAATTTACTCACCAAAGCTAAGTTGTTCCACTGCAGGTAAATAAAATTTTATGTTTCTCGACACCTTAACTGTTTACCTATGACGCCAAGTGGTTCAAAGTTACTGAATTTACTGTTCTTAGTTTTTAAAAGCATGTTCCACTGAACATAAACATGTTCACGATTTATCAAGTTTGTAAGAGCTTTACATTGCTTCTTGTTCAGTTGTAAACTAATAAAAGTTAGTGTTGCCATATCAGTGTTCATAGATAATATAAGATAGATAAGTGAGACCATTGATTTTTTGGTAAAATGTTAACTGCTTATATTTTTGAAACACTACATTTCACTGTTACTCGTCTGGAGGAGAAATCATTTAATAATCTATTGAATTTTATTCTTGTGTGTTTAGTTCCTTTAAATAAAAATGGAAAAATAACTATTTTTAGATTTCATTTTTAATAACGTCCCTTTTAACAACACCTACTATTTATTTCTTTACGTAAAACATAGACACAAACTTCCACACAATCAAAGTGGTCATAAAGTTACAGCGTTTTTATTTTGTATATCATAGCTTCCTATATTTATCTTTATGTGTGTATTTCTCATCTGTGGCTTCACATTGTTAAAGGATCTGAAGCTTTGAAACGCGTTCTGGTGTAAGTTTACAGGTTGCTCGGCAACGCTCGACACCACGAGTGCCCGTCGAGTAGGACAAGCTAGCGCCGAATGTTAGCTTATTATCTTAGCAGTCTTGTAATTAATTGCAATTGCTACACTAAGAGGGAAAATGCCTTTCGTTACCGACGCCATTAAACCTCCGCTTCATGACCAAATAACGGAGATGCAGCGTAAAATTCAGCTGCTGGGTGAGTTTGTTTTCAAGCTAAGTGATTATCGATGTAGCTCACAGGCTAATTGCTATGTCAAGGTTAACCATATGATTAAGGTGTACGCATGTGAATAGTCGGTGTAAACACGTGACAAACCCAAATCGTCTGTTACATTTAGCTATAAGCTGTGTTATTTAGCAAATCAAACGACGGTTTTGTCCATGTGTTGTTGGTGTAACGAGTAATGTTGTCCACCAGAGGGCGACAGAGCTGCATATTATGAGAGCTCTCAGTCCAGCATCAAGAAGAACACAGAGTCCATCCGTCAGCTGAGGCAGGACAACAAGAGGCTGTACAGGAAACTGGCAGAGGCTAATGCTGTATGTTACATGTGTACACACACTGATCTGCCTGTGTCACAACAAAACAGATGCCACCTCTCATGGCAGTCACAGTGTTGTTCACGTTGGTGCATCACTTCCTAGGGGGATGAACACATCATCAAAACAGCCTTTCACAACAGAGGCCTGGAGAAGGATGCGTATCGGAACATGTCGAGCAAGGTGAGAGGAAGAGGAATAGTAGCTGTCCTTCTGTCAGCCTCTGTTTGCTCATCAGCAACTTCCCTTTGACTGCCCGTTTCCTAGGAGGCCCTGACAACACTAGACTACAGGGTGCTGACCAAGATGAAGCGTCTCAACGCACTTAAACACACCACACAGAGGAACCAGCAGCGCCTTGAGGAGCTGAAGATCGAATACCAAAGGAGGAAACCCGGCAAAAACAGTGGTGCACAGTCTGCGGATGCTCGCGCTCGAAAAACAGAGGAAGATGCCATGGTACTTACTCCTCTGCAGATCGTGTAGAGGTGTGCAAAATGCGATCCAAGCAAATCAAAGGATAAGGATGTGTAAATATGCTTTGTTTGTGTGTGTGTGTGTGTGTGTTCAGAAACTGCGATCACTGGAGAACAGTCTGGAAAAGACCCACTTTAAGTGCAAAGAGGCTGAAAATATCATGACTAACTATCTGAAACTGAAAGCTCACTTGCAGGTTTGTCCACCATGATATAATAAACCACCACGATATAATATTTTGTGCCACACATACTCAGGCTTACTTGCTGGACTACTGATGTTGTTGTACATAATTTACAGATAAGAGACTGAGACCTTGTGTCTCAATGAGACTACCTGTATAAATAAAGGTTGAAGTATAGTCACAATCCAATATCTTATGTGTACGAGGTCAGTTTCATGAATTGTGCTGTTATTTTGGTTAGCGTATACAACACTGAGTAGTAAAGAGTGCAATGGTCCAAAAGAGTTGTGCTTCTTTGCTCATCCCTCCATTTATACGTATTGTACATTGTCCTTTTCTCTGTCTGTTCCTCATACTGTCACTGCAGGATGAGAGTCTGACTTTCCAAGGCCAGTTGGACAATCTGGAAGCAGAAATCCTGAAGCACAGAGAGGAGCTTCACTGCCTGCAGGCCATGAACAACGCCGCCCTGCTCTCCAAAGAAGCTGCTAAGGTGATACGTACCTTCCTCTGGCGTCTGTGCCAAATGCATGTTTTCACAGGGAGGTTTCAGTCAGCAGTATTCGTCATCAGCCGTCACTGCTGATACGTTTTAAATGAGTCACAAGTTTAATAGCAACAATGGTATTTCAGCGATTATTCTCCTGTGCACTTTTCATTTTGATACATACAAGCCTAGAAATTCACACACATTAACAGCCCCAATCACTTCAAACATTGTAAAAAAAAAACTTAAGAACTTTGTGCCCTTTCTTTCTTTTCCCTCTTTCACAAATAAGTGCACAGCTGAAGAATACAAATGTTCAGGCTCCTCCATCAGTCAGGTCATCGCTGTATATGATGGTCTTCACTAATGCAGGGCTACCTCACCGTGTTCCCTCTTTCTTCCCCTTGTTCCTCTCACTCACTTCCTGTTCCTCTTTCCCTACCTCCTCCCTGCCAGTCCGAGTTACAGCAGCTGGAGGAAATGCTCCACAAGGAGCGCAAAGAGAGGGAGCGCATTATAGCCAGCTACAGGAGAAAAGTGGAGGAGCGAAAGGCGCAGGCTGAAAAAGTTGATAGAAGGGTGAGAGACATATCACTCTGTCACTGACCATGTGCACTTTCACTTAAATATTCAGATATCTAAATTGCATCAAGAAACCAGGCAGGATCCTACAGCACTCGCTACAAACTAACCTTTAATAAAGATATATTTTATTAACACAGATGTTATGTATGATGAAAATGATGAAAATTGTACTGTTTATGAACTTTGCTACCGGCAGACCCAAAGAACGGCTATGCAGCCAGATGAACTGAGCAGCGAGGTCCAGCGCAGCACCACCAGGATGACAGGCGAGGAGGAGAAGGTCATCTCCACTTTTGAGGAGGCCTTCCAACGCATCAAGGAGGCCACCGGAGTCACCGACATACAGGTAGGGATATGGGCCGAGTGGGATTCGTCTCTGCCGTGTCATGATTTATGACTGAATGAATTTGTCTTTTCCGTAGGAGATAGTGGAGCGCTTTATCTCGCAAAAGGAGACACACCAGCATCTTGAGAAGCTGAAGGAGGAGAATGAGAAGGTCCTGCAGCAACTAAAGGAGCAGAAGGAGCTCCAGAACCAGCAGTTCCAGGATATGAAATATTCTGGAGAGGCTAAGCTTTCCCGGTGAGACGACCAGACAGGAGAGGAGGAGGAAAAATGCATTGTGTATGTGTGTGCAGGTGTGTAATGCTTATTCTGCCTGCCTGTCTTTATCTGTTGCTTGAATAGTGACCAGCAGATGCTGGAGGAATGTGAGCTGCAGCTGCAGGCTCAGC
This sequence comes from Trinectes maculatus, assembly GCA_016785345.1. Lineage (NCBI taxonomy): Eukaryota > Metazoa > Chordata > Actinopteri > Pleuronectiformes > Achiridae > Trinectes > Trinectes maculatus. Next base: position 178,050 of record JAFBJQ010000931.1, read on the forward strand.
AGCAGAGGAGCAGTGCAGCTAAAGAGAGCCTGGATTGGCACGTTAAAACCCTCAGGACTATTCGAGCTGGGGTGGAGCATCTGGCAAATAAACTTCAACACATCACACTGGTAAAGACAACCATGACTATATTTATTCCTTTCATTGGTCAGTTTGTTTTTTTTTTAAATCCTCTCTCCCTCTCTTGGATTTCTGGTTGCAGTCAACCTTGTGTCCATTTACCACTCTCCCATTTCTCTCCAGAGTGATGACGCAGCGCCTGAGGCGTCTCAGGACACAAATGAGTTTGTGCTGGAGCTGATGACTCGGTGCGAGCTGAAACTGCAGTCACTACAGGACGAGCTCAGAGGGAAAGATCTGGCGGCCATTAAGAAGGAGATGGAGGAAGAGGAGGTGAGGCACAGCCAGTGTCACAGTAGTTTCAATACAAGTCCAGACTCTAGGAATAGATTTCACAGGCAATTCTCAGAATGCGCACGTGGGTTGTGACTCATTTGTAATGATGGGTGTGTGAGAATTGAAAGGGCAGGCCCTTTTAGTGAATCAGACTGAACATAGTGTTCTCACTGACAGAGACATTTGGCACCCAGCAACATTACACGTGATGAGTTGTCACTCATTCAGTGCCTGATAGAGGTTTGCGGTCACTAATTAATAGGTTTTGTCACCAGTAATGGTGAAGTGGTTGGAAACATCAATTCACATACGTCTTGAACACTTTCTGTCACCAGAGGCAGTAATGTTGGTTATAAATAAACGTGTTTGTGCTGTCACTTGGCTGTCACACACAGTGGACTGTGGTGTAGGAGGCTGTTCAGTCTCATCAGACCTGTAATAAACCACACACTGCTGCTACTTAAACTATGAAGCTTATTGTCTTCCTGGTGGGCAAGTGTCAGTGAAAGCAAAAAAATGTTATAGTTTTAAATTGGTTATTCATCTTTACTTATGCAACTGCAAATAGTCTTAATCTAATCAATGAATATAATTTCTAGGTCATTCACGCTTTGTTGATTTTCCATCATACAGTCATATTTTGGCTGGAATGGCTGTGACACAGTGCAACACATGAACACAGCATGGCTGAGCATGTATACTTGCACGCTGCTGCGCTTTGCACATCTTATCAGACAAGAAAGGCAACGATCAGTGCAACCAGACGTGTTTGTTCTTGATTACTAACAGTTGGCAGCACCGTCTGTGTTTGAGAACAGGGCATATCAGAGTGTGCCATAAGGAAACAGGTCACAGGCGGTTGGGACACGCTAATGACATTGACTGTTTAATTCTCAAGTTGATTTAGCGAGATCTTAATCTTTGGAACTGACGTTACTCTTAGCTCATAATTTGAAAAGCAGTCGAACCTTATTTGCTTGACTTCCTCTGTGGGTCATTGCTTGGCTGTGGTGGTGGTGCAAAAACTGAACAGCAGTAAAACAATTCAATTGCGGTTTGTTAAACTTTACTAGTCTGTAAGGAGTTTCCTAAAATGACTTAACGTATCCCACATACATCCTCAAAGATTTCATAAAATAAAAAAACTGCAGATCACTGAGGAATGCAAAGTGAATCGATAAAATTATAAACTTATTTTTTGTTGATTAACATAAATCACAGAAAGATAGAAGATACGTGTGTCACTGGTCATGTTCACTGATCACTATGTGTCTGTGTGCTGCCATGAGCAGTTCTGCATCAGGATTGAGGGGAAACTGCCTTCGTACAACACTCGAGTCAAGCTCCCTGAAGACCCAAGCCTGGACCTCTTCAACGACGGTTAGTTGCACACACACACACACACACACACACACATGCATCCTAACCCTAACCTACACCTAATTCTAACCCTAAAACCCTCAAACATCCCTCCTGAAAAAGTATGGACGAGTCAAAATGTCCTCACTTTCCTGAGAAATGGTCCCCATAAAGACATACGTACAAGTAAAATCACTCAGGATGTAATTATATCACATAATTATATTTTCAACCACTGTCAGATGACGAGAGCGAGGAGGACGATGACATCATCTCAAGGGAGGCACTGAAGCGTCAGTCTCAGCTGATCGTTGACTCCAAGTCCAAGAAGAAGCCGTGGAAAAAGAGGAAGGGCAAGTTCTGATCAAACCCATCCTCGCAACTCAGGAAAAAAACGAATGCTCTGACACAAATACTTAAGCTGATGACAAAGGTGATAACAGGACTTCCCCATCTCTGTGTCTAACCAACTAGTTGTCAGTTGTTTGAAAGAATCTTTGATTTATTTTCTTTTGAAAGATTAGCACAATACTACACTTTTTGGATATGTAATGAAATTAATTAGCAACAGTAGTGCTCTCTGTTAGCTGTCTGTGCTTCACTTCACTTCACGTGTTAATCCCAGCAAATCTAAACACGGGAATTATCTCTGCAATGTTCACTATGTCACTATGTCAGAAATGGCTCTCTCTCTATGTTCAGTTGTTCTTCGATTGTTGGTGCCAGCCCTCAAATCGCCAAGTTCCTGGCAGAACACTGAATTCTCATACCTAAGCATTAGAAAAACCCTAAGTGGAGTTCTTTGTCTTTAATTGTTTCACGTGCCCCAATGATTTACAGAACACAACCGGACAGACTGCTCCTGACTGTAAACAAAAGCTGACTGACAGGAGTACAGATAGTACGTGTCACGTTGTATGTGTGCAGCAGGCTAAAACTGGAGCAGCTCTGATTGTACCCGAATATGCATTTAAATGAAGGTCACATTGATTTCATAAATTTGATATTAAATGTTATTCAGTGTTAGTTCTGACTTTGTGCTCTCCTGTATATTTTTAACAGTAAACCCTCAGGACCTTTATATATGCTATGAATTACACAGATCCATTGTGCCAACATGATGTTTGAGGGTCAGCAAGGAGGCAAATTTCTGATTCATTTATATAAGGCAGTGTAATTCAATATATGAATTACACTGCCTTGACTTTCAGTTGTCTTAGACTGTCACATCTTTAATTTTAATATGCTCATACATTACCGGTCTCATGCCAGCTAACTGCAATTATTCAGTCAGTGCATAACCGTTAATTATAAATTTTATCATTGTGTACACATGAAGTCAGAAATGTGTCATTATGCATTTAGTGTTCTTGTACTCACATTGAAGAAAACATTAAATCCATCAGGGGCAAGAACATGAAACATCTAACAATTATATGTAATCCAGGAGAGGACACAGTAAAAGTTCATTTAACCTAGTTCTGAAGTAATCCTGAATATAGCATGAGAGACTTACAGTACCACTCAAAAGTTTGGGATCACTTGCAGATTTCTTTCGTTTCGTTTTCCATGCGATTGACTAACAATTGTGTCTCTCTGTTCACAAACAATTAAAATTAATCAGATGATTTTTAATACATTTTTTGCATAGAGGCCTATTAACAGCAACAGTTCTGTGCATCCATCTCCGAGTCTGGCTGCTAATCCACGATTGATTATTAAAATACTCTTTTGCAATTGTGTTGCACAACTGAAAACTATTGTACCTGTGGCAGGGGGCCAATCCATTTTGTGGGAGATGCTCCTTGAAGTATCGATGACTAATGCCTAAGGTTTGCCAGGCTGTAATTGGTGCAAAAGGTAATTTTTCTGTATGAAAACAAACACAATAATTTCCATTTACATCATTATTTCTAAATCTGGCAACGTCAGAATGTCGTGTTCATTTGATGTATTTCCTATTCAGACTGCATGTGTGTTTCCATGGGAAACAAGGAAATTATAAGTGATCCTAAACCTTTGTGCAGGAGTGTATATCTGTACATCATGCATTATGCAGATAGTACACTAATTCATATATTTATTAATAATAATAATGACACATTTACCTTTAAAAACAAGTTTAAAACAAATATGACATTGAAACTTTAGCGCATCCGTGGTAAAAGGTAAACAAACATTTGATTGGTGTTTCTCAGAAGCCCGTCGGCCAATCAGGGCGCGGAGGCGGCGCTGCGCTTCCTGGTGCAGAGTTTGAATGTTTGCCAGCAACGTGACAGCGGTTTTCTCACCCGCTGCAAACACGCTGTCAGTCAACCATGTGTACACACTGTACAAGCTTTAATTGTGCGCCTGTACAGTGTGACCCAGTCACAGGTAAGGAACAGTCAAACCCAGTTAAAGCAGTGCCACGCACAGTGGATGCATTGGAAGCTGAGCATGTGGACAGTGCGTTCACTAGAATCAGTCCGTCCATATGTAACATTCAGTGTTGGGGGTCTGCGGGGAAATGGAGGGCAGAGGGTTTGTGGTCTATTCAAACGAGCAGGCGAGCGACCTGGAACAATGGGATGTCCGATGCAATTAAAGTCGCCATAATTATTTCTCAGTGTTCATCCAAACAGCACACTCTCACCACCAATCAGTGCTTTTACTATTTACTTTTACTACTATCATAATCGGTCAATGTGATAGTGGCTGTGTGGTGAAGTGAAATATCAGTGTTTAGTGTTTTCTATTTGTTTGTTTGTTTTTGTTGAAAGATTCTAATCATTGCTGTGTTGAGTTTCCTTTTTGTGTCTAATATGAAGCTCCGTGTTTCCCATTGAATCCTTAAAATTGTTATTTGCATTTTTAAAATTTAAATTAGAAATGCATAAATAAGAAATTCATTTTACTTACTAAGAATTAAGTCATGTGATAATTTGTCATCCACTGTTTGTTTGACTGAAATACATTTTTTGGAGTTTGTTGTCACATTTCTTGATGACAAACACTGTATTTCTGTCTCAGCTTTGATGATTGTTGATCAGAAGTTGCTGTCAACTGTTAAATGCTGAATGTAATGCTAAAAAGTCATGGACATTATAATCCTGACAAAGTCTGGTATGTATGTTGTATTTTTTTTGTCTGCGGTCAAGGTGAAAATGACAAACTGTGAGGAGCATAGTGACCTGGAACATTGAGATGTACAAAGCAATTAAAGTTGCAGTAATTATGTCAAACAGTGCATCCACACAGCAAGGACAGCACCAATACACACACACACACAGCGCATGCGCAGACGAACATTCCCACAACATTCTCCACCCACAAAGAACAGTCAGTCCTCCGTGATAAATGCTCGAGTCTCATTCCAAGTGTCACATTGTCTCTGCGCTGATCATCTGGTCGGACGTGCACTGCTCTCAGCGTTGTATGCAGTCGGATTAACGAAATGCTGACTCAAGAGACGCAATATCACAGTTAAGTGATGGTTTTCTTTTGCTACGTGGATTCTGATTTATTTATTCGTTGTCTTTTTTTGTCATTTATAGTGTCATTTAAATGCCAGACTGTTTTTCTCAGGATTGACAAAACTGATGCAAATGTTGTTACCTAAGATTGTCTTTGCTTCGTAAATGTAATTGAATGATAAGAAAAAAAAACATCACATAAGACATAAGGAGAATAGCTGGCTATATGTAGAACATTGACCAGAAAGCAATGCTCTTGTTGCATCTTCAGATTGTCATTAAGTGATTGGGGCGCCTCTTTATATATATTGTACTCTGTGGCTGTACTGTTAAGTAAATACAATGCAAAAACACTGAGATGTTTATGTGTTTTATCTATACAATGAATGTAATGTTTCTTTTGTAACGGCTATAACGGATACAAACGTTTGTCTGTTCACGGGACTACTTAATTCATAAAGACTAATTGTGTCTCTCTGGGTTAGCTGTGTTTCCCTCTACTCGCTCCTTTCTTATTTATTTATGAATAATATCATAAATTAATATCATTTATTTTATTCCAACATCCTGGCATGGATAACTGAATCCTGTTTGTTTTTTTTTACTCTTAATAAATTACCACTGACTCAATGTTTTAGAACTGAAAAAGGTTCACTTTTCTTTACAATAAAGACAAAATTGCCATGAGAAGGACCCATGTCAGCCTGTACTCACATTCTCCTCTCTGACGCAGATGAGGCAGCTGGTGTGGGAGTGATCTGACGTGGTGTGTGTGGGCCTGTAGCGTGACACAACGTGGGAGATGAGGATAATTCTTCCTGTGGTTGGAGGTGGTGATAGAGGGGAGCCCCTCAGCCTCCGCAAGAAAATGGGCAGGATGAGGAAGATGCTGTGGCTGAGGCCAAATCACTTTGGGAATATAAACATGGACTCGGATCCTGGCGTATGGCTAAGGAGTTTCCAGTTCTTAGACGCTGATGCCCAGTATGAGGTGAGTTACTAGTGGCATTCACTTGCTGACTACATCAGCTGTTTGTGTCCTAAAGCCTTGCTTCACCTGACATTGTTAATTGACATTACTTGTACAACACAGTCTTAATATCTAAAATTAATCCTGACATATTTTCTTCGATCAGCGTCTTTGATATCATTGTAGGAAATAATTTTAAAACGTCAGCGCATCACTGAAAACGCACAGATTTATCCAAGCGTTTCATCAGACTTGTCTTTAGAGTTCATCATAGGAAATATTGACATTGCTGGGGTAATCCACGGAACACTATGTGACATTATTATATAATATTATTGACTGGGATATAATAGTCATATTATATCATTATGTGGGATGTTGGTTAATGCATTTCAGGAAATAGTGAAAATGTTTGTGTTGATGTGGAACACAAAAAGCCAAAAAAAAAAAAAAACATTTTTGCTGATAACCATAAACATAGATTAATTAAACATAGACTAATCTCAATTTTTGGGGATGAAAGTGTTTTTTATTCCATATATGCCAGAGTTAAGCCAAGATATCTGAATCTCACAGTTTAAGCCGTCTGAACCGTCTCTTTAACCAGATCACATATGTTGAAGCTGATATGTTGAGAGATATGATGAGAGGGATAGAGAGTGAGAAAGAGGGAGACAGACAGACAGACAGATACATAGATAAATGGATGGACTGATGCAAGAACAGACAGGTGGAGATAGAGAGAGAGAGCCATAGAGAGCTGGATAGATCAATAGATATAGTTGGAGAGGTAGAGAGATATAGATAGGTGAATAGGGAAATAGATAGATAGACAGAAATATAGGAAGATGGTAAATGGATAGACGGACAGACAGATGGATAGATGTATGGATAAATACAGAGACATAGAAAGACAGAGAGATGGCTATAAATGATTAGTAGGGGGGTGGATGGATGGATAGAGAGAGAGAAAGCGTGGGAAAGAAGGATAGCAAGTGTGAGCGAGATAGAGAGATGGGGACAGAAATGGGATGAGAAATTAGATAGATAGATAGAGAGAAAGAGGGAGGGAGGAGAGAGCGCGTGGGAAAGAGGTATTGAGAGAGTGAGATGATGGTAAGGGGTGAGAACAGGAAAGGAGAGAGAGATAAAAAGAGAAAAAGTGAGACAGATGAATGGATGTACCAATGCACAGACAGATAAAGTACTATAAAGAGCTGGATAGATGGATAGATATACAATAGTTGGAGAGACAGATGGATAGGTAAATAGGGACATAGATAGCCAGAGATACAGAAATATGGTAGATAGATAGATAGATAGATAGATAGATAGATAGATAGATAGATAGATAGATAGATAGATAGATAGATAGATAGATAGATAGATAGATAGATAGATGGATGGATGGATGGATGGATGGATGGATGGTGAGAAAGAGGGAAAATGAGCTAGAGAGAGATTGTGACAGAAATGGATGAGAAATGAAGTAGCTCAAGAGAAAGAGAGGGATGAATAGACAGTAACTTTGCAACCAGTAAAGTGAAAAACAAAAAGAATCATTTTAGTGAAGAAGAAAAATAAAGAAATAAAAAAGTGCAATAACTTGGTTGCATAAATGTTGAAAGCCTTTAATAAGTGAGATTGTGACAGTGTTCAGAATCAGCCAATCACTAACAAACTCTTATTAGTACACTAATTTGCCTGCCATCAATTAAAGTGACTAATTAACTCTAAATAAAGAGGAAATCTGTCAGTGGGATTGTCCTGACATGGGCAGATAGATATAGTGAGATAGACAGAGCTTACAAAGCAGGTCCTAGAGCTCACTGTTGCAAAACCAATCAGGAGAGGTTCACAAAAGGAATTCCAAGGCGTTGGATATACGATCAACAAGTGGCAAAAGAAATGCCACAACAGTGACATCACTAAGAACAGGATGTTCTAAAAATAGAAAGGCTAAAGGAAAACTGGTCAGGGAGGCTTCATGAGCTCCAGAGTAGCAAAAAAATGACAGCAGTTTCTGGCAAGTACTGGTTGCTCCCTACACGTGACCACATTCTTCTGAATTCTTCGAATGTCAGGGCCACAAGGGAGGGTGGCAAGAAGGAAGCCGGAAAAAATACCCAAAAAACAAGTGTGGCTAAACTTCACAAAAAATACATCTAATCTCCAAAATCCATGTGAAGCTGAACATTTTGGCCGTGATATCAAAATATATGTTTGACCAAAAACACAGTGCATCACAAACAGAGCACCATTCCCAGTGTTAAAGCATTGAACCAGCGTGCATGACTCCATGCTTTTCTTCACTGGGGCTGATGGGAATAATGACTAGTTGCAATAAAGAGTCCATTTTGGCACAAATCCTTAAGGTTTCTGCTGAAACACTTTCGATAAAGGGGAATTTTACCTTTCACCTTCAGTCAAACAAGATCAAGGTTTTGGAATGGCCCAGACAGAATCCAGATCTAAATTCAGTCAAAAATGTGTGGGGTGACCTGGATATTGATATTGTATTGCTAAGTAAAGATCCATCAACCTGATTGACTCCTACCCAAAAGGATTGAATGCCGGGATGCAATCTAAAGGTGCTTCCACTAAGTATAGTTTTAGTGTGATACACACTTATGCAACCAGGCTATTGTATATTTTTTAAATATTTTTTTCCCTGAAAATTATTTTTATAGTTTTTGGCTTAATAGGTGGCAGTTTCACAATAAATGTGGAAAGTGTTCTGACATGATTGGTTGTTTGGTTGGTTTCATTTTTTTTTTACGTCACAAGAGATAAATAAAGAGAGATGATGATAGTGATGGACATGCAGACAGACAGGTTACTATAGATAGTCATAGGGAGATAGATTTTGCTTTAGAGATATATAAAGAGTGGCAGAACGTTGGAGATAAAACTATATAAATAGAGTGATAGAGAGAAAAAGAGAGGCATGGATGAGCAAATGACGGAGAGAGGTAGAAAGAGGTAGAAATATAGAGTTAGACAGACAGAAAGACAGACACAGATAGCATAGCTAGAAAGACTGATAGAGATACAAAATAAAGAGATGGATAGATGGATAATGGTAGAGTGATAAAGAAATTGATAGACAGACAGAGTAGCGAGGAATGAATGGAGCTATATAGAAAGAGATAGATGGAGAGGTATGATATAAATGATGGATGGATGGATAAATAGATAGATGGAGGGAGGGACAGAAAGACAGACACGCAGGCAGGCAGGCAGGCAGAAAAAGACAAACAGACAGAAAAAGACAGGCAGACCGACAGAGACAGACAGCCCAACAGAAAAGGACAGACACCTACAGACAGACAGAAAAAGACAAATAGACAAAAAAGACTGACACACAAACAGACAGAAAAAGGCAGACAGGCAGGAAAAGACAGACAGAAAAAGACAAACTGACAAAAAAAGGCAGACAGAAAAAGACAAACAGAGACACAGAAAAAGACACACAGACATACAGATAGAGACAGACAGACAGAAAAAGTCAGGCAGTCAAACAGACGGACAGACAGAAAAAGACAAACAATCAGAAAAAAAAACAGACAGAAAAAGACAGACAGAAAAAGAGAAAGAAAAAGACAGACAGAAAGATGGAGACTGACAGACAGTAAGACAGAAAAACAGAAAGACAGACAAGCAGACAGAAAAAGAAAGACACACAGGCAGGCAGGCAGACAAAAACCGACAGGCAGACAGAAAAAGACAAACAGACAGAAAAATACTGACAAACAGATAGAGACAGACTGACAGAAGCAGGCAGGCAGATAGATAGATAGATAGATAGATAGATAGATAGATAGATAGATAGATAGATAGATAGATAGATAGATAGATAGATAGATAGATAGATAGATAGAAAAGAGACTGACAGACAGACAGATAGAGACTGACAGACAGACAGACAGATAGAGACAGGCAGGCAGAAAAAGACAAACAGACAGACTGAAAAAGACAGACAGAGACAAACGCACAGAAAAAGACAGACAGAAAGATGGAGAATGACAGACAGACAGAAAAAGACAGACAGACAGAAAAGGACAAGCAGACAGAAAAAGAAAGACACACAGGCAGGCAGGCAGGCAGAAACATACAGACAGACAGACAGACACACACACACACACAGACAGGCAGGCAGACAGAAAAAGACATGCAGGCAGGCAGACAGACAGATAGAAAGACAGACAGACAGACAGATACAGACAGAAAAACACAGACAGTTACAGACAGACAGACAGGAAGAGACAGATAGAGACAGGCAGACAGATAGAGACAGGCAGACAGAAAGAGACAGGCAGGCAGAAAAAGACAAACAGACAGAATAATACTGACAAACAGACAGACTGAAAAAGACAGACAGAAAATAAACAGACAGACAGAGACAAACGCACAGAAAAATACAGACAAACAGACAGAAAAGGACAGACAGACAAGTTAAAGACAGGCAGAAAGATAGAGACTGACAGACAGACAGATAGAGACTGGCAGACAGACAGACAGATAGAGACAGACAGACAGAAAGAGACAGGCAGGCAGAAAAAGACAAACAGACAGACTGAAAAAGACAGAAAAGGACAAGCAGACAGAAAAAGAAAGACACACAGGCAGGCAGGCAGGCAGAAACATACAGACAGACAGACAGGCAGAAAACGACAAACAGAGAGATTGCGACAGACAGACAGAAAAGGACGGACAGACACAAAGAAAAAGACAGATAGGCAGACGAGCAGTCAGACAGACAGACAAAAAAGACAGTCAGACAGAAAAGACAGACAGTTACAGACAGACAGAAAAAGACAGACAGAAAAATAGAGACAGACACATAGAGGCAGACACAGAGAGACTGACAGACAGGCAGGCAGAAAAAGACAAACAGACAGAAAAATACTGACAAACAGACAGACAGAAAGATAGAGACTGATAGACAGACTGACAGAGACAGACAGACTGACAGAAAAACACAGACAAACAGAAAAAGACAGACAGAAAAAGACAATCAGACAGAAAAAGACAGACATACAGAGAAACAGACAGAAAAGCATAAAGAAAAAGACAGACAGAAAGATGGAGACTGACAGACAGACACACAGACAGACAGGCAGAAAAAGAAAGATACACAGACAGACAGAAAAGGACAAACAGACAGAAAAAGAAAGACACACAGGCGGGCAGGCAGACAGACAAAAAAGACAGGCAGACAGAAAAGACAGGCAGAAGAAAAAGACAAACAGACAGAAAAATAAGGACAAACAGAGAGACAAACAGATAGAGACAGACCGACAGACAGACAGACAGATAGATAGAGAGACAGACAGGCAGAAAAAGACAAACCAACAGAAAAGGACACACGCACTCACACAGACAGGCAGGTAGATAGGCAGGTAGGCTGGCAGGCATATAGAAAAAGACATAGAGACAGATAGTGACAGACAGACAGGCAGAAGAGGACACACACACACACACACACACACACACACACAGATAGAGACAAGGAGACAGACAAACAGAAAAGACAGGCAGACAGACAGACAGAAAAAGACAAACAGACAGAATAATACTGACAAACGGACAAAGTGAAAAAGACAGACAGAAGACCAACAGAAGAGACAAACGCACAGAAAAAGACAGACAAACAGACAGAAAAGACAAATAGACCAACAGACAGAAAAAAACAGACAGACAGTTAAAGACAGACAGAAATATAGAGATAGACAGACTGACAGAAACATACAGACAGACAGAAAAAGACAAACAGACAGAATAATACTGACAAACGGACAAAGACAGACAGAAGACAAACAGAAGAGACAAACGCACAGAAAAAGACAGACAAACAGACAGAAAAGACAAATAGACCAACAGACAGAAAAAAACAGACAGACAGTTAAAGACAGACAGAAATATAGAGATAGACAGACTGACAGAAACATACAGACAGACAGAAAAAGACAAACAGACAGAATAATACTGACAAACGGACAAAGACAGACAGAAGACAAACAGAAGAGACAAACGCACAGAAAAAGACAGACAAACAGACAGAAAAGACAAATAGACCAACAGACAGAAAAAAACAGACAGACAGTTAAAGACAGACAGAAATATAGAGATAGACAGACTGACAGAAACATACAGACAGACAGAAAAAGACAAACAGACAGAATAATACTGACAAACGGACAAAGACAGACACAAAAAAGACAGACAGTTACAGACAGAAAGACAGAAAAAGACAGACAGAAAAATAGACAGACACATAGAGACAGACAGAGAGAGACAGACAGACAGGCAGGCGGAAAAAGACAAACAGACAGAAAAAGACAGATAGAGACAGACAGACTGGACACATGCACACATACAGATAGATCAGAAAAGGACAGGCAGACAAAAAACAGACAGACAAATAAATAGACTGAAAAAGACAAACAGACACACACGCAGACACACCGAAAGAAACAGACAGACAGATATAGATAGACAGGCGGGCAGGCAGGCAGACAGAAAAAGACAGTCAGACAGACAGAGAGAAAAAGACTGACAAACACAAAAATCAGACAGACAGATAGAGACACACAGACAGGCAGACAGAAAAAGACACACACAGAAATAAGAACAGACTGACAGACTGAGACAGACAGACCGACAGAAAAAGACAGGCAGATAGACAGACAGACAAACAAACGGAGAGAAAAATACAGACACACAGACAGATAGAAAAAGACAGACAGATAGAGACAGACCAACTGACAGAAAAAGATGGCCAGACAGACAGAAAAAGACAGACATGCAGGCAGACAGAAAAAGACAGGTAGCAGACAGAAAAAGACAAACACACAGAAAACGACACATACACACATACAGAAAAAGGCAGAAAATGATAGACAGACAGCAAAGGATAGAGAGACAGGCAGACAGGCAGAAAAACACAGAAAGAAAAACATAGACAGACAGACAGATAAAGACACACAGACAGAAAGACAGAAAAAGACAGACAGGTACACAAACAGACAGAAAAAGGCAAACAGACATTTAGAGACAGGCAGGCAGGCTGACAGACGGGCTGACAGAAAAAGACAGACAGACAGACAGAGGTACACTGACAGAAAAGGACACAGACGGACAGACAGATAGAGCCAGATGAACAGAATAGACAAACAGTGCGAAAAAGAAAGACAGACAAGCATAAAAAGTCAGGCAGACAGAAAAAGACAGACAGACAGAGAGAGATGGAGAGACATAAAGACAGACAGACAAAAAAGACAAATAGAGACAGACAGAAAAGGGCAGACAGACAGATAGAGACACAGACAGACAGAGAGAAAAAGACAGACTGACTGACAGATATACAGAAAAAGTCAGACAGACAGAAAGAGACAGACGGACAGAGAGATAGAAAAAGACAAATAGAGACATACAGAAAACGGCAGACAGACAGATAGAGACACACAGACAGACAGAAAAAGACAGACAGTTACACAAACAGACAGAAAAAGGCAAACCCCAAAAGACAAACAGACACAGACACAGAGAGAAAAAAACAGACAGACAGAGAAACAGAAAAAGACAAATGGGGAGAAAAAGACAGACAGACAGACAGACACTGACAGAGACAGACAGGCAAATAGGCTGGCAGAAAGACACAGACAGAGAAACAGAAAAAGACAAACTGGGAGAAAAAGATAGACAGACAGATAGAGACAGGCAGACAGGCAAACAGGCAGGCAGGCTGACAGACGGGCTGACAGAAAAGGACACAGACTGACAGACAGATAGAGCCAGATGAACAGAACAGACAAACAGTGCGAAAAAGAAAGACAAGCATAAAAAGTCAGACAGACAGAAAAATGACAAACAGACAGATGGACAGACAGAAAGACAAACACACAGATAGAGACAGACAGAGAGAGAGAGAGACAGACAGACAGACAGACAGACAGACAGACAAAAAAACCCAAATAGAGACAGACAGAAAAAGGCAGACAGACAGATGGAGACACACAGACAGAAAGACAGAAAAAGACAGACAGACAGTAAAAGACAAACAGAATAACACAGAGTGACACAGACAGATAGACAGACAGACAGACAGAAAATGACAAATAGAGACAGACAGACAGACAGACAGAAAAAGACAAACAGACAGAGCTAGACAGACGGACAGGCAGAAAAAGACAGAAACACAGATAGAGACAGACAGACACACAGATAAAAACAGACACAGAGAGAGACAGACATACAGACAGAAAAACCGAAAAAGAGACACACAGAAAAAGACTGATAGAGATAAACAGATAGGTAGAGACAGGCAGACTAACAGAAAAAGACATACATACAAACACAGAGACAGACAGAAAAAGACAAATAGAGAGAGACAGACAGGAAAAGACAGACAGATAAATAGAGACTGACTGACTGACTGACAGACAGACAGACAGACAGAAAAGGACAAAAAGACAGTAAAGAACAGACACACCGATAGAGACAGAGACTGAGAGACAGACAGACAGACAGACATAAAATGACAAACAGACACAGACAGACGGACAGTCAGAAAAAGACAGGCACACAGATAGAGGCAGATAGACAGAAACACACACACACACAGATAGAAACAAACTAACACAGAGAGAGATATTCAGATACAAAGACAGACAGAGAGACACACAGACAGACAGACAGACAGACAGAAAAAGACAAATAGGCAGGCAGACACAGAGAAAGACAGACAGACTGACAGAAAAAGACGCGCAGAAAGATGGAGGGAGACAGACAAAGATAGACAGACAGAAAAGAGAAACAGAGATAGACAGACAAACAGAAAACAGAAAAGACAGAGATAGTGACAGACTGACAGACAGATAGACAGAAAAAGACAATTAGAGACAGACAGAAAAAGGCAGACAGACAGATAGAGACACACAGACAGAAAGACAGAAAAATATAGACAGGTAGACAGAGACACAGAAAAAGACAAACAAACAGAATAACACAGAGCGACACAGACAGAAAGAAAAGGACAAACACGGACAGACAGACACTATAAGGCAAACCGACAGAAAAAGACAGACAGAAAAAGACAGACAGAAAACGACAAAAAGGAAAAACGCAGAAAAAGACAGAAACACAGACAGAGACAGACAGACACAGAGAGAGAGAGACATACAGACAGAAAAACAGAAAAAGACAGACAGACAGAAAAAACAGACACAGAGATACAGACAGAAACTGAGAGAGAGACAGACAGACAGATACAGACAGGCAGACAGATAGAGACAGACAGACAGAAACACACACATACACACACACACACACAGATAGAGACAGATTGACAGAAAAAGGCAGACACACAGACAGACGAAGAGACAGAAAACGACAGATAGAGACAGACAGAAAAAGGCAGACAGACAGATAGAGACACACAGACAGAAAGACAGAAAAAGACAGACAGACAGTAAAAGACAAACAGAATAACACAGAGTGACACAGACAGATAGACAGACAGACAGACAGAAAATGACAAATAGAGACAGACAGACAGACAGA
>JAFBJQ010000932.1:498-61465 GCA_016785345.1 Trinectes maculatus
TCATTACTAATGTTGAATACACGTTATTTACTGGCATTTGAACGCATTTTTATCAAATTTTACAAGTATGAATTTTCAAGATTTTTGACAAAAACATAAGGCTATGCCTTACGTTTTTTTCAGTTTTTGGACCTGTCAAGAAATTACGTTATATGGCATCTAATCATGGTAATATCATCACAAATGGTCAATAAGTGTTATTTACTGGCATTTGAACACATTTTTATCATATTTTACGAGTATGAAATTTTAAAATTTTTGACAAAAACATAAGGCTATAGCCTTACGTTTTTTTCAGTTTTTGGACCGATCAAGAAATGACGTTTTTTGGCATCTAATCATGGTAATATCATCACAAATGGTCAAAAAGTGTTATTTACTGGCATTTAATCGCATTTTTATCATATTTTATGAGTATGAATTTTTAAAATTTTTGACAAAAACATAAGCCTATAGCCTTATGTTTTTTTCAGTTTTTGGACCTATCAAGAAATGACGTTTTATGGCATCTAATCATGGTAATATCATTACTAATGGTCAATAATTGTTATTTACTGGCAATTGAACGCATTTTTATCAAATTTTACAAGTATGAATTTTCAAGATTTTTGACAAAAACATAAGGCTATAGCCTTACGTTTTTTTCAGTTTTTGGACCCATCAAGAAATGACGTTTTTTGGTATCTAATCATGGTAATATCATCACAAATGGTCAACAAGTGTTATTTACTGGCAGTTGAACGCATTTTTATCATATTTAACCAGTGTGAAATTTTCAAATTTTTGACAAAAACATAAGGCTATAGCCTTACGTTTTTTTCAGTTTTTGGACCTATCAAGAAATGACGTTTTATGGCATCTAATCATGGTAATATCATCACAAATGGTCAAAAGTGTTATTTTTTATCAAATTTTACAAGTATGAATTTTCAAGATTTTTGACAAAAACATAAGGCTATAGCCTTACGTTTTTTCAGTTTTTGGACCTATCAAGAAATGACGTATTTTGGCATCTAATCATGGTAATATCATTACTAATGGTGAATACATATTATTTACTGGCATTTGAATGCATTTTTATCAAATTTTACAAGTATGAATTCTTAAGAATTTTGACAAAAAGATAAAGCTATAGGCTTACGTTTTTTTCAGTTTTTGGACCTATCAAGAAATGACGTTTTATGGCATCTAATCAGGGTAATATCATTTTCTGGCATTAGAACGCATTTTATCATATTTTACGAGTATGAATTTTTTAAATTTTTGACATAAACATAAGGCTATAGCCATATGTTTTTTTCAGTTTTTGGACCTATCAAGAAATGACTTTTGGCATTTTGGGTAATTTTTCAGGCCATACTATTTTATGACATTTTTTGATAATTTCTGATGGCACACTACACAATGAATTTTTCGATCATTTGGTAACATACAATATTATGACATTTTTGATCATTTTTGATGCCATAATATACTATGACAGAAAAAAAATCACTCGTTCAGAGTAAGAATCAAAAACAGGTGGTTTATTCTTGCAAGAAGGAGCAGAGCTACAGCACATACAACTCACACTGCTCAAAGGACTGTTTTGTCTTCTTAGATTTATACAGTGGTTTTACCTTCACACAACAGACATCCTTGTATAACAAATATCTTTGGAATGGGTGATGCCAGGCAGAGTGGGATTGGCCTTGCAAGGGACAAGATGTTCTGGACTTCCAGCAATCTTAGTCTAAACATTAGTTTCAGAATACAAAATGAATGTTCACAAACTATGTTGCATATTATTTTTCCAACAATACCAAACTATACAATGACATTTTTGGTAATTTTTCACTCTATACTGCAATATGAGGCTTTTGATCATTTTCAAAGCCATAATACTATGACTTTTTTTTCATGCCATACTATACTATGCCTTTTGTTGATCATTTTGACAACATACAATACTGTGACTTTTTAAGCATTTTGACAAAATAGTGTACTATAATGTTTTTGATCATTTTTGATGACACCTTTTTTTACAACATAGTATATTATGAAAAAGTCATAGAATATTATGTTGCCCAAAAGACCACAAAATATCAAAAAAGTACATAGCATAATCTGTTGTCAAATATGGATCAAAAAATATCATAGTATAGTATGTTGTCAAAATAACCAAAAAATGTCATAGTATAGTATAGTATAGTATAGTATGCCATCAAAATTTACCAAAAAGCAGAATAGTCTTTGGTCCAATCGACCAAAAGATGTATATAGTTATACAGGTATAGTATGTCGTTAAAAATACTGAAAAAAAAATCATAGTATAGTATATAATCAAAAATGTAAAAAAACTACACAGAGAAAGACCTCTTGCTGAATCAAGAATCTGGGCCAGGAGGCATGTAGTGGTAGTATAGCACTAGTATACTATTATAGTATAGGAGGACTTTCAAGGACTTTGTATCGAAAATTATCAAAAAAAATACTATGTCATTAAAAATATCACAAAATCTCCATGCAGAAAGAACACTGGCTGAATCAAGATTCTAACCAGATGCTGCTCAGCAGTGTGATGAGTCTGACAACCTTCAGCTCCACAGGTTGTACCAGAGCTTATCTGGCCTTGACTGTTGTCCCGTGTGATCTGCTTCGACCTTGGACTCAGATGCACCACTCAAGAAGACCACAATGGTCAAAGTGCTATGGTTTTAATCCTTCCATGTCCTTTCAAAAGCTTTTATATTTACTGTCAACAGCAGACAGCCTCAACCCCTCTCTGGAGTGATTTTTTGTTGTTTTTATGGAGCACCATATAAATTGACAGGTTCATTTTCCACAAATTTTGTGTCTCAGCGGTAGTCACAAATATTTTTTTTCTCAATGTATACAAATTGGATTCATAATTGCTGTAATACAGAACACCATTATATATATATACTGTATATATATATGTGTGTGTGTGTGTGTGTGTGTGTGTCTACACATGAAAAGCCTGAGTATTGTGATGAAATCATCAGTAAAAGAGAAGAGAACATAAATGGCAGAGGGAGACTGAGAACGAGGGAGGAAAGGGAGAGAGAGACAGAGAGAGGATTAAACAGCAGGGAGACAATAAACATAACAATGTACAAACATTTGCATCATTCTGTCATTTTGTTTATTTTTAAAAATAAGTGAAACGGCCTGGATAGCCTCCGATACAAAAGGATTCATATACTTAAGGATGTCTCTTTCATTGTGATGCACATTTACATAAATACTAAATACTAAAAAGGCAGAGATTTCCATCAGAGCTTTAAAGGATATTTTGTCAGTCAACATGGAAGCAGAACTCTTGCTTGTGTAGCTCCTCCACATGTGACCGTGCCTGCAGCATTATTTAAGATAAACTGCACAATAGGCATGGAATCAACTCTGTTCCACTAACTCAAATGTAATATAATATAATTGTTCACTAACACTAATCAGCATAATAATCAATCAGCTAACTTCTTGCCATGACCAAAGAACTCATTATTAATATCCAATGGGGTTCTAAAACTTAGGGGAAGGTATAGGAGTTCAGACATGGACTCAAAATGAGAACATTCTTGCTGTGAGGCACTAGTTCTAACCACTGCACCACAATAACACATAACGCTTTGCCTCAAGTTGTTTTTTGTGAGTCCCTATGATATGACATATGCATATTTTGTCCTTACAGATACAACTGTGGACACAATGACACAAAGGTGAGAGACATTCCAGACCCTGAAGTAAAGCAAAGTGAACCAAAACAGCCTGTAGCCCAGATCATAAACACTAAGATACAAAGCATACTGTCAAACATTAAAAATACAACCCCAAAGCATGACTTACAGTAGATTACCATGAAATTTAATCAGTGAAAAATGTGCTGAGTTTGACCGAGGTCAAACTCAGCCACCCTGAGGTCTTTATTAAAACAGTACTGAAGTGAATTTTCTTGTCAGGATCAGTTTGGGTTATAGGAAAAACCACACTGCAACTCCCGGCTCCACTTGAACAACTCTGAATGTAAATGCTTTTAAGTGCAGGAATGTGAAGCAAGGTGTCGTAGGGGGAGGAGGAAGGCACCACATTCAGTTATCATCCCCTGGGTACACTTTTTAAAAGTTTCCATCCTTCAGCAGCATTGTTAATTTTTGAAGAGACCTGTCGTTACAGCATCTTTGACTTCAGTGTAGAATTGTGAAAATGATAAGGGGGAAGAGGAACCAGCTGACAGAGGACGAATAGAGAGGAAGTGAGTGAGCACAGCAGCCTGCAGACAAACCTGGTAGCTGTAATAGTGTCTGCTGGTGGAGTGATAACTCAGACAGCCCTCAAGTCTGCTGATCCACTGCCTGCCTTGGCCATTTGTCAGTGCCGACTTGAAACTGCCAGTGGCCATTGCACTCCGCTGCACGCCACGTCAGGCAGTGAGATCACACTTGACAGGTGAAATCATTATGGACAATCAGGCCACTGTAAATGGCCAGCCAGCTCTGGTGTGTGTGGGCGTATGGGAAGGTGTGAAATTCATGTAAAAATGTGGAATATGCACAAAATATAAAAAGCATCATCCATTTTAGGCAATGTACAGCAGTATTTGTTATGTAGGATGTATTGCAAATAACCTTTTCCATCACGTTCCAGGATCAATAAAAAAAAAACCATCTATAATAAATAGTAATTAGTTCAACAGAGTCTGTCTTTTTCTTTTCTTCATGTGCAGTGGGTCAACAACTGGTCTCGGACCTTAGACCTTAGAGCCTGACAGTATGTTGTGTCTATGTTTCCCAGTGCCTTTAAGTGCAGAGGAGGATGAGTCCAAACAACAGCAAAGGCAGCAAACCCTGTAAAATGATCAGAAAAAAAGAGAAAGTGTCTTGAAAGTAAAATGAGAATATACACAATGACTTTTACCAGGTAAGATTTGCAAGCCAAAAGGACTCTGCTATCATTCAGCACTTTGTCATGACCTGATAATAATCTTAGTTCCTGTTATAATCGTGCTGATAAACATTCAGTTTTAAGAGCTGTTAAAATGTCCAGCTTCATTGCAGAGATCCCAGTCTGGTTCCTTTAATTAGGCTGTCTAATGGTCAGTGATGGACTGCCCCGCAGACAGACTGTGTGAAGTTCACTTAATGCTCTGTCTGTTATGTTTTGGAAGTTGGATCAAGGCCTTATTGAAGTGTTATCTGCTGTCAGTCTTTAACAGTCTTTTCTGTGAAGTCACTCCAGGTGAGATTTAGACTAAAAACAGAGTCAGTTATGTCACTAAGAGGTGCCTTAATAAAGACATATTTTGTTTTTCAGACAGAATTGTAAAACAGGGCTGTCCACCTTAATCAGTGAAAGACCTGAGGAAACAATATAAACTCCTGCATATGCATTACTCTGTAGATGTAAGATGTCAGCAACAGACGTTTTGTTTCTCATCCCAATGATCTTTTCATTTCTTCAGAGGCGACCTGTTAATGTTGCATGCATGTGCCATGTATAACCAACACACATACAGCACTGTATATTATTATGCACCTGCATATTATTATGCATAATATATTCGCTTCCCAAAGCTGTTTTTCTTTACAAACCTGAGTTTGAGTCTCTAATCATCTGCAGCTTCACCAGCAGGAGAAAACTCTTCCTCCAGGTCCTCCAGCTTCCTCTGCTCCTGTTGCCTTCATTGTCTTTCCTCTGAAGATGCTTCTCATTTCCACAGGCAGGTAGGCACCAAGGACACCTGCAGATGTAAACAAAGGGAATAGTGTGTGCTCTTTCTCTGGCTCTCACTCAAAATACACAAAATACACACATCCACAATCAGCCAACTGAATGACAGACCACCCAAAAACTATGCTGAATTTTCAAAACCTTTAATGTGCGAGCATTACATTTGATAGACAGGAATGCATTTAATTTACATGCATCCATCCATCCATCTATCTATCTATCTATCTATCTATCTATCTATCTATCTATCTATCTATCTATCTATCTATCTATCTATCTATCTATCTATCTATCCATCCATCTATCCATCCATCCATCCATCCATCCATCCATCCAGACTGGCAGTAGCAACCCACACAACACATAGGACCACCAACTTATGAAATAGAAAATCTTGATAATCAATAATAAAAAAAACTCTACCAAAAATAGGAAATGTGCATTCTGTTGTAGGAAAAGAAAAAGTGGTACACGTTTAACCTTTTCTCAATTATACTCCCTTGGATTCACTTTTAAAGTTATTGGTCTTATTGCTGTGAACCATTTTACTTTGGATGTTCTTTGGTTGTCAGCCTTCAGTTCCCTTGTGTCAGCTTTATTACGTTATTAGTAAATCTTGGGCCCAAGAACAAAAAACAACCTGAGCCTCGGGTGGAAAAAGTCACAAAAAGGGGTTTTCCTTTGCTTTGGTTCCTACCGCATTCCTGGAACGGCAACCATCCACCTGTCGACGTCCTGACATGAAGAAGGCATCCACAAACAGCGGTGAAGTCCTGGACCACGACAGAGGCACAGAGAATCGTCCTTCAAAAAAAAAAAAAAAAAAAAAAAAATTAAGTTTGCATCCTCACTAGTTAGTTCCCTTTTTAACACATGAAATGAAGAAATGAAAAGAACTGAATGAATATATGTGTACATATCTAGCTTTAAACACATTAAATATAACATTACTCAGCGTTACATTCATTTTGGTTAAAAGGGGATGGTGTCCACCTTCAGTTCACCTCCTGACTCTGTCTGTCTAAAAGGAAGCATCTATGTATTTATCCTCCGGGGGTTATTACCTGTATAGAGAGTCATGTCAAACATGGAGGTAGCTGACCGTCTCACCAGTTACTGGGTCACTGGGACAAACCCACTTGCCCGGATTCAAGGTGTGAATGACCCCAGTGACTCACAGTGGATCAGCTGTCATTCAAACCTCGACTCGGGGGATTCCTGTGACCTACAGGTTGCTCAGGGGTTCAACCCTGACATGTTTAACATGACTCACTGAGGTAACCAGTCAGTCAGAACTAAAGAGGCATTCAAGGCTACATCCACACTACTATGTTTATTAAGCTGTCCACCTGCTATGTTTTCACCAATGATCCAAACACCCTCAGAGAATAGACCAAATTGATAATGCTGCTGTCCATGTTTCAGTTTAAAATCTCTGGGCTGCATTTTAGTCTGCATGGGCAGAAACTGTGACCAGTGAAAACAATAACACAGCTCCATAAATCTACTGCCTAAGACTCATATCTGATTTTTGACACACTATTTTGCTACAGTAATACTACTAATTTTGCATTTTAAAACATTACTGGTGAGATATAACATTGGGATGTTATTGGACCTACGACAAGGTGACATTGAAAATAAGAGTCAAAAGAGGGCGCTGATTGCGGCTGCTAAGAACCAGACAGGAAATGAATGCTGGTAGCTGCATCCCTGTTTTTGACAATCACAGGAACCAGGTTCTAAATTAGCACAAAAAGTTTTTTTTGTCAAGGTACTGCTTTCTAAAAGCACTGTATGTTTGGGTGGGGCTTGCAGAGCTACACGTGGCTCTCAACAGTAGCTAGTGGTTAGTTTGCCAACCCCCCCGCCTCCCTTCATTTCTGATCTGCAAAGAAAATTGGCCTTTATTAATCACAGTCTAAAGTATGAAATACATCTGAAGCAATAAAGTCTTTTGGATATCTTGTGTCATGTACAGTGGTACGCCAAACTTTAATTGAGGTTCCGCTCTTTTAAGCTCTTGTTTCGGGGGCAGCAAAACTATGTGTTTTACTCAGGTATGACAGATAAATCTAAAAACGAAATACAATAACCAAAATTCCAAACTGTCGCATAAATGTCATCCGCTCCATTGTAATAATCAGCTACACAATTAGCTCTGCAGCAAAATAAGCTCTTACTGATCACAAGATATAAGCTTTTACCTGGCAGAAGGAAGAGCCCTGTAATTTGCACTGACGACAGCTGTGAGCGCTTGACAGCAACAGAGCACAAAGCTAATTGGTTTTTACCTGACCATTATCTTTTAAATACCAATCCAGATTGCACTCCCGTTAAAGCTGGCGTCCAATACAGCTCTCCTTCAGTGTCGTTAACCTCAGGAGAATTGAGTGTCAAACACACCAGTCAATAGATAATGTGAAGTCTACAATTAACCATGGACTTCAAACAGCATATATCTGTCAGAAACAAGTTTTATTTGCCACATGAGCTATTTTTCTATTCAAAAAGTAATAATATGATAACTTCTGCAATCCCAAAATAATGGGATTGCAGACTTGAAAACACACGCACACACACACACCATTAAACTTTTAACAGATGCCTTTTTTTTTTGCTCTTGCTAACAGTTTTTTAGGTTTTAATTGAAACACAGAGCAACACTGGTTTCTTGTGGCTCCCCTGAGAGGCCTCACCCCTACATTGGGAACCACTGTCCTAGAGAACTAGATTCAGACATTGCAGAATCATGTGTCCAGATGATAACGATTTAACAAAATCGTTAGACACCTTTTCAAACTCCACTTCTGCGCCACAAGACCTTGTGTTATTTTATGTAATCACTGACGGCCTTGTTAATGGGACTGTAGTTGTACACAGATAATGTGACCACTTTACGAGAGAAGTGCATACCAGACAGAATATAGGTCTCCATAAAGTAAAATCCCCTGTCAAAACGTTAACGCTTCGACCAACAGAGACTTTCAAAGGTGGATCTGGACTTTGATGCTCTTGAACTCGGGTCCACTAAAGAGCTCAAGGTGTCGTCATAAAGTAGACCGGAAACTGTCACGGACAAGACACAGAGCAACCGTTTTCATTGAGAAAAGTAAAAACCCTGTAAGGAGTCTCCACTGAATGAAACCTAATGATCTGAGCCACTATCTGTCTCTCACTGTATATAAAACCAGGTCTGTGGTATCGTACACAAGGCTTCACTGAGAATACGACCTGCTCACTGGCCCAGCTGAACTTTCCACAGGAAGCCCCTAAATAGTCATCTTCTTTAGGGCCTTACCCACTAACTTTAGTTTACTGCTTTTCCCATATGTCAGGTTTTGACCTACATACAAGCAGTTCAGACAAGACTCTAAGGACCTCTCTCCAAACTGCTACCCAAATATAGAACAGCCTCCTCTACACACAGACTCATCTGAGTTTCTAATCTTATGGAGAACAGTTCACACACTCTCATCAATAAATGGTGAATTCAGCCTTAAAACCAAACTTTTAATTAAAAAAAACAGTAGACTAGGTTTCATCACAGAAAGTAATGAATGGTTTTATTGCCCTTTTAAATGACAAAAATGGTTGTCTCGACTTCTGTTTTCTGCTTTTTCTCCACATGAGTCTGCAACCTCTCATTTGCAGCTGGTCTACAAAATGAATGATTTTCACTCTGCCTTCTTTTTCAGCACAATTTGCTGCAATTTTCCCTTCTGTTTCAGAGGCAAAAACAACCTTCCACCGAGCAAACTTAGGAGCTGTGTCTGTTTATTTTTTGTCAGACTCTGTTATTGTTGTTTCAGTATGAGGGCTTTTGTATCCATGCCCACAATGACTGCTAAGCATCCGGGGTGCACTGAAAGAAAAAAAAAAAGCTTTGCCCCGTCAGTTTAGCGTAACCTGCATCCTCGTCACAGCCTGGAGAGTATGTGCTGAGCGTTGCAGTACTGCCAGCTGACCCACCGGCTGGAAACGGACAGGGAATCAGTGCTTGGTTATAGGAGCGCAATCCCCAAACTGCTGTTGAATAATGTAGTGAGTGGTCTCAGTAAAGTGGTTCAGCATCATTCACAACCTGGGAGCCAACTGACTCCTGATGCACGAAAGCATAAAACACAGGCCCCAGGTAAAATTTAAATCTCATCAATAACTCAAAGCGCATGTGTGGAATGAATGAATGAATGAATGAATGAATGAATGAATAAAGGACAATGGATGCTGAGAGCCCTTCACGGAGTTGCCCCTGGTTTCTGGGTCAGGTGCTGAGAGCAATGAGGTGCAAGGCTAATGGATGGACCCTTCACAGCAGACTGGACCAGGGCAAGCTAGAGTACTTTAGTGCATTTCTATTGCACTATTAGGAAGAACAAAGCTGTGAAGATGGAAATGTTTGCCACATATATGAAGAGAGATTGGACGTGTCAGTGTGTTAAACACATACGTGTAAAAGACCGTGGCTGAAGGAGGAGGAAGGAGAATAGGTATAGAGTGGAGGTGTGGCAACCAGATTAAATGAAATAATCAAAGTCTCCTTTCGCCACTGGTCAATGTGCAGCAGTACGTACGCACCAACGAGGAAAATACTTCCATTCTAAAAGGTTCCATACATCAGTTGTCTTTCTCAATAGAACCAAGCATGCAGTTTGGATTCTTTGTCAACATATACATAAGTGACAAAATGTCGTTGCCTAAAAGATCGTGCCTCTGTAA
Source organism: Trinectes maculatus (assembly GCA_016785345.1). Taxonomy (NCBI): domain Eukaryota; kingdom Metazoa; phylum Chordata; class Actinopteri; order Pleuronectiformes; family Achiridae; genus Trinectes; species Trinectes maculatus. The sequence goes on from JAFBJQ010000932.1 coordinate 10,945, forward strand.
CTTTACTAATTTTATTCATTCTGACTTTTTGTTTAGAAAATTAAAACAAAGTTAACTTTTAATTTTAAAAAGTTGCCAGATGAAGTTAAATTAACAAATACTATTTTTTGACTGAGGGGTGAATAACCAATGGAGTTATGATAATACCGTTCCTTAATTATTACTATTCTTGAACTATTAATGTTGCCTGTCCAAGGATACTCTTCTGAAAACATGTTTTATCAGTAAATTGCTAATTTCTCAGTCATTAGAGGGAGCTCAAACCCAGCACTGTGGCATCATGATAATTGTTTTGGACTGACATTTTCAGACATGAAAAGCGCACAGGAGAACTAATAGTCTCCTCTTGCTCCGTTTTATTTGCCACTGCAGTGAGCGCCCTGCCCTTTGTTTGAATGAGTAACTTTGATTCTTTATCCACCATTAATTTAAATAATGTGATGCTCCATAATGCACTTTTATCAAACTTTTGTAAACTTGCAAAAACACGACCTCGCTCCAAACATTTAAAAAGCTTTTTCACCTCGCTCAAGACCTTGCAGCTCATTTCTTTTCATTCATGCATGAACAAAATACGCTGGCTAAACACTGATTACAATGTCAAAACTGTATTTACTGTGGTGCTTTTTTCACCGTTGTCCTGAATGTCAATTTCCATACACTAAATATTTCCCTGTTTATATTTCCTGTGCTAACCACGTTAAAAAAAAACCATACCGTATCTATAATAACACTGCCAAAGTCTAAAAAAACTTTTTTCAGTTTGGTTGACTTTCATTTTTGAATTACAAATGAATGAATCTATAATCACTTTCTAAATGTTCTCTGCTCTCTCCTCTTTCTCTCTTATGCACACACATGAGAACATTCCTTCAGAGAACAGTGTAAATGTATGCAGCGTTAAAGTGCTGTTAAAAGCACATTTACATACCCCAGAGCAAAGCAGCCCACCACATGGGGTCACTTATTATAACATGCTTCTCCGATCATTTCACAACCTCCTCAATGATTTGGTTTGGGCAACATGCAGCAAAAGAGAAAATTTGACCCTTCAGTGGTGAAAAGGGGGCTATGTTTTACTATGGAAGTTTGAACTGTTATGTTGGTAGACAATATAAATGGTAGATTAAAAAAAGGATGGACTCATTAATTCAAAACTTAGTTAAGAAGAAGTCAATAACTGGCCAATACATTAAACTGGAGTATGGCTATTGCTATGGCAATTTTACTATATAGCAGCTGTGATCAGGCTGCATCATATGTAAATTATATAAGGCTCAAGTGTTAACAGAGCAGGAGGCTGTTCGCTGATAAATAATTCACTGCCACTGCACTGACCAGATAGTTTGCAGTTAAGATGGTGCTGTGACTGAAAAACAAGCTCAGGCGAAGATACCTGTGACTTTCTGCAAAAGTTGTCGTCACTATCAGCAACCTTCACTTGCATCAGAAACTTGGAAGAGGGAACCTAAGCAGGCCGGTTTTACTATGATATCCCTGTAGCTCCAGGGCAGAGTGGCCACTGGGAAAACAGAGGCCTCGACACAAATTGGGCTTATGGCTCGATAAAAAGGTAGAAAACACAACTGAGGTACAGAAGGACAGAGCGAGGGACTGGTACCGGCCCAGTCGGACAGGCTGCATGGCCCAAAGGAATTTTGGGTAGCCGTTAGTTTCCTAATGTCTGTCTCCCTCCCCAGCCAATTCCATTTCTTTTGGTTGGCCTGTGTGGCTCTGCCTGCCAATTGTCCATTTCTGTGGAAATATATACTGTCTTAACACTGACCCACCTGAGTCAGTGTGACATTTTTCTATTGATTCGCCTTGTTACAGCCCATGATGGGCTGGCACTCTTACCCTCTGCTCTATCGACCCTTTCTCAATTTAGTATGTTGCGAGCTGTGCCCAGGACAGTGTCCACACCTGTCTCCTGTCCGCGCGGCCTGCTCGCTCGTCCTCCCTCCCACCATCAATACGGATTGGACAGGTGTCCCAGCTCTGCAGTGGGCCCAGCACCTGATCCCTTTAAGTGGAGTCAAACTGTTAGTCGGCGCCGCAGTGATTTGACATGAGCAGCCACCGGCTCTTGTATCGTTACTGACTCATCAGTGAATATGTGTGGTACGCAGCTTAATGCTTAGCTGTGGGATGCTACTGAGACACTTGTTTGCTCCATGGAGACTGGTCTGTGCTGTAGCTCTGCTCACATCACACATTAAAGCAGTAGTAGGAGAATCTTTTTAGTGACATAAGGAATAGGGCCATTGCTGTTTTTTCCTTTTTTCCTTTGGATAGATTAGTGCAGAATAGTTGAGGTAGTCAGTTTTTGTTTCTGTTTGTGTTATTTTATTGGTGCCTTTAGGTTGTCTTTATTTCTTTGGTTTGGTTTTTGTTCTTCTCTGTTATCCGTTTTTGCAATTTTTTTTCAGTTGTCGATTGTTAGAATCGGAAACATCCACTCCATGTAAACACTTGAGCTTTGCTTCAGCCATTTCCATCTAGTTGTTTATACTGCAATGCTCAAGTCGCAGCAATCTCTCTCCAAATGTTTACGGTGATATGGTGATTCAAGTCTAAAGTAATCTGTATTGCAAAGTAGAACAGGACTGGTTGATCCACTGCAGGAGCAAGTAATGCTGAGTATGATGTTAAAACAATATCATAAATAGTCAAACAAACATCTATTCTTACAAACATATGTCTTCATAATCTCTGGTTATATCTGAGATTTTGTTTTCTCTTTTAGACATTACGACATTAATCATGGGATTATTTTTCTCTGACTATTTTTTCCCATGTGGAAAAATGGATTACTTTTATAATTAGCGGATATCTTTACTTCCAAAACTATGGTATAAAATGTACAGCTGAAGATGTTAATGAGTAAAAGAATCACTATCATAATATATAATATTTAAATAAATATATAATGTCATTGTATTTATAGAATGGATATAAGAAGTGTAATACTTTTTTTAGACTCCAAAAAAAGATATATTTCCGAGAAGAAAGTCGTAAGATTGAGCCTTAGATATGAGTGGAATACCAGTAATAACTGCCCTGACAGCAGAGGACTTCCTGAATACCTGATTTAAGGAAGTCACTGGTTCAGACAGGCTCCAGAGACGTGGCTTCTAGACTCAATCCACTCTAAAAGGAAGTAAATTAGGTTCTTTTCTTATTTCTTAACTATCTAATGCATCGACTGAAGATTTCAGATTAGTCAACTTTCTTTCTTTTCAGACGATGACAAGATTCATCTGTCTTGCTTGACTGGGCACTTGGATAAAATTGCGGAGCAACTCAGCAGGAAATAAGTCCTCTAAATACCTGACAAGGCCCAACTTCAGACATGATAAAGGATGAATGTATCTGCCTGTCTCCCAGACTGCTTCTCATGCCAAAACAACACAATGGTCTCTTGTGCTGTGTTTGCTTGGGCAAGATTGAGCTGACCATCCAAACTCTATTGTGTGGATGTTTATATTGTGTAAGTAAGTTTACATATTTATTTTTTTTGAGGGGGCTTCCTAACTTCCCTCACTGTAAATCAGCTTTGTGATGAGGAGGAAGCTCTCCTCATTACGCTGATTCATACTTCTCATTATGGGGGAAATTCATTAATTCAATTCAGCTCAGACTAAGTGACGTGTGCATATAATGTCGAACGCAGCATTTTGGCTCTGTGCGCAACCTTTGCATTTGAAGTTTGCTGTTTTTAGGGCTCTTGAGAGCTAATTTTCATAGCTGTCTGTAATGGAGAGGCAAAACGGATCTTGCTCATGCACTTGATTACAAGAACAAATTAAATTTGCTCACTCTGCTTGAAGCGTTAATTCCCATTTGACCTGTCCTCCAATGAATTTTTACTGATATTATTTCTTATAGTTAAAGTTTTGCCATACGCTTTGCTGGATATTAAGTTCAACAGATGCGTTTGCCTCCTGCCTCCTCGACTCATTCACAACAGATGATGTCGGCCTTTTAAACAGAAGGGAAATGAATGTTGATGTTTCCATGATTAGGAGGCAGAGTTAAATCTGCGATGATGTCAGGTTTTGTTTTTTTTAAAAAAAGCTTTATCTATGCAGTGCAAAAGTGAAAAGCAGTTAGAGTTGCGCAAAACCAAAACCTGACACACACTGTGATTTGTGTTAAAAGACAACCATCTCCTAAACTAATGCAAAATTCCAATCTGATCCCATCTTCCTCTCAAGTCACAAATTTCCACGAGACATTAGTAAACACAATTATTTCTCCTGGTCCCTCTGCAGTTGCTGGAGCTGTTATTGGAGCCAGCGTAGGCGTAAAAGCCAAACAGAATTCGCACACATCCACCGCAATTCTTAGCACTTTGATGCGTCTTCTCTCTTCCAGCACTGACATTTGTCTCCCAGCTAACAAGGGCCATTTTGTCGGATGGAAAATGTTAAGTGAAAATAACTGAGAAGCTTTGAGTATTCTAACACAGTATTCGCAGGGTAATTATACACAGAATGGTCAGAGCTTGGGGTATTATTAGGTAATGCGTGTGTTTGTATGTGGACCAGGGATTAATACCGGCGTGGTCAGGCTTAATGGAGGACTACTTTCAGTAAATACATGTAGACCATTTTCTCTTGACAACCTGAGTGATGCGGCTTTAAAAATGCTCAGACAGCCTGCTTATAATGCGTCCATAAAACTGCCTCACATTTTCAGGCCATCAATGCCACATGCCAGCAGTGATGGATACTCTCTCAAGGTCCTGTATTAGTCCTGGTACATCTATAAATCTGAATTTTTTCAGCACAGACCTAAATCGATAAATGTTTTCTACTTATCTTAGTTATGCAGTCCCAGATTTCAGCTCACTGAGCTGCATCATATAATATGCGACTTCTCGCAATACTAATAAATAAAAGTTTTTTGTTTTTTTGTTTTTGCAAACTGTTATTTTGAGGCAACATATTAATTGAGTTACACCTTGATTATGCATGCTTGCCCTGCAGGTCAAGTAAACATATCTTGAAGAAAAAATGTTTTTCTCTTTCTGTCTTCCCACCAGGACCATTTATCTGCACTGTGCAGATCGTAATAGCTTAACCAGTTCATCTCTTGTGGGAAAAATTTAAAGTGTAAACTCATTTATACCATCCATCGATTATCCGGACCACTTCTCCGAGCTGGCATTGGGCAAAAGGCAGGACCCTATACAGGTCACCATCCTATCACAACATCCAGAGAAGTACAACCACTCACACTCACATTCATGCCTATTGGCGATTTACAGAGTCTGTGGGCAGAAGCTGGAGTAACTGGAGAAAACCCACACAAACACAGGGAGAACATGAACTCCACACAGAAAGATCCTGTCTAACCACTGTTCAGTTGCTGTGAGGCACCCACGAGACCCACTGCACCATCATGCTGCCCAAAGGGTGAGCTCACCTTCGCAAATTGCACTCGCACTGTGGCGCCCACCATACATCTCAGTCTGGACGCTTGTGTTAGATCAGACATGACCCGAGGCAAAGAGACGAAAGAAGGCACCTCTTGACATGAAAAGAGTATAATTATACAGTCTGGCTCCCTTTAGTTGTGTTTAGAGTTCATGCTCTTTACATAGAGGAGAAAGCTACTCACCATTTAATATTCAAGGATATTAACTGCAGCTTTGTAGCTGGTTAAAATGTCCTGCTGGCATATAGTGACATACCGACTGAATCTGTATCCAACCCTCTGAATTTTAACATTAGGAGTTTTCGATTTGTAATAACTTCATGACTTGATTGACTGCTGAGAGAGCCTTGGGCAAAAGTCATCTGCTGAGCTCCTGTAAGGCATAGTTTTGATTTATTTGAACTTTAATTTATTATTCAATTAGAATTAAATTATGATATCATCATTTGGTCTTTGCAGTCAATTATAAAAATATTATGCTGACATAGTGACTTTGGTAATATAGTCCAAGGTCCAACAGTGTATAAGATATGAACAGTCAGAAAGAAAATATATGATTCTAAATTTAATATATCAATATAAAGTATAATAACGGCAAAAAGAGGCAGGAAGTGAAACTATAAACTCTGGTGGGTATCTACAATGGACTTTTTACTTTATTGCATTTGTTGCTTTCTCTTACCTTATAATAATATTAATCATATGACACCTATATAAAACTAAAAAATACATAGAAAAAAAGGGACTGATAATGTTTTAATAAACTTCATAGATCATGATGATGACATTTTCTGAAAATACTGCACCTAGTCAGTCTCCTGTCTGATCAATAATAATACATTCTGTTCAAATGTGCAGGAAGTTTTGCATACAGACAATCAGTCGGGGAATAAAGGAAGCTTTTCATCACTGTGAAGTTGCCTGGCAACCACAGGAGACTTCAGGAGGAGGGGAGTTAAAGGTAGAACAGATGAAAAAATGAGATACGTTATGTTAATCATTTGGCTTTGGAGGTGCTGTTGTTCAAGACAGATCCAGAGAAGCTTCTTTAATCCCTATAGTGATTAGATGAAATCATGTGCAGGTTTTAGGTTCCTACTTGATGGATAAATAAACACGGGGACGTATCAGCTTTTCAATCTCGCAAGAAGGACGTAGGAATTCCATATCTTGACCCTTTGTCCCCACATTCTTCGTTCTTTCTCTGCACTCAGTTCCTATGCTATGTCTATATTCCCAACCATGGTTACAATTACTGAGATCAACACAGAGCCACTGACTCCCATTGGCTCCCTCTGTTGTCTTGGTTGGTGATTCAGGCCTGGTGAGCTGCACACTGAGTGGTTTAGAAATGAGGCAAAGCTAAATCTGAGTTCAGATGGAATATCAGACACGTAGCTTAAGATTCAACACGCTGCCATATTCTGTGTTTCAAAGTTGCTACTTGGCAGCACGGTGGGACTCAGAAAGAACAATGGGAGTGGTATATTGAGTTTGGCAGCATTACAAATTCAACCCATTTCTCTACTTTTTTTTTTTACAACTATAGATAATGCTCATTGATCTGTGAAATTATGAGCTTCAATTAGAAAAGCCTGCCAGGTTACTCAGACTGTCGGAAGTCTCCATCACTCAGCTGAAAACCTAAAGCCCAAACGCTAATTTACATTACAATGTACCACATTGATTTAGATGGGGAGTGTGTTAAGAGATTCTTAACAACTGTGGACGCCCTCAGGTCTATAATAGGTATTGTTATGATTAAAAATGACAAGGGAATTTATTCTGGTGAGAAAGCAAATACTGGCAATCGTCTCATGCCAATCAATGTATGCATATAAGATTAAATCTTAAATGTTTATTGACTGGTGCAATTGATCAAAGTGGATTTATAATGTAAGGCAGATGCCAGTGCTGGGAATGTGCACTGCATATGGTGCCAGTAGCATTAAATGGAAAATGTTGATCCAGGAGCAACTTTGAAAACTGACTTTATCATATTGCCGGAATGCTCGTCTTGGCAAGTGCATGCATAGGAGGAATATGATTTAACAAAACAAACGTTGAGAGCTCTGAATAGGAATATCAGTGAGAAATGATAGACCCGCGATAGAGAGTCTGTTGATGAAGCGCTCTGTTTTCAGTGCTTTACATTTGAGGTGCTTGGAAAGAAAAGGGGCCGATTTATAAAATTTGTCTGAAAAGCGGCGTCTGATTGGCAGCGGCCGTCTCCCAGCCAGAGCTGCACCGCCTCATGTGCCAAACAGAGTGTCCTTGAACCTCGCCCGGCTCACTTATGTCCTGATAAGTGCTAAGATTGATCCTGAGTTCATTTCCTTTCAGTCACCGCCTTCCAGCGATCCCTATAATTGCCACAGGGGTACAATATTATATTTGGACCACATCCAGTCAGGATACTCTAGATATCTACCATGTCTTGCGTTTTTAATTTGACCCCTGTAGGAAATTGTTGAGTCCTCGCATTAAGCCCTTTCACTTTTATCGATGCACAAATTGAAAACACTGATTAGTGATAGAGGTCAAAGGCGACGACAAATTTTACCAAAACACCTCATCACTTCACACCAATAAACCTCATCACTTCACACTAATAAGGTTTTTCATCCCCATCATTAGCAAGATGAAGATGAAAATCGATATGTTCTACAATTAAATGTGCAGGGTTATGATGCCAAGCACACTCACACACTCTTTCTCTCTCCCACACACACAAACACACACGTGCAGCGTGATAAACAATATTATGATATAATTTAACAGGAAAGTGTACGTTTTCAGGAGCCTACATGGTCTTTTATTGGCAACACACAGCATTTCCTCCTCATAATAAAATCGTCTCAAAGAAACATTGCCAGTCATGTCTGGTGCAATAAAAATGTTGGAAAGGTACCCGGCGCTGTAATATTTGGGTCACAATAAGGAGTTTGTGCAGCCTGTGCAGACGGCCCTTTGATGAATGAAAGTCAGCTGAATTGTGGCAGACTGCCGGGATGAATAGGAGTGCAAATACTATTAGAGTTAGTAGGAGCAGAGCATGTCTGCTCCAATAAATACCCAAACACAGAAGTGTAATGTTTGTGGTAGCTTTTACTCAAGGCTTATACATGAAGAAAGAAAGAAAGAAAGAAAGAAAGAAAGAAAGAAAGAAAGATTAAATTTAAATACACAATAGCAGCTGAGTGAAAATGTTTAGCAGATCAAAATGTTTACCATATGATCCATCATGGTTTAGTGCATTAACGTTATCACTTTTCCACAAATTACAGCTGTCAATTAACCAGTATGTAACCAACATGTTCTGATAATGGTGAATGATGAAAAGTTAAAAATTATTCATCCATCCTATAATCAATTAGTTATCCATCCTATAATCCTATAATCCTATATTTGTTGTTATTTGACTCAGCAATACAACTGTAAGCTTCATTTACAAGACCGTGACAAATGTCATTGGAACTCAAACAATAAATGTCAGGACCTTTTAAGTAAGAACAAAAACATGGAAGCAAGAGAGGAAAAGTCAGGGCAACATTTTAGCCAGAGTAATCCCCTGGCAATCAATACAGTTCAACGTATTAGTGAAATGACTGACAGACACGGACAAGCAGGTGGTGTATAAAGTTCATGTGGCAAAAAAATCTACCAACAAACACCCTGACAGTTTCACTTTTTACATATTTTACTTTTCTTCTACCCATCCCATCTTTTATGGATAACCTGGCTTTATACCCTTAACATATGTCTGGTGGATTTGCCTCAGGAAAACACAGATACACACACACACACACACACACACGCATACGCACACACACACACAGTCATGCTGCTGTGCTGTGCTTATGAATTTTTAGGTTAAATTAGGCGCTGGGCCTGTTAACAAATCCCCTCAAGTCGAAGAAATTTGCTGATTTAAGCTTTTGGAGGAAAAAAAAATTGACACAAAGATAAAACTAAATTGGTTTCGTCTTCTCAGTTCTGCAAGGAATTCCAAATATCTCCTCTGCTTGCTTCGCAGTAATGCAAAGCAATTGATTTCTCCTCCATCTTGTTAGATTAGACAGATAATTGAACTGGTTCAAAACAGACATACCTCAATATCGCTGTCACTGAATTGTGAAATTAATTACATAGGTGATGAACAGGGTTTTGCACAGAAGCCAGTATTTGCTCCAAATGATGAGATTTTAAAGGTGCTCCATAGTTTATTGTGGCAATAAAATAAATAAATAATGAAATAACAAAAATAATAGGTGCCTGTTTAGTTTAATAAGAAGTGCGATTTTGAATACACGCTGTGGATTATTGTTGACATATGGCAGATATTTTGGTTTTATTAACCATATTGGTTGTTAAACCCACAAAGATATAACAATTGCAGTCTGTAAATGTCTACACTTTCATGGGCAGACAAGGAGATGCATTGTAAATACGAGGGTGTACATGCATAGACTGAGGCTACAACTTTGATCTCAACTTCAATATGGCAGGTTTTGTCAGTGATGTTCGTCGCCTGTGGGAGACAGGAAGTATGTGTACATCAAAAGGTGATATAACACTAGATTGTATCTAGAACCAACAGTCGCTATGAATACATGCAACCCTGCTCCCGTAGACAACAATTTGTTTATACAAAGCCAGATACTGTAGGCTCAACTGTTGGTCAGATCACTGATCAGACTACAGTCTGTCATTCACATCAGGTTGAGCACCACCTCTGTACAGAGGGAGGGAGTAAAGCACCTGAAGCTGTTCAATAACTGTCAAAAACACAAGAGAAATAGTAACTTTGCACTCTAACAGTTTAACGACATAGTTAACAGCCATCCTTTCATTTAGAGCACGGATGACCGGTATTTATGGACTATGAGCAAATGTTGTTTGACTTTGTAGGTTCTCATTCATGGAGCGCCGTCACCCGTTAACACATGCTCTCTCAGCCAGTCTGATCTTTTAGTGGCTGCACTGATCACTGGCTGTTTTCTTTCTGTCACTGCAGCAGGGCACAGGCCTTGTGGAGACACATCGGACATATGTTCAGCTAGGAGGGATGAGTCTGATTGTTAAATGGATTGATGCGTTTCCGTCTCATCAACAGCTGATTGCCTCAGAGTCTGGGTCGATATATCAGAATGATCTTTTTGTCCTAATCCAATCCTGATCATACCGTTAGGTATTTTCAGCTGTCTGTCTTTAACTGTTGCTATACAAACAAACATTTTTAAAAAATACCAATTTAAAGTATTCAAACATCATCACAATTTACTCCTGTAAAGTAATATCATGCAATGTGATATGTTGTAATGCAAAGTGATGAATTGGTTGTGGCCAAAGTGATGTTGTAACACAGCGTCCATTTCACACAAACAACAAAAAAATGTTGTTTCAAAGTATAGCGAGGTCTAGTCTGACTTTGGGGAGACATCTGCTATGATAAATCCTTAAAGCATAGTAAAGCTTCAGGTATACAGGAGATTTGATGTTATTTCTGAGTTAGCCTCTCTTCCTATATTCCTTTTTGAAAACTAGAACAATAAAATAAATAAAATAAAAAATATATACAGAAGATCCCCCCAGGTCTTAAGTCTACCACCCGTTCATGTCAGTGCTTTGTGCAGCAGAGTTATAGGATTTATATTTACATGACATCATGTTGTTAATACAACACACACATGAAAACAACTTATGAATGGGTAAAATGTCGATAAATTAGTGTCAGGTTTCTAAACTCTGCTCCGTCCACAGACTATGTCCTTCACTCAGTTTGACTCTACCAATGTCATCATTAATAATACACAGGCTGGATAATCCCAGGCTCCTCTTCATTAATATTTGATGCAGAGTTACTCGCAGCAGCAGGCTTCCCCTCACCTTTCACTTCTGCCACCCAGCATCAATTACAGCACATGAAAGGAGCAGACATGGATGTCTTGTAAATTTTTTCTCATGTGCTGTCTGTTACAGGTGCAGGACACAGATGTCAATTTTACCTGGCAGTAAAGGGGGGTTGTGTGTCAGTTATTGGTTAACGGTTTCAGGATGAATCCCCAGCTATGACAGCTCTTCTCTGATCAAAGCTACATCAACCTGGATCAATGAAACCTCTTGGGGCTGGGAAATAAAAACCTCATTCCAGTCGCTGAAATATTTAGCTCAGGATGTCGTTTTGGATTACCAACAGATTAGTTCAATACCAGATTTACACTGAGCACTTGATTAGATTATTGTTGCTTATACAGTAAAATGACAATACATTAATACATTAAAGAAATGCCTGTAAATATGTTGCAGTATCATTACACTGATGCTTTTATATGCTGCGTTTTGTTTAGCATTTTTTGTACTTGACAGTAGAGTTAAGTCTCATTGTTGTATAATAATTACAATACATCTTCTATCACAAACCACAGTGATTTGGTTATTTTTTAGAACATTTAAACACTTTCCTGATGTCTAGTTCATTTTATCTGTAAAAAAAATGATTTTTACAGTAACTACCACATCAAATTTGACCTCTTTAGGGTTTTTCATGAGAAATCTGTGTTTTTATAGAGCAGGATCTGAAAACTGAAATGGCCACAGTTTCTCCTTGAACTGCCCGGCTTCACAGATGGACATAATCCAGTAATATTGTGCATGAACTGCAATATGTGAGTTTCTGAGTATGAGATTTGCTGCAGTAATATGTGTATTTGCAGTGAATTGTGCTGGTCTTGCAGCTATGCTATGTCAAAATGTGTGTGTGACCATAAAGCTGAAAAAAAATATTGCATATTGAATAAGAAAATGGAATGCCTTTATGTGTGTGTTAATGTAACGTAAATGCAAAATTTGTATGGACATGCCGTGTGTGTGTTGTGTGTGTGCAGATGGATGAAATGAAGCCCACCGAGACTATTTTTGTGACAATGGCTCTTTAGATATAAACTAAACATAACGTCGCCGATGAATGATAAACATGAAAAAGGACTATCCTAACGGTAAGAATTGCTATTAATGCCTCCTGAGCTTTATAGGTAATTCCCATCTGAACACTGAAGTCAGGAATTAACAGAAGTAAACTGGGATACTTACGCTTCTATAAGGCGTCATCACATTGAACGCACTTGTAATTCATTTAGCGTAGGTGGTGCTTACAAGCCTTGAATGATAAGGAAAAAAGGAAGTAGCCTATACAGATTAAAGAGGTGACCTTGAAATCAAGAAGACCTCAGCAGCATGATCAAAGCATCCCTTGTTCACTTTCTTCACAGTCAGAGATCGAGCTGGAGGTTTTGCATAATCTCCAGGCACCAATCCCCGACAGGGGCAGGTGGGATTCTCACTATTTCACCGAAATAAAAATGTCTCTCCGCTACTCCCACTACGAGAACTCCCTCCCTGACTGAAATAATATAACAATTGATAAGGTCATTTGGGATTGTTTAGTCACTGCTCAACACCTTTAGGAGGCTGGAGAAATAGAACTGTCTTGCAGAGGCATGGCAGCGTGTCGGAGTGCACCGGCAGTCAAAGGGAGCTCAGGCGAGACAAGCTGTAAGTGGATTCTCCACCTGATGTCCGCATCAGTTTCATCTGACTGACTCCTGTCTCCACTGGTCCCAGTCGACAGACTGAGGAGGAGATGGGGCCACTCGCTCATCACTGCCAGATGGCCACAACCAATTCATACTTGGCAACCGCTTCCTTTTGTTTTCTTTTCCTGGTGACTGTCTGTGATTTTTACATCTAGTGTTCGGAGGTGCGATTGGGCTACGTTCAGATTTGGATGCAGGACATTGCCATGAGACAGGTTGATTTTTGGGAAAGTCGCTAACCCTGCAAAGTGTCGCGTGAGCTATAACCAACAACGTGTGGTTCCTGAGGTAACATGTGATACTGAGATGCCGTTACATAGACTTTGTACTGAGTAGGCTGTGTAGGCTGCAGCTCCAGAAAATGAAACTGGTAAACCATTACTGTCTCTGCAGAGTTCGCTGATTGTTGTGCATGACGTTACCTGTCACTCCATCTCTCCTCTCCTGTCTGCTGGAGGTGGCAAGTTTGTATTGATCAATTTTACATGGCGTGTCAGCCAAGAAAATGGAATGCCAGGAGTATAGTTTAGGGTTTCCACAAGGGGAAGATTGAATATAAATTTCTAAATTGCATTGTGTGCTTTTCAACTCCTTCCTGTCACTCCTGCTTGCTTTAGGCTTTGCCTTGGTGGATCCAACTCTCTTCCTCCTCTTCTAGTCAGAGATAGTTATGGTACAAATCAGTAAATAAAAGACCCTCTTCAAATTTGTTTTTTTTTGCAAAAACGAATCACATCTCAAGTGAAAATTGCTTTAAAATGTATTAAAATGCAAACATTTGGAAATGGGAAAATGGTTTGGTAGCAACCCATGCATAATTTTAACAATTTTAGGCCTCACACTACACATCACCTACACACCCGTGCATAACTCAGTGGGCACAAGTGACTTCCCAAACATGTACAAGCCTTTAGCCAACAGGAAGTCAACCAAATTGAATTTACTGTGCAATAATTGGCATAAACAATCCATCTCAAATGTAAGTCTTGATGATGTTTTACTGCACACAGTAAATTTTCACTGTGTTGTAGTCTGCCTGCCAAATCAACAAATCAGCAAAGTGATCCGAAACTGTGAAGCAATTCAACAATGGTTTACTCAGCAGACTGAGTGTGAACCCCTGTTTGTATGATATGGGTGACTCCCATGTGAGGGCTCCAGGGTGCTCGTATGCACTTGGATCAGGGGCAGATGACCTATGAGCTAGAAGAGGGGTGCCCACACTTTTTCAGCTTGCTAGCTACTTAAAAGATGACCAAGCCAAAAGGATCTACCCATAATAAAAATGCAAAATTTATATTTATTTTATATTATTTAAATCATTATTATTGTATATTTTGTGCTTTTAGGATAAAGTATATTTTAATTGAGTTTAAATTTCATCTCAGCTCGCTCTTCGGAGGAAAGTCAATGTCGTAGTTTTTATGGACAGTCCAAAAATGCTGCTCTACGTTTCCCTTCATTGGAATAGCAATGGCGCACTGACAGATGAGGCAAACGCACTTCGAATATGACATTGTGGAAAAAAAAAATCCTCCTCTCATTCCGTATGGAAGTGGTAAATTTTCGGTTTCTTATTTGGACCGGTTACGGCACTCATTTTTATACCCTTTCTACAGTTTTGTTTAAAACAAACTGGAGGTTAGCTATGTGACACGGTATCTTGCTAAAGCGGTTAACGCAAAGCTAACGTGGCTAAATGCGCATGCGTGGCTAAATGTGCATGCGCTGCCCACCGATTGGCTGCCCGGTATGTCAATCGAAAGACAGTGTGTGTGTGTGTGTGTGTGTGTGTGTGTGTGTGTGTGTGTGTGTGTGTGTGTGTGTGTGTGTGTGTGTATGTGTGTGTGTGTGGAGTATACGCTGCTGAAGCCTGCCCCCACCACTCTCACATGGGCCTCTCTTTTGCTGAGTTGCATTTAGCAATAATGAATTATAACTATGTGGATAAAAATAATATTTTCTTAATTCCTCTAGTACTGGGAGCATAAGCAATGATATCAGAACGTATCAGTACTAAAATCTTAATTGATTTTCCCTTGGGTCTGTTTAAGACAGGGTTTGGTCCCCGTCCCGGGAGTAGCGAGCTGCTGATGGCAGTAGCAGCAGTAGCGGGACGAGGGGGAGTGGGAGGGGGAGGGGGAGGAGGGGGCTGCAGCGATCTCATCAGCGAGCTGCCATGAGGAGCTGCCATAGCTGTCAGCCGCCATGAGAGATCTTTTGCCAAGGTAAGGCAAATTCCTCCTCGTTCAGCCCTAATAGGACTGTCAGGCCTTCAGAATACGGAGAGAAGGTAGAGAGCCTGGAGCTCAGAGCTTTCTTCACGACTGCAGCATCCAGGCTACCTCATGGCACATGCAACAAAGGCCCCTCATTGAGACACACAGGCCGATATAGCGGCGCCATGACAGGCCTCACTGTAATGCATTGACTGGGTCTGAGGCAGCTGTACCGCATTTGAAAATAGCCCCTAGGCCAGCGGTGTGTCTTGCGTTGTCTAACTTGTAAGAGCTTGTTATAACATTTGCGCATTTCACCTCCTACTTTAGTTTGTTTCCTCATCCGTGCTTTGCTTGTTATCTCCTTTGCTTTCACACACGCGGTAACCCAGCAAGCAATCATTGTTCAGCTCCCTTCAAATGTGCAGGTTTGATACCACAAGACAGCAAACTTCGATCCCCCCATGTTTCTTTTCTTTTCTTTTCTTTGCTTTTCTTTTCTTAGTCATTTTAATAGTATGCGCTTTCCATGTAAACGGCATTTCAAGTGTTGCAAGGAAATGAGTGAGTGGTGAGTTTACTGTGTTCTGCAACGCACTAGATTGTCCTCATAAACAGGCTCTATAAACTCAACAGGACATAATCAGTCGTCACAGCTTCGGGCCTGTTTGACTGGGATGCATGGAGGTATAAATGGAACTGAATGCTAGTTTTCATAATGAGGCATCATTGTTTTAACGTACGCTGTTCATTACTCAGTGGGCACATTTGCAAGAAAATTAAACTGTGTTGCATGGTTCTGGTTCATTGTTTGGATAAGGGGAGTCTCCTGCACCCAGGTGCCATCCGGCACTTTCAGCTTTTACATTTTCATTGGCTACTAAAGGACTGTTTGCTCTTCCAGACATCAATACATGTCACTTCATATTGAACTCAAGGACCAGTATTGCAACAATACAACAATGTGAGTGAAGGATTGTGGCTTTGAACAATGATTCAACGACTTATTCTTTTCATGTGTTTTTTTTTTTTATCGAACCCATTGTTCACTTATTTTCCTCTGACAATTGTTGCTGTACCACCTTTCTTTGCTTCTTATAAGACTTGCATTTACCTTGGTAAACACACTGAATACACACTGAAAAGGAACCTACAGCAAATCTAACTTCCATTGCGTTATTTTGTGACATGGTCTTGTATTCATATTGCTTTGAATTTGTGTACACATGAGAAATGAAGTCTGATATAGTTCCATGTCACAGTAACCGGCCTTTTCTTCAGAGGTGACTTAGGTTGCTCCAACCCACCGATGTTTTTTTTTAACCATATATACAGAAATCATTAAAAATGTTGTTACAAAAACCTTACACATTATTACTAACCCCCTAACCCTCTGACATGAAGAGGCTGTGGTTACTCTCAATAATCATCATGAAACCCCTCCACACATGCAAAGATCTGGATTAGCTGAGCAGCAAGAGAAGAGTTGTGTTCAATTTCACTTGCACATCGCTTTTGAGCCACTACAATGCAACCTTGTAGCCTTCTGACCTTAGACTGCAAACTCATTCTGTAGTTCAGGCTGAATGACTTTTAATTTAGAGCGTGCATTATTGATCCGGATAGGGAACACGGCCAGTTTCCTCACAGTCTGGATCTTTACCAATTATCTCATTTATCAGCAAGTTTACGCCTGTGATGGACAGGGCCCCCCCCCCGAACCCCCCCGAGTCACTCACCAAAACACCTTACTGTTAAATACAGCAAATGATGTGGCAGGTGGGAACAAGAGAAACACACACAGCACTGTTTTTCGTGATGGCTTAGCCCACGCAACAGTGAAATTAAAAGAGGATTAAATTAGTTTACTTCTACAAAGTACTGTACATCCAATCCCAAAGTGGCTCATGCAGCTTAAACGTCCACAATATTATTTTACTAAAACATTACTCAGGGACCAGTTTCTTACTAAGTGCTGCTTGGCTGTGGGTTCACAGTGCCACAGTCAATCAGCCAGTCACTGCATTTTCATCATCAGACCGTCTCAGGACAAGTGAAATGCACATTCACTTTGGTACAAGTGGTTTCATAAGTTTTCTGTGGATTTATTCCAGGTTCAGCTACAAATGTCAACCTGCTCTGACAACAGGCACCACATGCAAATTTGCACAGGGGATTCTTGTTTTTGTGCCGACGAGAAACACTGCCATGTCTAACATAATCATATTTGTTTGTCCAATGTTTATAGATGAGTTGAACAGTGCTAAGCCCATATCCCTGCTGCTGCCAGTGAGGAATTCACAATATAAAGCACAGCGTCAAGTACACGCGACTTGAAACAAAGCTGCGGAGGCATCCTGGCATTTCTGAGAAGGCAAACAAAGGCACTACATGATCAGCTGCCATATGTGAGATCCAAAGCTGCTTTGCAAGAGATTAGAAGGGAGTCCAAATCATAACACAGACAGAAAACCTCGAGCATACCACCAATGTGCTAATTACATTTCCCTTTGACTCCATTGTTTTGATAGTGCCAACCCATGACATTAGGTAGGAGGAGTGTTAGATGAAACTGTAACTGTGGAACTAAACTCCTTTGTGTCACTGATGTTGTTGTAATCCTTTTATATTATGATGATTTGCATATTCGTATCTCTTAATAGTCTTTTGTGTTTAATATATGCCTGTCTGTTGGGTTGCCACAAATACAAAAACTACAAAAATAAAAAACCAGCCCAGAAACTTGTTCACGTCGCAGTGTTGGGGGTTAAGAGAGGGGCTGCCACTGGCACATCATGAACGAAACATCTTGTTTTTGTGTATTTCTTTATGTGGGTGGTGTGCGGTTGAGTTTGTGTATGCCCTGATGTTCATTTACTTTGGTCGGATAGCAATTCATAATGTTCATTTTGATATATTTTTATTTCTACCTTTTTTTTGTAATTTGCATACAAAATATGTCTGCCATGCTGAAAGAACAAAATTAATTTCATCGCGCGGTTAAAAAGTAGTCCGATTCCACTGGAAAACCTGGCAACCCTGTCAGGTGCCAAGCAAAGTCAAAACCATCAGACTCTGTTTGGAAGTGTTCTGAAATCCAAAATAAAATTCAGAGACAAGTGAAAGCACTCACTCGTCATCTGAATCCCTCCCACGCTGGAATAAACTACCAACTTTTGACAAACATTGTTTGTGAGGATGTCTTAAGTCTGGATCGCCACCAATAAGTCATCATCTCCGAGTTAGCCAATTCGAGTTAGCTGCTGATGCGAAGGCAATCATTTGGCCATGTACAGTAATTAGCAAATGTTGTGTTTGCGTTTGCAAAATGTGTGTTAGTGTGCGTTTTGTGTTTGGGTATAGTAAACTGTGTTTGTGCAGCAGCGCTGCTCTGTGCCTGGCTAAAGGAGGAGAAATTAAACACTCACCGTCAACGGGAGTTTCTCTTGCACCAGATTGCCAAAGTCCCACCCTTATAAATCAGCACTCCCACGCAGAGGCTTCGATGGCATTCAGTCAAAGACCAACGCTGCCAAAATGTCTTCCTAATGTTTATATTAGCTTATGGTAGGAAATCTGTCATGTGACATTTTAATATATATAGAGCCAGAAAATGCCAGCGTGTAGCCGCTGATGAGAGAACAGAGAAGCGTCTCAAATATTAAGAAATCATTAAGTGGCAGAGGAAAACACTTTAAATCTCCTGTGACTTGTTTGGTTTAAGAGCATGTCCACTTTATAACTGTATTAATTCCTCTTCAATATATATTAATTCATACTCGTACTCAACCTATACTGACACTAATAAGATGATGATGTTGTTGCCCCCTAGAGTAACACCAGCTTAACATGCACACACAACGTGCATCTAAATAACAGCACATTCTTCTTGGTACATTTAACCAGTATCCGGGGTGAGAGATTTACTTATTTGTCAGTCATTTATATATGATGGTTATATATCCCGCATCGTTTTGCCTCCATGCTATTTTTAAGTGCATGCATTATTTGACAGCGTGACATTGTTGACTCACCGCAATAAGGTCCTAACATCTGAGCCCTGTCTGAATGAAACTGTGTGGGTCTCCTCAAGATGCTCTAATTTCCTCCCACATTAAAAAGCTGTGCTCAACAGGTGTTGTTACCCTTGACCAAGGACTCAGCCTCAGAACTGACTTTGTTGTCGTAGTTAGCTGTGGATGTGTGGAGACTTTAGGTATTTCAGAGAAACTAAACTGAAACGACAGTTGAATTTGTCATGTGGGTCTAACCATGTTCGTTAACCCCTGTCATGCATTCAGTACAGATCACTGTTGACTCAGTGCTATGTGAGTTGTTACACAGCAGTGAGGAGATGTGTGTAATTTTCTTGCAGAAGTTAAACTCACAGGGGAAATGAAGAAACAAAAGTACAAAGTGAGTATTTTGGGATAAAAAGGAATGGGTCATTATCTTTACCTAAATTATGGAAGCCATTACTCACAATAAGAAAACTATATGTAGGTTACAAACTTGTAAAGATCTGAAGAGTCAGCCATGTCGCCACTTAAAACTATTTTCTGAAAGCACCACTGTGCTGAATAAAATTAGTCTACTCAAAGGCTCATAACGACAATGGTGATTTGAAACAGATGTGATGTCTTATGTGAATCATCTTAGTTTAGCCTGTTAGCATGCTTATATTTGCCACTCAGCAGTAAACATACAGCTCATATGAGGCTAAAGGAAATGCGACTAGGTTTGTTATAAGCTGGACGAATATGGCATATGATATGATAATGAAATGTCAGGGAGTAAGGGAATAATAACAAATGAACTACAGGGGACCAGGAATGTGTGTCATTTTAAAGATGCTCAGTAAAAGTAGATCATGGGGCTCTGCATCTGCAGTCATATATAACAGAGCAACCGTTAACATACAATAGTGTGAGTGCTCAGGGTGTTTACAGATCCTGTCACATTATAATTTATCATAAAAAGATACATCTGTGTAATTGTCACTGTGTTTATGAAGTATTTTATACATGCCATCTGAAAAAAACAACAACACAGACAATCATAATTTTACTCCATTTCAGCTACACGTATCCATGTTACGCATTAAAGTTCGATTAAGAACAGCCTCTGCTGTGACGGTAGAAACAAGTGTTGCAGTGGTAAAATCAGTGATGTTGTTGTCGAGGCAGCATTAACACCACAGAAAGCGCAAACAAGAGTGCAGCACTTAACTGGATTTCCATATTGCATTTTTATTAGCACTGCAAGCTCGGTCCTTCAGCCGCGAGGATCAGTGGGTAAAAACGAATGAGTCTGCTTGGGTTACACATCTGCAGCCGCCCTCTCTGACACCAGCTGGTAGATGTAATTAATATGCGAAGAAACCTGTGCATGGCATGAAGTGATATGAATGAAAGAAAAAAGTAAGAATGTAGAATGTATAGAACTCTGTTTCTGTCCGTTTAGTGTTTTTTTGTGATGCTCTTCCTTAAGAAAAAAAAGTGCAAAAAAAAAGTGCATGATCAGATAAATGAATAAATAAATGTGCCTCCTATCCAGTAGTGAAGCCTGGCACACTGCAGGTTTACTCTAATACAAGAAATGAAAAGCATAAAAAGGACCTGCAACAAAAGATTCAGAGATGTCATGCGAAACAGACGTCACATGAAATATTAACACCTTGTCGTGCTCTGCTTGCCAAAGTATCTGCTGCCTTTGCAGTCAATGGCAAGAAATATCAAAAGTGGAGAGACTACATGGTTTTAAATATTCATCATGTTTGAATTCGCTCTTTCATCCCTCTAATTCACTCATTAATTTGTGCTGTGACTTGCGGAGCCAGTTTGAGGAACACACTTTCTGTGCTGGCACTTCCAAAGGCGAACCACAGAGAGGCTGAGCTTGGACCGACCTCCTGCAGAAATCTTTTTAATGCCAGCGGAACATGACGGGAAGAGGATGTCTGCGAAGTGTGCCAGAGGGGAAGAGAGATGATCTACCTGGCACAGAAGCTTGGAGCCAACCTTTGTCTCTACTCACTGCTCTCTGTTGCATTTAAATGTGGAGATGAACAGGTGCTGAGTTGCAATGGCTGGTTTTGGAGCAAATCCGGGCAAATATCAAGGGACACAGATGCCAAAACGCAGGCATGCGCAGGCATCTATGCACACTGCTCCCTGGAGGTTTCATTATTTTTATGGTACATGTACTCCAGGCCGGTTTTATCTGTGCTATAACGTTTCCTTTGCCTCCATTTTACATTTTATTCTCACTCTGCCTCAAACTGCTTCGATGTCTGATAGACCTGTTTCATTTTAAAACCCATAAAGCCACTGTCAGGGCCACTGTGGCACTCCCCTCCTCATACATCCACCCTGCAACATCCTCCCACAAAGGCCACTGCAACAGTCTCTCTCTAATCAAATGTAAACCAAACTACAACCACTGCCAACCTAACTGCTTCCTAATATATATATATATATATATATATATATATATATGTGTGTGTGTGTGTGTGTGTGTGTATAGGAATGGAACAGTTCTTATTCTTCTTAGAATAAATGATAATTATTGGCACATTCATATGTAAATAATAGTTGAGCTGACTTTTTCACAAAGCAACTATTTCATTTCTTTGAATGCTAATATGAAAATGTAAATCGTTGGACTTCAGTAATTTGCATCTTAAAACTTGAACAACGTTTCTGGGGGGATGTCAGGGAAGCAGCCCTTTTAAGCATTTATGTGGGATCTTAATTGTGCAACGAAGGCCTGTACTACAGTGTGTAGTGCACTAACCTGAGTATATCTCTTAGCTTTTACAGTCCTCGCTGCAGCAGGACGTGCAGGGCGAATTCTGAGAGTTTCGTGACACACTGGAAAGTTAAACCAAGAAAACCTAAAACAAAACGTGCTTTGACTATATCCTCTCTGTGAATTACAAATACGCTGCTGCAATAGACTGATAAAGCAAAACATATGGAGACAAATGTCCAGCTGTATTACCCCCTATACATCACAAAGAACAGTTAAATAATGAAATAATGACATGATTAATTAAACGATTAATAAAGGAAGGATGGAAGGAAGCATTCCACAACCATAATAATATCTATGATTTCTATGATATCGCCGCACCTTGCGGAGCTTAAATATTTTGTTTAACTGTGGCAATTGTCACATCAGGACAACAAATACAATAAGTAAAAGTACCATCAGTGATGTTTGTCATGGTACTTGTAAATGTCCCAAAGTTCCAATTTAAGGAAGTTCAAAGAAAACAAACAACAAAACCATGAACTGCAGAAAAGCATGTTGGTAAAATTCCACATGTTACATCATTTGGAACTAAATGACTGTATATATACAGTATGGCTGAACTAAATCTACAAATGCAATTGATACTGTAAATACCTTCATCATTTCTAACTATTATATACCTGTTGCTGCAGGTATATAAAAACTTTGATTGTACTGATGAAAATAGGAGATGCAACACATATACACATAATAGATAGTAGTGGTCACAGTGGCAGCTGGAGATGTCACAGTAGTAATTGTTGCACCTGCTCTATGTCATTTCAGTAACTTCAAAAGACATCAGTCAGCTCATCAAGGCCAGTGCTAGTCTTGGTAATACACACTTCCTGTGTTGGTAGGTTGAAATGAACTGTGAAAACAGTAGCAGCAGCTGCATTGCTACTAATATAAGTCCAGTACACTCGAGGCAGCAGAAAAAGCATTATTTGTTCATATATAGACACAAGGGTCATAGTCGTTGTCGTAGTGGCTCTGGATTTACTGCAACTCCAGGTAAGTGAGCAGGCTGGAGCTTAAATTTATTACATATATTCCTTACACATTTCTCCAACACAGTGACCGTATATTATTCCCAATCTTACATAACTGTTTTGGTGTTCCGCTGAAATGATTGATACCAAATATAATATTGCTCATTAATGCATCAGCATACAGCGTGCACCTCTATATGAGAAGTGACGTACCGCAGATTTACTTGCGGCAGTTATTTTTGTATCTGGTAAGTCAGAGGCACGGACATGCAGGATTTAATGGCCGGAAACGAGGCTGATGTGTAAATCAATAGTTGGAGAGCGATTTTGAACCTAAATCTCGGGGTGTGTTGTCTGGACCATAAATTTCATTGTGTAGGGAGCCATTTATGCACATTTACATGGAGACAGGATGTTGATTGCAGGACTGCAGAGTTACTGAGCGCCTCGATGGGGAAATTCTGAAAGAGGCAAAGCACTAAAGAGTTCACAACCACATCTGCATTAGGCCATAAATCTTTCTCAACTGAGTAAGCACTCTTTTTATCTCTCTTCCAAATTCACCACGTTTCCCCCCATCCCTTTCACCACCGTCTATGGCTGTTCTCTCCTGTCTCACTTGCTCCCTCTTCCTGTCTCCACTCCCGCCTGCTTTTTACTGTCTACATCGGGTAATGAGTGTGATGACAGTAAAGGCTTCATCATCGGGCTCCATCCTATTAGGCTGTTATTGGATCATGTTTGTTTTCGGTAAGCCTGAAGGAGTGAAGAACGCAGACCTAAGCTGCAGAGCACAGAGACAGACTGTCAGGTTCTGTCTCGGTTAGGTCATCGTCATATAATTATAGTATATATGTGTGTCTGTGTGTGTATATATAAAGAATATATATGCAAGGATAAGCAGCAGTTCAAATCGCTGCAAGGTATAAATAAATGAGACCGTTTAAAATATGTAAACACTAAATAAATAAATAAACTTTTTCTGTTTTTCTTCTTAAGGCCATTAACTAAATCTAATTCTTCAGCTGGAAAGTGTTGTCTTGGACATATTATCTGCAAGCTCTGCGGCCAAATATTTGTTCATTTGCTCGCCCTAATTAAATAAAATAATGAACCCAGTTGAAATATAGCGCTATCACAATGACTGATTCGCCCATTTAGCAGAACACTAAGTGGCCAAAGATTAAATGACTTTTGGACCACTTCCTTGCACAGTCAAACAAGGAGAACACAAATATGAATTATGGGGAAGCGTACAATTATATTAAGTACCAGAAAGGTTAACTAATTCAATTTAAAGTGGAATAAATCATGTCCTGAGCTAAAATCAAGACTGTCATCAACAATAGAAAGCGGCCTTGGGCTATTTGGTAATACGTCTAAATGACTTGCCATATCAGCCTGATCACATATACAGCCCAGTCTACGAATGATCCAGCATTTTGTCGACTTCCATCAGACTGCATCTGATCAAATAGATCGATTTGGAAAATATCACCGCCGCCCCAGGATCTTTGAAATTGAGGGGACGTGTCAACAAAGCTGAGAGAAGAAAGGAATTTCATGAACACTGGCAGGTGATGTCAGATCCGGAAAAGAAAAGAAATCAATACCCCGACCCCAAGAGGGGCCACTGTCGTACAGTGTATGAGAAATACCAAATAACAATCACCTTTACAAGGCTCCCAGAGGCTCATGGCAGCGTTATATGAGCAGAAATAACACATTACTGAGCCGCAGGTTATGGACATTGTCTGCTTGTTTTGTGGTCAGTTTGCAGAACTAATGGTGTTTGCACTTCAGTACTGGAGAAAATGAAATGGCATCATATGCTGTTTGTCCCTGGTGTCTGCCAGTAGTGCTCAGCATCACAGCCAGGTTCGGTTCAATCAAGAAATCCATGTTCCATATCAAGTCAATGTCAGAAGACGGCTTTAATGTCGAGGGGAGAATAAAGAAAAGAAAAGAATTCAGTTCAACAGCTCGCCCGAAAATTTAGGTGATGCGCCACCATCCCACACCCGGGCTACCATCAAGCTTGGGAACGTGAGGTTGCCCATCGACAGGAATGCTCATATTTCTGTTAATGTATTATTGCAAACACATGATCACGTTACGCAGAAGACATGGCCAGGAGGATTTGGAAACAGGATGGGAGCAGAGGTTACCATCATGATATAATGCTATTAATAAGAAATGCAGTCAAGCTAATTAAGGCCCATGTTCATAGCAGCAAGTGTTTTCAAGAAGACTGCTACTGCAATGGTCCTCTGGCTTGTTCAGCAGAAGAACCTTAACCTTTGCATTGGATTTGCATTTGCTTCAAATCAGTGTCAGGCCCTGTTTCAAACCAACTTCATTGTTGATGTTTTTAATTGCATGTTTTTTTTTTTTGTAGTGCAACTGGTGTGTGCCCAGAGTTACTGTGTGTGTGTATGTGTGGGTGTTCATTGTGGTGTGTGTTTCTGTATTTTTTTTTCCTGTTCATTGACCTTGAGTGTGAGGACTGATGCTGACAACTGCCTTCTGTTCCTCTCTGAACCAAATACGACCGCGTGGGAAAACAAAAACAAACATTTGGCAAAACAGTTTAGAAGTCTCGCAAGATACAACAATGACATGCACACACACATACACACACACGCACACACACAAACACACACATTCACACAGCTGATGTTGCCTGCAGATGTGTGCAATGAAGTGTCATGTGCATGTCTTGTGCTGCAAACTGTGACTGTGACTTAAAAATGTCTTGACCCTCAACAATGGCAGGTCAGCTCAAAGCAGAACCTGGACAACACACACACACACACACACACACAGCATAGACATGCCTTGGGTTTTACCTGCCAACTCTCCCCCAACAGCAGTGATGTGAAAAAAGTGTAATAGGGAAAATGAGGAGGCGTTTCTGTGGACATTCAGAAATTACAGTCTCACCACATGTTCTTTTCATATCAGACCTGAAAGCTCTGACAGAGTGGGAGTATAGTGTGTGTGTGCGTGTGTGTGCGTGTGTGTGTGTGTGTGTGTGTGTGTGTGTGTGAAATAAGGGCTACTTAAAGCACCCGTTTCTGCTGCTTTATTCTTACTCTCACTTATTCTTATTCTTATTCTCTGTTCTCTGTGAAAGTTCAAATGCTCTTGATGCTATCATGGCAATGGAGTAGGAGCCTGCAAGTTATCACTGTAAGTTATCCTTTATATTACTTTAAAATGCATTATCGAGGGATTACGGGAATATTTCTGTTTGTGTTTGGTGGGTTTATGGATGCTGCTTTAGCAAGAGCCTGGTGTTTTATCAGAGGACACAGACAACTATCCAGGCTGAGGAGGAACACGTTGGAGGAACACGTAATGTGAGGCTGTAGAGGCTCAGACAGTGTAAGAGGTTTAGTTTCACTTACACAGACAGGTTTTGGTTCAATATGTACAGAGAGACTGGCACAGTCTTACACTGAGGAGCGGATTCGGGCTGAGCCAAAAGAAAACGACTATTTCAGGCCCAGGTCAGGCAGAAGAAGAGCTCGGGTTGGGGATTCATTTCTAACCTCAGTGAGAGGGAAAGACATCAGGCGCTGTGTCGTGTCAGAACGACAGCTGTGCGCTTTTCAATGTGGCCAACGTATTTGACGGCTGCACGTGACATCTGAATTAAAGGGAGAAGTGAGAGGGAATTCGATTTCTGTATCAAAATTCAAAATTCAGGGTCGTGGGTGGAATAAAAATGGCAAAGAAGTCACAGGAACCTATTGAGATTCCCTCCACTGTGCAGTGTTATTCCCCGGAGAGCGGGCGCGGCGTCATATCTCAGCCCCCCTGACTGAAGTGAGTGGTGATGACACAGGGGTATTGATTCTCAACATATCTGCATTTTGCGAAAGGACAAGTGCAGCTGTATTAATTGACCCCGCGCCTCCGGGGTAATGGGCCGCGATGTATAGTCGTTAAGACCTGGTCCCCCTCGCAACATCGAACCCTGACAATAAAGGGACGGCGATTCCTGACTCAGCAGTATTTACGCCAGACCCATTTAAGCCCAGATTGCAGTCGCAAATGATTCTTTATGTCAGGAGAGTGCTGACAGAAACTTCCCAAATTTTATAATTCAGCCTTGTGAACAAGTCTGTATGATATTGAAATCTGTTACTTGATTGAAATGTGTCTGTGCAGAGCTTCCCTCTGCCCTCAGGTCCTCAGATGAAGTACCTCGAAGACTGTTTTACAGCATTTTAAAGCTCCTACTAACGCACAACTCTGTGTGCAGCTAATTACATTCTGAATGGCTTTCCAAAGGGGACACTTTCCAAATGTGTGCACAATTAGCCCCTTTTGTATTTATGATTGTGTTGTTCTTGTTAGAGAGAGATTAGGAAGGCAGTGCAACCTTGTCTCTGGGAAATGATGTTAATATACTGCTAATTTCTTTGACGGCCTCTATATCAGCGTGTCTGAGTGCAGATCACATGGAAGCGGGTAGAGAGAACAGTAAGTACACAAAGAGCATGGCTTTCACACGACAAAGTAGCGTTTCTGTATAGCAGAGTCGCGTCATCTAAGCATAACTGTTATAAGGTAGAGACAAACTAGTTAAAAGGACTGTTTTGCCAAATATGGTGGTTGTATAATACATTTTTCACATCTCTTTTTTTCACTTTTTCACATATTTTTTATTCTTGTCAGATTTCACTGGTAGTTCTGTAAAAGTGTGGGTTTTTTTTAGTATTTAGCCAAAACCGCTAATCACTTTATAACCTCAATTAGTGCCTGCAAGAGGCTAAAGATACTTTTTACACTTTATTGTTATGAGCAGATTTTGTATTTAGAGGATTAAGTGTTAGCGGATACAAATAGTCTCTATATGTAATCATATTAGAATTTGTTTTATTAATGCAACAAAAAATCTTCAGTGTGACAGAACAGGTCCAAAAACTTTGCCATGAAATACTATAGAGTAGACGCTCAATGTATAGTGTCTCATTATTACAAAGAAAACTATGAAACCAGCAGGGGACCATAGAACAATGTAGTGCTCATATGATATCTGCTGGAGTTCTCTGTTGAATAATTAATTTTCATGTGACAGTTTAATCTGCGCACGGCCAGTAGCCACTAATGTCTAAATGTGTGTCTGTGTGTACATCTCAGTTGAATCTGTGCATTCGCCACAGCGGAAACAATGTACTCTTTCCAGCAATGCACAGAAAAAAAAAGAACACGATATCCCCCTGCTTTTAAAATAATGAAATACTAAATGTACTTCGCTGCCCCCACCACAAGCTTTTAATGCTGTTAAGAAGTTAGATGTGTTTTTTTGTGTGTGTGTTTGTCTTCTATACCATTTTCACTGTGGGAGCCCTGCATTCATTGGAACTGTGTTTTGCATAACCGCCATCGCCTCAAGTCACTCCATCTGTGAAACTCAAAGAGCATGAACAAAAGAAAACAAGATAGATGGGTGAGGGGAAAGTAAAAAAAAGAGAGAGAGAGAATAGTACAGTGCTGGAGAGCGAGGAAAGAGATAGATAATAAAAGTAAGAGAAGAAATAGAAATAAAAATAGAACGACTTGAGGCAATTGGAATTTTCATCTGTAAACAGATGGACATTACAGTGTCAGGCAGCAAAACAGGAAACTAAAAAAAAAAGTGGTGTGTTTACTGAGCGCGCGTTTATTCCACCAGTGTGTATACTGTATAAATTATACCGTATGTGACCATGTGTTTCTGCGTCTGTCTGTATGGGCAGGTACGAATGCCTCGCCGACCACACGTATGGACCTGAATCTCCTGACACTGCTGCAACTTCAAAGTCACCTTCTTCAGACGACTGTAGTGTGACTGAGTCACTACGGCTGGTACTGAAGAACCACACTGACTGTGAAAACAGACTGCTGACGCATGAGGATGGAGGTGGAGCGAGCCTTTAATCATCTCTAAACGGGAGCAGTGATGACATGAACAGTGGCGTGTTATCGGCCCGGTGTGCCACTGTGACCCTGAATAATTCAGCCGGCACGGAGTAAAGAGAGACGTGAAACAAGCCCATTCACTGGATTAGCATTTAATTAATAAACTTTAGGTGGTTTCAATATTTTAGCAAGGCTGCATTATTCAGTTTAAATATCTGTTCTAATTACTTCCCCTCCGGCTGATCTATGACTCTGTTCCTTCTCCCTGCAGGCTCCATGCCTCAGGAGCAGCTCTGCTATAAATAGGGCCTCATGGAGACGCTTTCCCAAGAGTTACCTTTTTTTTTTTCCTGAAGCACTAACGATCGTTAGATCTGACCTGTCTAAACATGCTGTAGGCTCGCACACACACACACACACACACACACACACAACTGGATGGTGCAGGGTGAAGCTAGGGGCAGTAGAGAAAAAGGAAGCATTTGGACCGCAGTGTGATGTATCACATCCGCAGTGATCATGAATGTTTGACTTGTATCTTAGCAAAACAAAATCTGCCGGCATAAAGTTTTCAACAGACAAATGAGAGGTTACCAAAAACGGTCAAATCACCAGCTGGAGCGTCCTCAGTCAAAAATCTGGCAGCATAAATGTGTTGCATGATTTTTCGACAAAGAACAAAAAAAGAAAAGGAAAAAAAATAGTGACTATACAAACTGAACAGAAGAATCTGGTTCAACATGCGAAATTCCTGCAGAGCTCCAGATCTGCTGTGAATGGATGGATCCCATCAAGTGATCTATGACTCAGATGGCCGTTTCCCTCCATCCACAGTTGCTCATGTTGTACCTCATGGTTTTCATTTAAAGCCAGCAGTGAAGGCCCATGCAGGCATAGTGTGTCCCTACATTAGCTAAGCAGAAAGTAAGGTCTGGAGAATGGGGAGGTAATCGCATGTGTAACTTCAATTACATTCATTAACAGTCGCTATTCTGTGTACAAATAACAATTAACATTTCATTAAACATAGCAACTTTTCTTCACTAACTATGACAGCATTGTAGTTGCCACACACAAGAACATTAAAAGTTTTCATTTCAAATGCAAAATATGTAGTAATAATAATATATAATATGCATAGATGAAATCAATTATGCAATCGAGAGGCGAGCGCTGCGAGTGTCTGTAATCACATTATGGTCCATTCTCTCTCACTGCGCGGAAGAGTTCGAGATGAAAACAATATCAATTCAGTGGAGGAGGCATGCAAATCTGATTTGCAGGATAAATGACAACCATACTTAATGGGCATCCATTTGTTAGCTGTATTTCCCTGGTTCCCTCTGTGCAATAAAAAATGACCGGGCTCAACCACTTGATCTGGTCACTTGCGGTGTGACTCCGAGATAAGCAGAGGAGAGAGAGGACAGAAAAAGGGACGTTCGAGCACAGAAACAAAGAGAAGGGCAGCAACAATCAGCACTCATCAATTCCAAGTCCATTTACAATATACATTTATGGAGTTGTTAAACAGGAAACGAATCAACAAGTATAAGCGAGTCGGGTGTATTGAGCCTCTAAAAGTGTTTCAGGCTTGGACTCTGCTGTTTGGCTGTAGGGACGGCTGCCACGTGCCTCCTGACATCATCTGCAATTTAGATAGGGAGCCTGAATGTGCAGAAAGCACATCAGCATTTGCATCAATCACGGAGCATTAAGTTCACCAAGGTGTAAGAGAGGAGGCTGGTTCAATATTCTCCTCTCTAATGAGAAAATGGTTCCATCTGAATTTGCCTCATAAATCTCTGCCACACTCACCAAAACACCCTGGTTTTAAAGCACCAGTCCCCAGACTGCTTTTATAGTTCAGCACATTTTTCTATATCCTTAGCTGATTCCGGAGGCCCCTTATCTAACGCTCAGTGTGAGGGATAATGAGCATGTCAGAAAATGGTTTGTCTTGTAATTCTTTTTTTTTTTTTTTTTGGATTCTTACTGGATTTGCCTTTCGCAGAACACACTCAAGCCCCTGAGATTATGCACATGATCTGAACTGTTGTCCATCAAATCCTGATCATTTGCAGTATGAAGCAGCACTCGCCTCTCGCCTCCCTCTCATCATGTCTGCGAGCCATACTCATTTAAATGCAATCCATGTTAGATCAAGTGAAATCCCCATAATGTGCTACTCTGAACTAATGCGAACCACGACGTACATGAATTTCCTAGTTTTGCAAAAGGACTCCTAATGTCATGATGAATGAAATGAAAGCCCTGCTATGTGTGCGTCATCGTAATCAGTCAAAGACAAAATGTATTTTTGCCTCGGTCATGTGCTCGAACAGGCTTTTTCCTCCCGTCATAACCCCCAGGTGTCATTTTCTAATCAAACTTCCATTTATCGTCACCCTCTTTCTTCTCTCCATGGCTATGACCATCTGCTACTGTGGGAATCATTTCAAGGTTGCGTATGCAATTTCACACCACAGTAAGCCAGAGCTGGGTCCACAGTGCATCCGCAGGGTCTGGTTATATGGAAGCGAAAGCCACATGAAACGGCAACAGCTTCAGAGCCAAAGGCTGCAGAGTGGACCTCTAAACATAATGTCAAGCATGTGCTTTGTGTGTCAGTCATTAGTTAGTGTGTGTCCGTTTGCCCTTCAGTCTTACTTATTCACAATTGCGGGCCTCGGTGATGTGTTGGAATTTAATTTGCAGTTTGTTGGCCTTTTTATATGTATGTTTTTATATGTATGAAGGCGTCCCCTCCTCACCTATTTCATGTCCAGCCATATACAGTCAGCGTTTATCATCAAAATGCCATTTGTTAGTATGCATTACTTCAGGTGACTGAGCGTTGTGTCCTCGGGGGACGTTCATGACTGCATGGCTGATTTTTTCTTTTTTTCTTTTTTCATACATGACATTGCCAAATCAAAACAACAGAAAACAACTTCATTTTAGCGCTTGCATCTTATTTCTATTGTGGCCAAGCGAGCAGCTGACGAAAACACACATGCAAAACACACTGCAAATCTGCACAACACCACAACTCTCTGTGAGTGTACCCAACACAACCAAACAGACAAACAGGGTGGGAATACTCCAGATAGAGCCAAATGCAGAAATATGGGGAAAATACACCAAACACAGCCAGACAGACAAACAGGCTGTTCCTCACAACACAACAAAATATAGAAATGTGTGCCAACAAGCAGGGGAAAAGGGGGTAGGGGTGGGGTGGGGTGGGGGTGGGGGGGAGTCCAACTGAAACACTTGTTTAAGTCTTTGTTCCACGTTGCCTGAGGCTAATCAGAAAGATGCAGTCCAACAAATATGGAATAAAAAAAATGAATGCCCAGCAAAACTGTGAATAAGTCAACATAGAGACTGAGCACCCAGACTTGATGTATTAATATTTGCCGATCTTCACTGTTAAATTCATGACACATATCCCCCCCTTTTTTTTCACTTATGACCCAGTCAACTGCAGGAAATGATATATAATTGTTGCAAAGAATGACTTGAAGCAGATTTTTCAAGAAGAGTTACTTAGTCGTCTGAGTGTTGTCGATCATCACCTCACTGTGTTCGATAAAGGACAGGAAGTGACACAATGTGTCGACCGTGTTACCGATCAGCCTCTTCAGCTTTGTTCGAACATCACAACATCTCACATGTTAAGCACCCGGCTGTTGTTAATGCATGCTCTAAAAATCGAACCCTGTGAGTGCCATCTGTTACCATATGTCACACATCCCACAACTTTTTCAGAGTGTGACCCTTCAAATAGTCTTGGAGAAGTTCCCCAGCTGATTTATTTTGGGGAGCTGTAAATTGTCTGCTGTTCGGGTCTTCCAGGGCCCGTGATCTTTATAGCCTTTCTGTTGGAGAAGGCTGTCGAACCCTCCCCCGACTGGTTTCAAAAGTTGATTAAAGGAAGACCCATCTGTGCTCCCATGACCAGTGCAGTGAGAACCAGGTGCCTTTGAGCTTTGCATTTAACCTGCTACTGCTCCATTGGAGCTGCTCATTGGGCAGTGACTGGAAACAATGGCTGGGCAGGAGCTTCACTGGCTCCTGCAGCAGGAGTACGCCTCTCCAACCAATCTCCCTTTAAAACATCAAGACAAATATAAGTAAAACAATGTGAGCCGATGCAGATTTGAAATCATTTAAGTAAGTGTAAAGAGATCTTCCAGGGCAAGTCCTGCCGAGCCAAATATTTTGCCAGAGTGAACAGGCCAGAGGCCAAATAAAACCTGGTCCAAACGAGGCCAGTGAAATGTGTTGCAGTGAGTTGATCCAAATCCCATCCACCATAACGAGTGAAAAAGTGCCGTGAAGTGCACTTTCCAATCTGCTCCACTGGTTGAGAGCGCACACGTCTCTGTCCCTGGCATGGCAGTGGGAGAGAGCTGGCCTCACACTAATCACTGTGGAGTGCAGCACATCATATGCTGTGTCAGGGCATTTTCCCCTGGATCTGGTACAATCAAGCCTCCGCAGGACACACGCCGCGTGACAAAGACATTACAAAAGTGAAAGGTGTGAAGACATGGGACTGGAAAAATCAAACAAAACGAGAAAGATCCGAGAATTTGGTGACCATGTTGCAGAGCTGTATTTACTGTCCCTAACCTTTATGGTGGGGGGTGGGCTATCAGAACCCTGTTGTCTCTGGGCAGGGCGGAGATTAGACGTCCCTCCCTCTCTCTTTGCACACTGAGCCATGCTGGAAATAGTTGACCAGATGGGCAGCAGGCATCTGGCTCCAACTGTTGATTTGACTGGACAGCCTGGGAGGTATTGAAGGCTGCAAATATGAGTATGTGTGTGTGTGTGTGTGTGAGTCAGTGAGTGAGTTTTATGTTCTTGGTGAGGGAGTGTATGGGTGTGATAAAAAGAAACTGGTTGAAAGGCATTTGGAGCCGGAGAGCAATTCAAACGGGGAGAGGACAGAGACAGAGGGAGGGGAGCTGCAGATCACACTCGGCTGGTGAGGAAGGGTCTGGGTGTAATGGGCACATTTGCCTCCCTTTACATACCCGTAACCCTGGCACCCGACTACGCTCCGTGCAGGCTGCCATCCGCGGCTGACGCGACGCTGCTCCCAGCCATGTAACCTACCTGACTTGGCAGCTGATACAGCAACGCTCAGCCAGAAATCCCTGGCTGAGCGAAACAAGCACTCGGCCGCCTGCACGCCATGTTTATATGCAATCACAGCAAAGTTAATGGGAGAACTCTCCCTTGCAATACAACAAAACAGGGGTTTTATCATTCTCACACCCTCCGGGTTTATGGACGCCATATCCACACACCATATGACAGCCCACAGTGTGAGTCTCTCCTCTGCAGCAGTTACAGAGTATTGAGACGTCCTCCGCTCTCGGCTTCTCCATGCTATAAAGGGTACAGTATACATCATAGATGTACCCGCTAAGATATATTAAGTCACAAACCTGTGGTCCGTTCGTGTAATCCAGCTGAGTGCTTGCTAGTATTCCCCTAAGTGGCGAGCTGTACAGCGGTGCTGTCAGAAGTGTCTCATATAGTCCGTTATGCTGTTTAGGCTCTGCGGCAGGTAGCTAGTATGCAATTATGGCACAGTAAACTCGAGTATATAACACAGCACATACCTCTGATGCACCGCAAAGATACTGGAGCCCTCTGTGTGCGGTGAACCGTCATCTCAATACATGAAGAAAGCGCAATAAATGGAAATTATTATACAGCGTTCCAAAATGGTTGCACTTTGAATGTCCAGTCTGTTTGCTGACAAACTGCTCCAGCTGCCACCTGTTTTTATCACTTTTTATGTTCTATGTGAGCAACATTATGAGCCCGGTGATCGCTAATTGCTCCACTGCACCCATAAAAGCAGGTTTATCTGCTCCCAGAACCAATAATTGCAACTTTGTTTTCATTATTATAATGGTAGACAGACAGATAGACAGAGAGACAGATCATCTTTACTAAGTGATCAATGAAGTAAAATTAGATTTGAACTTTACATAATGTCACGTTGACTTACAATTTCGTGAAATAAAAATCGAAGAGCAAACTTATAGTTTAAAGCTCCCCTTTAATATAAAGGTGACAAAATGCTGTGTGGCAGTCTGCTACATCACATAATAGACGAGAAGCAGGGAACAGCAGCCTGTACCAAGACTGAAAAGAGGAGGCGTTTGTATTCCGGTGTTGGGTTGCCGTCGCTGAAAGGAGCCGTCTCTGCCTCCGAGAAGAGGAAAGATTAAAAATTGTTAAGAGTCAAATCCAGAATCCTCCCACAAGGCAGAGAGAAACATCGCTGAACCTCTCTGCACGTTCACCCACACAGCTTTAGCTTGTACAAAGGCGACAGCCGAGAGGACTCCACGGTTCATTTTATTATGATTATTATGATTATTATGATGCTGCTTTTAATAGTTACACCATGTTCCCATGCTATATGCCGGGGCGTAGACCGAATTAAATTATTTTTCAGAGGTCAAAACAGACCTTGCTGTTATAATAATGCCACAGTCCATTATAATACCTAACCCTTGGATGGCACATGAACTTCTTCTTTATCTCTCTCTCTCTTTCTCTTTTATTGCTAAAGCAGGAAAAGGTGTTTTGTTAGAAAATAGCTTTCCCCTTGCTTTGTGACAACAAATCCTCCAGACCTTACACTGCCACTTTGCATAATTTCTTCGCAGCCGACCCGATCGTGCTCCACTGAACCACACCATCAGACGATGTAATGCGCTTCCCCTGTTCATGTTTTCACAGCAAACATGTAAAGCTGTGAGTCTGCAAAGAAGGAGACAGAATTATATGTTCTGTTACATTTCCTGTTTCCTTGATATGTTGTTGTTCTGCATGTGAATGAACAGCCTGCCCGGGTTATTGTTTGGTTTTGTACTTTTTTTGGGTTTTTTTTGTCATTTCGTGGCATCGGTGTTCACTGGTGAGTACAGCGCAAGTCAGTAGAAACTACTGAGACTGGAAACTAAAGGTTTATGTCCTAACTCTTAAGTATTGTTAGTATTAGGGCGTCCAGCCTCCCGTCGAAACTGACCCCACAGGTCGCTTGTAAAAGCAGCTTATTACGACCCATAATTAAATTTTACTGCAAAGTGTCATCTAGCAATCATGGCAGACAGCATCAGTCATTTCACCAAATGTCTAAAGAAAGAAAAGAAAAAAAACAAGCACATTTACATTCTAGTGTCAAAAGCCCTGTGTCACTGTAGCTATGGCAATTCTAATGGCAGAGAAGGAGGAAGTCTTAATGGACACATGGGTCAGCAAAATATTATCCATCAGCAATAACAAAGTATTTATTATTGTTACCATGACGACAAAGTAGGCCACTTCGCCGACTGTCATTGTGATTAAAGCAAACCTTTGGTATTCTCACATCACATTTGTGGTTTTATCTGGGTTAAATATAAAGCTCTTATACGTATACACATTCAGATGACTTAAGCAACTAACTATTAGTCACCAGTGATTTATTTTGTGGATAAATAATTTTGTAGAATAAACAAGTGGTAAGAGGGAAGTCACTTACGGTATATGTACGGCATGGACAGAGATATGACTATAAAAGATGTGCTCGACTACCCGATGTGTAAATAGGCAACTGAGGCAGCGTGCACCATAGCAACCGTAGAAGTTCATGCAAATCTTTTCCCAACTTTAACAAAGTATAGAAATCATCCTTAATTTGGAACAACCTGATATAGTTCACGTCACCTAAATGTGAAGATATGTTGACAGTAAAAGTGTTAAGATGTTCCGAATAAAAATTCTAGAACTGCGTTGATTAAAAATGTACTCCCTTCGATACGATGCTTCTTTCCTTTGCAGTCCTGTGTCATTTAGTCTTTTGTTTATTATTTGTAGTACATGGTGCTGTCTGGTGAGGGCAGTTTGCTACCAGACCAATCCCCAGTTGCTCCACTTACTGCAAATGTTACTATCCTCTGCATCACACCCCCGTCCCCCCCCTGCTGATTTCAGTGAGTTTGACAAACACCACGGCCGCTTCGCTGAGCTCCTTCAGGGGACACGCTGTGCTTTAGTTTAAGCAATGAGCAGCTGCAGTCACACTGCTCTTAGAGGAGTCATGGTGTGAAAACACATTGCTCTTTAAATCCTGCATCCATCTCTTCCTTCTCCTGATTCTTTAAAGGTGAAGGCACTCAAGCACAGAGGTTAAAGGAATTAGTAGTATGACTCGGTTTATGCGGAGATTACTTTACAATGACTTAATGTGTCATTTTAGGCGCGGTGATAGGTATTAAATAGATCCCACACTCTAACTCAGTTTAACACCTGAAGAAGCTCAAATTCCCCAGGTTCTTTTTTCAGAGTTTTATGGCGCGATGTTGGCGATGTAATGATACAGCTGAAGTTTCATTAGTGCCTGATAATCTCATTAATGGGAGTTTTACTGCATTACAAGGGCTAACTACTGAACCTGCACACCCTCGGTTCAGGCAAATATTGTAACAACTGCTCCTAGTCCGAGGCGTTCTGGCTGCACATGAGCGAGGATATATGGCACACTTCATCTTCATCCATGGGGGTTTCATTAATTCTGCTCGGCAAAAAGAGGATCAAGCTAATTTGCCCCCAACGGTCGGACCTCGCTGTTCATTAAAAGTAGCATCGGAGAGACCAATTAATCAGTGTTCCTTTAATCTGTCAGACAGGAAAAAAATATAAGGTATACTGCCCTTCATAGACACATACAGTGATTAGAGGATACTGCCTCTTAGCCTAAATGCTTTCTGTATCCTTTCTTTATACTTCTATCCCTGAGCCAAGGTAATAATGTTCTGTTTTCATTTACCAATTACGATCCTGCAAATTATAGGCGACTGGCGGAGAGACTGATTACTTCCTGTCTAATTCCATATTTTATCCTTAAGGTACTTCCTCATGAAGCTCTTTACCTGTGTTAGTAAAATGGTCAGTGTGTTTTGCAGCTGTAAAAATAATGAATTTGTAGTTTTTGTATAAACTACTCCATACTCCATTTCCATAATAAGATATTTCTCATGAGCGAAACACTGAGAAAAGTGTAGATCCATGAAATAATAAACACAAGGAAAGTTATTACATAAATATCAATTTCACTACGCTGTCAGTTGTGCACTCTGTCTACAAGCAATTATATTCATATCAAACCAGGATTTTGTTGTCTATTAACAGATAAGGGAATGTCCATCTAGATATTTGTTGTTAGAATGATTTTCAAACCTTAACCAAAAATTTCTTTGTTCATACAAAACTCATCAAGCAGCATTTATATAAAAACCAACAATTTCATTCTCATAACAGTTTTCTGTAGGACGCATGGCAGATTCCTATTTCTCTCTCTGTACAGTATTCATTTCTCTCTTTCTTTTTCCTTTTCTTTGTTATGTGGAGACTTTATTACATAGCAGTAATGTTGATTGCATGACATTAAACTCCATTTCTCTAATTCTAACGCTCATTCACCAAAGCATCAACACTGGTCTAAAAAGCTGATCGCCTGCAAGAAAGCAAGTGCATCAAGGAAGAAGTCAAACTCTCTGACTGATTTAAAGAGTCGTTGCTAAGTATTCGTTGCCAGGGCGATAAAAATAGAAGAAGTTTGACAACTGGAGATCGTGGAGAACTATGTAATATGTTGATAGACTTTATATCAAAACAAAACAATGAATTGGAGGTGTGAAATATTTAACTCTGAAGTGAACATAAGATTCAGGAGATGTATGATATCTGAATATATAAAATCCTGTTTTTCACTTTTAAAACTTTCAACAGCTTGAACACTGGACTAGTATGATGGGGATGTAAGAGAAGTCGGGTCAGGTAACTCTCACGTTGCAGTCACTGCTTTGCTAAATCTCTGTGTCCTGCACCAAAATACTGTACAGTCTTTTTCTGACCTCAAAGGAAAAAAAATCATCCCTTCTTCCCAGAGTTTCTCGTCCTCCATGAAAGCGTTTACGCCCTCTGTTTGAAAGGATGCTTTACATTTACCGTTGGCTAATGCAGACAGTGACATGAATTGATTCCCTCTATCGATCTGGGCCATGCTTACCAGACCTCAACATACTGCTGAGTTATGTTGGAAGTTTTTATAATGACTTTTCAGCTGGAGCCAAAAAGATCTTCAATAAACATCAGTGTGCGTTTAGAGAGGACAGGAAGTGCTGCAGCCCTTCATTAACCCATGGAGACAGGCTTTGAAGAAGACAGAAGTTCTAGCGACAATGGAATAACTAATAGCACAGAATAACAAAAGATTGTCCCAGAAACTAGAAATCTCTATTTCTCAAGTTTTTTTATTCCCTCCAGCTAAGTGCGTAATTGCTGCTGAAAAAATATGGGTTGGAAATGGGTCTGCTCATGACTGATGAAACACCATGGATGCGTGGCACATAAGTTGGAGAAGGTACAGAGCGGCAAAATGTGTTATCCCATTGTGGGATCAGCAGTAATATCTAAACCTGTTAAATTGCTCCATAGGTCAAATTAACAGGTCTTTTGATAAAGGTGCAAAAACAAGTCTCAAACAATGTGTATAACAGTTCGGCTACTCCAACTATGCTAATATAACCACTTCTCACCTCAGGATTTGACATTTTAATGTAATGGGTCATTCCTGATGAAATTTTCTGGTCCTCAGAATGTGCCTGCTGGATACATAAACAGGAGCATAACTAACAATTAGTCCAACCCTTCCACTGATGGCAGTTACACAGAGGCACCTAAGTTAGTAACTGCAAATTTTGTGTTTAGAGATTTAGTCCATTGCAAGTATTTACTAAAATGTGATCACACTGCCACGACAACCCTGCCAGCAAAAAACTTTGTGTTAAACAACTGAAATAAATACTCTATTCACACTGTTTGCCACCATTTAATCTATTGGTGGTTGTTTTGAGTTGCTTCTACTTTTGTTGTCCTTTTATCTTCTGGCTACTGAACACAAAATGCAATATATAATATACAAACCCTTTCTTTAGAGTCATTAATTTCATAGACAAGTGTTTTGTTTTCACAACTGACATTATACCAGCACTTTAGAACTGCATCACTATATCCTCCCTATTTGTTCTGAACCATAAACCTGACTGATCATCAAAGTTGTGAATGGTGTCGCATCAGATACACTGATCATAAGCCAAAACACAGCGCAGTGCTCTGACAGAAACCTACACTTCCTGGGATGTAATATATCAACCCAGATAATTTGTTCCTCTGTGCAATTTATAAAATTCATCCTTGTGGATGACTAACTTCACTGAACTGTTCCATTTTTTTCTAAAGAAGCAATTACCAGACATCGTCGTATCTGTCATGTCCTGGACAGTAACAGATTAAACTAATTTCTGAACTGACCTTGATTGGAGGAGCCTAATGCATTTAGGTACTAAGCAACTAGCTTCTCTACATATCTGTTAATGAGGCAACAACTAATTATGTAAAACAGGTGGCATAGTGGGAGACTGATATACACATCACTTGCAATGTCCTTCCCCCACAGTGATGCTCTAAAGAGACATTTGAAAGCAGTCATGTCCTCAACACTTTCCACTTTCTTTTAAAAGACCCACAATAAATAAGAAGAAATACACAAAGCTTACAAGCCCAAATGTAATACAGCATAAAGCAAATATTGAAGAAATTGTTTTGGATTTTAAAACTGTTGTTTTGAAATTCCAAATGAAAGACCAATTGTAAGGAAAAAGCAAGCATGAAAGAGAATATGAATCGTGGCGCATCAATGGATCCAAGTCCACTCAGGTGGGAGAATGGCCAACATTGATAAGTATAGCGCTGAGCCATTAAACGTTTAAAATTGCTCACCCAGTCAAGAGGGACAAGCAAAGCATTTAAAGGAGGGTTATAAAGCTATCAGTCAAAGCATGCATTCCTCCTAATATAGTGCTCTGACTCTTCTGTACAGAGGAACCTGAATATTCCACTAGGACCACTTTGTAAAGTGAGTTTCATATTTCACACTAAATGTGCATTCTCATTCCACAGGCAGTGAGAGGCAAGGCATAGGTTCTATGTATAATATGGATATATGCATCATTATCGGACAGTGAAGTGAAGAAGTGAAGTGAAAGTATGGTATATTTGTAATTTGGGTTTGTCAGAGAACAGTATACAAATCGCCCGTAATCAACCACACATTCAAAATTGAACTGGTTACATAGACATTAATCTGTTGTAGCAGATCAATGTAGCCTTGAAGCCATGAAAAAAAATGGTATGATAGTACAGGAAGAACTCTTTCTGCCAATATAGGATCAGTGAAGAATACTCATACACACACACACAAATCATGAGACTATTCAGTAAAGACAGTTAAGTCAACTGCATAATATAAGGCAGTAGTCAGGCGCCTCTAAAATCAGCACCATGGACAGTTCTAACTCCTGATAAGCTGCTGAGTCCCTGTTATTTTTGCTGTAAAAAGTTGAAAGAGGTGAGTTATTAGGGAGTTATATGGTTCTAATCTTTTTTTACGAGTTTGGCAAAAAATATTTGCTTGTTTGCAACATATGTCGATAAAATTTGATAACCTTAAAAGCGGCATCAAATAAAGAGCACATTCAATTCATGTGTTTGTTTGATATTTTCATCTACTGGATTTTAGTTGGGTGTGTCATGACAGACCAAGGACTTGGACACAGTTGCACAACTCCAGAGAGGAAGTTCAAAGAGTCTTTAAAGAGCAAAAAATCAAAATCTCTCATTCGAAGAAAAAACTTGGAAAATAATCAAACTAAAAATTACTCATGTGAGGGGAAGAGCTATGGAAAAAGAAAACGATGCTAGACTAAGAAACAAAAAGCACAGAAGACAAGCTTGGCTAATTAACGACATAATATCAAAACCGACAAAGACAAGACACAAATTAAAAGCATTGGTTCACTGACACATGGGACAAGACAAACTGGCACAGCACAAAGTGAAACACAGACTATATATACACACAGGGTGATGGGGAACAGGTGAAAACAATCAGGGCAGGAAACACAATCAGACCAGGAGGACACACCCACAAGGAAGAGACAAGACATGTGAAACAAGAGGAGAGTTAGATTTTAAAATAAAACACAAAGCCACAAAACAACACAGACACAGGACAACAACTCAACAGAACCAGACTTCTTGGTCATGACAGGGTGCTGAACTTTTAGGATTTAATTAGAATATTAGATCACACATAAGTGTCATAGAAATGTGACCCCTACTAAAGACTAACTCTTTAACTGTCAGTTAATCTAGATTAACAAATGTGATATAGCCACGTGTAGCCAGACATGAATGAATACTCAGTGTTCACAGTAGTGCACAGTCTGTGAGGAATTCCACTCTTTAAAACAATCAATAGTCAGTGTGCGTGAAGTTTAAAATTTGGAGGCATCATATCCCACAACTGACTTTCTCTGTCACCATTCGTTGGCAATGTAGCAATGAGCCTGTACTGGGATTCAACAGGACTGTGTGCCAGTAGTGATTGTGTAAACACTGTATACAGATACAGTAAGAAAACACTGGCCCAGCCAATTGGGCTGTAAGCTGTGAGTGAGTTATGTTTGTGTTGGTCTGTTTATCTTTTCCCTCTCAGACACCAAGCTCACTCAGTGTTAGCATTTGACAGTGGATGCACAAGTGAATGTTGGCAAGTTCTGTCACTACCCTGGTTTGACTCCCTACACACTGCGTGAATGGTCTCTCTCTCTCCCTCTCCCTCTCTCACACACACACACATACATACACATACATACACACACACACACATTCCAATTCTGACATTCACATCTGATGTCCAGTGTCTTTTTGGACTGTGCTGTCACAAATATCCAAGAGAAGCAGAATCTGGCAGCTGGAGTTACATTTAGATGCTTGGACTCATTTCACCTCTCATCTCTCTTCAGTTCTGAGGGGCTAATCTACCTCTGCTTCAAGAGGCCTCTTGGATGAAGTACAACATGTGATCACACCCTGCCTTTGATTCATGCTTTTACTGACGTATAATCAATTTACTAGTCATTGTCTCTATAATCCATCGTTGTCACTCCAATGCTGTTCTGATGCTTATTTTCAGAATGTTCACTGTGGGGGTACACGTATATGGCCCTTAATGCTTTGTTCAATATGTCTTATATTGATTAATGTAATTTTTTTGTCAACTTGCAACAGACAATTTTCTACAGCGCTCAAAATATGGGATTTATGTATTTTGCATGGAACTTTTTACTCTTTCAACACTTTTCTGCTTCAGTCCAAACTGTATAGGTCAACATCTATGGGATGTATTTGATATTTGTAGTGACTAGAGAAGAAATAACTTTGGTAATTTCTTAGCTTTGGCCAGCCACCACCTCTGGGCCATTTTTTAATTGTCAAACACTTTTGTGTCTGAACAAATATCGGCAGCTGTGCCAATATGAATATGTTAACCTGCTAAATCAAAATCGTGAATACTATAAACCTTGTACCAGCTTAAAATCAGCGTGTTATTGTTGTTGTGAGCAACTGCCGTGTATCGGTATATGTGAAGCGTTAGAGGCTGTCTGTCCGTCAACCTCTCAGGCACCTTTTCTTCTTTAACTTGGTGTGAAGGTTACCTCTAGTGTTTTCCTTTACCTAAGGTCACACGGGAAAGTGGGCACAAAGCCCAAGGCAAATGTGTTAAATTACTTTCTGTCAATATATTGGCTAATATGCAAAGAAAGATTGACAAAAAAATATTTCCTGCATCTACAAGGAAAACTACACTTTGGTTTGTCTCAAAATGGAAAAGAGCTGCAGACACGTCGCAATGTCAGGACGGAGCCTGCTGCTGTTGCACTCATCCAGCAACTGATAAACTGGGCACACAATTTGTATGCATTTCTTTAAAAAAAGAACTTAATTTAATTTATGAACAGAATTAATGGATGATGGGTGCTTGCCAACAGGTTTACACCCCATCAGTGTATTGCGAACTGGCTGAGCACAGAGCAGAAGGCAGTACAGCATTTCAAATTAATTGCATGAATCATCGGACACTGAAAAATGACACTTCTTGCTTTACAAATCTGTGTTAAGCTTTTCCTGATGGGGTTAAAATCACTGCACTGGATTAGTAATCACTGCAGATGTCAATGGCTCTTCATGTTCATCATTTAGACAATTAAACCCCCTCACAATCTATCTTCAACTGTGTGGGATCTATGTCATGCAATAACGTGGTCACCTCTACAAGTTATATAGTATATAACTTGTGCCAGGCCTACTGTGTATAATATATGGATGTAGTCAGAAACTATTACCAACTGATGCAGTCCAGAGCACTTCAACAAACAGCTCCTGCTGCCTTCTATTCATTGGTTTGCTTCCCGTGAATATAACGGGAGTCAATCAGTCTGGAATTGAGCGCACGCCATGAAAGATCAGACAACAGATC
This sequence comes from Trinectes maculatus, assembly GCA_016785345.1. Taxonomy (NCBI): domain Eukaryota; kingdom Metazoa; phylum Chordata; class Actinopteri; order Pleuronectiformes; family Achiridae; genus Trinectes; species Trinectes maculatus. The sequence continues at coordinate 55,364 of JAFBJQ010000932.1, forward strand.
AATACTTGACATCCATAATGATGAGTCCGCTAAGTCAAACCAAAAGAAAAGGAGCAGTTTGACACACGAGAAGAGTAGGACTAGCAAATCATGCCTGACAACTAGAAGAAGAACAAGGCCACCCATAAGTGCCGAGAGGGGGATCAATGGAGAAAAGATGCATGTTTGCCATTTAAAATGAAATAAAGCCTCCAATCAACCCCCATCAATGAATGATGAAACATGATGATGAGAACATACAGAGTGTCTCTGTAAACAGCATTGGAATACTATTGGTTTTCACTGTGAGTTATTTCACAAAAATACTGATGCAAGTACTTGACAATGTTACTTTTTGGTATCTGCTATACAATTTGTTACTTGGCTCCTGCAGGAAAACAACAGTACTGTCTGGTTATTACCAGCACTGCTCTGGGTAAATCACAAGGCAATTGCTGTGACTATTTTGTATACCCCACTGCCTGTTAATAGAGTTTTTTTTCCTCTCAGCCGAATGAGGACGGAGTCAGCCATTTCACTAAAACAGTTTCAGAGAATGTTATGATGGCAGTTTCAATTGGTCAGCACCACCCTGTGCACAGGAGCACTGGGATGGCAAATCAGATCAGCATGTTTTTTTTTAGATTTATTGAGTTTCTGTAGTGTGTTCAGGAGATGAGTTTTTTTTTTTCATTTACTAGCGCTCCTTCAGACCACTCAGGTGTAAGAGGTAAGCTCATTAAAAGCCTCTACTTTCACACACTTTTGCTCATATCACTTCTTCACAAGTATTGTATGTAATTGTCCCAGGTGGCAATTGTCTACGTATATAAAAAATAAAGTGAGGTTTAATGTGTGAATGCTTTCAGGCCTCATTGGGTCTACTGCTGGGTATAGTCTGTTTACCTAATCACCTTTACATTAAACACGTGCATTTACACTGCACATGTTTAATGTAAAGGTGCATCAAATCCCAACAGGTGAGTAATCAGTTACTTGCAAATTCCCACCTTAATTCACTTCATATGCTACTTTCTATTATATTTCTACTCACAATATTCAGAATTGATTGACTGTCATAACAAAAATTACTTATTTTTTCGTTTTGAACATGTGCATGTTAGCTGCTATTACAAATTCATTGGATTCTCTACTACAGGCCACCTTGCATTTTGCCCGTTTCACACATGCTGCATTTGCATGAGCGGTAGCTCAGTGCGGCTCTGCAGGAGAGAAAACTGTTACCAGTCAGGCTGTTACCAGGGAGGTCATATTACAAAAAGCATTATGCAATGCACCATTTACTGTGAATCACTCATGTGTGTAAATGGGCAATTTTCATATAAACATTCTTATACAGAGATGGAATTACTGAATGTAAATACATCGGAGGCCATCAAATGCAGAAAAATGCTCATCATAGATAATATCGAAAATGGCGTTTGCATTCATGACTGCAGCTTCATGCTTCAGGTTTTTAGAGTCTCCAGGAGGATAAGGAATAGGTGGACAGCTGTACAGCTGCAGTGGCAGCCATTAAACCTGCTTCCTTACGACTCAAGGTCCCGTTCACCTTGGGTTTAGCCTACACTGAAGAGATATAGGCCGTCATATAGGTGAATACTACGGATGGCTTTACGGTGCCTTAACATGTCCCTTTCATCTGCAGTAAAAAGGATCATTTACATCCTCAGGCATCACATGCAGACATGTTCTTTGTGATGCACTAACTCCAGGAATTTCAATGCCTGACAGCACAAGATATTCAAGAAAAAGCTGGGATGTATGCTCAGGTGATACATTATATACTGGTGTCTAACATATGACAGTGTGTTTGACAAAAAGCAAACACACAGGTAGAATAGGCCCCTAGCAGCCCCTTGTTGATAAGAGGTGGCAAATAGGGCAGAATGCGATGTGTTGAAGTGTAATATAATAAAATGTGATGTATTGCTATGTAATGTGCATGGGATTGATGCACCTATAATGCAACTTGCCAGCAGCCATTAAATAAAAAAAGAACCAAAAGCAAAAGGACCAACTGTAGTGATGTAATAATGTGGCCAAATGTTAATTGCAATCTGCACATCCCACAGGATCCATGCTATTCACTTAAAAAGTAATCACTTTAATTAGTCATTAGATCATAACGGGAATGACTGTATTGAAGGAGATATAATTACCATCTTCAATGAGATAATTATGTTAATAATAGTGACTGCTGCGGTTCAGCAGCGTTTTATTTTAAGGAGCTTAAGGAGAAAGTATCAAATTTTACCCAAACACATTTGTCACTATAGGACAGACGACACCTGTGTTGCCGTGATCAACAGGAGTCAGCGCCTCTAAATGTTTGACACCTGATCAGTTCAATCAGCGATTCAAAGAGGCTTAAAGAGTTCCTGTGAGATCTACCGACTCATCATGCTCCATGTTACCTGTTACAGGCGGCAGGATGCACCCGCTTGTCCCTTTATGCAAATGCAGCCTATGATTAATGCGCTCTATTTACGTGGGGAGGGGAACAAACTAAGCTAATGACATTCAACAAATGAGCTCATAGTGAACCCGAACAGGAAGACATGCTTCACAAATGAATCTTAGTTCATATTGGTTTGGTTAATAATTCTTTCCAAAAACATGAAATTAAATGTGAATCCTGTGCGTATCCTCCAGTTTTATCCCTATTGCAGTCAGACCAATGCTACACACTAAGAACAGAGGCTCATAATGCACAGTTCAGTGTTGCTTTTTTCTTCAAAGGCATAAAAGCTTGACTAGAATATTCCATTGCTACGTTCTGTGTTCAGTCCTCTGCCGTGGTATGCTTGCACTTTTCATTTGACTTTGAATTGAGATCAAGTATTATAGTTTCTAGAGGTACTTTCTATAGGTTCTAATTCGGCAAACTTGATCAGACATTTTTGTTTCAATTTCTGCCTAATTGATAATTCTGCTCCATGTGGGCCTGTGGTAATCAATCTATTATCACATCATATTCATAATATGGACGCACAATAAGGTGGCATATATTTATACACATGCTATGAATAAATTATGGATCTGTTTTCCCAGCAGGGCTTTGGAGGAGAACTGTATGTCATCCACTCTCTGTGGACACAAATTGACTCCTCAGCAACCATCTGTGTGGTGCACCTGTACAATATCTCCTTTAGTTGAAAAAGGATTTATGTTTCACAAAATAAAATCACTCTTTAACCCCCTCCCTCCAAAAAAGAAAATCATGTCTGGTGTTAAAAGATTAGCAGATTATTAACTGCATGACCAACTGCCGCATTACTTTTCCTTTTTAGTGGGAGAAAATTCAGTGTCAAAAAAAAAGAAAAGAAAATGTCAAACAAAACAAAGCAGTAAATATAGTTGGTCCCAACTAGCTATTAATAATGCCTCCTCCAGCAGTTTCATCTTGCTCACATTGAAATCAATTCATGTGTCTTTTATTGATTTAAAAAAAAGTAAATCCAGCGCAAATGTAGCTATTTGTTGCATTCAAGTTTTTCCTGTGTGCTTTCACATGCATGGACTCAAGCCTCGAGAGAGAGAGAGACCCCTCAGCTCTATCCTCCCCCTCTCTTCTGATCATGCCAACACAGGGGCCAAGCAATTAAACCTGTTGTTGGTGTGAGGTTATCTGTGCTCATGACACAAGCACAACAAACTGGGTCCCACTGCAGGGCTGCGTAAACAAGATGTGCCGTGGGATGTTCGCTGCTGGTTAGGAGGCAGCTATCAGCACATGGAGAGGCAACAGTGGAGACCCACCCTGGTTCTCACGTTGCCATGAACAATACAGATTAACCTCGCTAACACCCATGTCTGATTAAGAGGCTCCTGAGGGCCCTGCTGCTGTTTTGGAGGGTGGCTGCTCTGGTAGCCAGCATGCAAAAGGGCAACATTTTAAAAGCCTAAATAATGAAGAGCAAACCTGTGGCCCTCTCATTACTGCGCCTGTGATTGTGTGGAGATGCCGAGCCATGCTGCACATCACTGGTGAAAGGGCCTCTTCTGTTAACAGCAAGATTGGAGCAATTTAGATTCAATCTCTCTCTCAGGGCTCCGACCTATTCCCCGCTCAGCTGGGAGGATATTTTCCCTGCTGGAAACAATGACCAGATCATTTCCACTGCTTTCCTCAGGCTCGGCGATATACAGTACATATATATATATAAGAAAAAAATAAACATTCTCAGTCTATATCTTTCTCGTTCTTTTTTTAATATTTTAAAATGTTGCTTCGGTATCTATTCAAAAAGTGTAACTTTGTTGCTTATGTTCCCACAGACCAGTGACCCACAGTGGCAAAATGAGATTTGAAACATTTTTTTTTTAAATTTGAGATTCTCTCTTTCTTCATAAGTTAAAGAAAGTGCTTGACTAAAAATTGGGTGAAACACAATTTAAAGAATTGTCGGACAGGGTTTACATTTTAATAGAGAACCCCGGTCTTCTGCTTGCATGTGGCGGATGGCAACACTTGTTGTTGGCTTTTATTTATTTACTAATTTTACCACCGGTGATAATTTGCCACCTACTGGTTGCAGCCATTATGGAGGAGCAAGGAGAGGCAGAGGGCAATGTCAGTAACAAACATTGCACCTGGACTGTTTCAGAAATTAGCACATTTACGCCTGTGTCGCCCATTTGCTCAGTGAAGCGCAGCACAGGTGCAACCTGCCCCGTGGTGTTTTAAATGGGCTCACTGCAACCCATAAACAAATTCTACTCCAACTTTTTCCTGCACTTCGTGTGGACATATCGATGAAAAGACTTTTACAGAATGTTAATCCTGGAAGACTTTTTAATAAATAAATAAAATGATTGAATTAACTTTTTTTTTAACTGTTTGTATGGTGTTTGATCTCAAACGGTTATACTTAGAGTCATGGTTTGCGATGGCGAAGTATTTTGGTTCGATTCCCCAGCTTGCCTCAGTCAGTTAGGGTGAATGTCCTGTAGAGAGGAAAGATCTCCACCTTTTGGACAGCACATTGTAGACATTGGCAGTCAGGTTACCCAACCACACTGTTATGCATGCAGTCTGCATGCTTTCTGTAGGGCAGTGCTAAATGTTCACCCTGTTTGCAGTGCCTTTCAAGAAGATCAGCCTATGATGATGCAGCTGGAGTCCAGGGACCAGGAAAGGAAGTCGGTAAGCAGGGGCACCACCAGGAATTTTGGGCCCCATGACAAAATATCAAATTTGGCCCCCCCTGCACAGCTGCTGTCACCACGTCTCTAGGATCTAACTGACCCATCAAAAGCTTTACATGGCTTGCAACTGTATTGCTTTAGTTCAATACTAGTACTAGCACAGTATTTAATGCTAGTGAGTACAGGCAACAGTCGACTATTTGATGCAAGATTAAATGCCGCCATAAAAAATGTGCTGGGTGCATATTTTACAGATCTTTAAAAAGATAAAAACAAACAAACTTAAATATACATTAACTATTCAGTCAAAATAAATTAACATCATCATCTTAAAATAGTGAAAACAGCAGACTTTTGAACGAGATAAGCACATAGAACTCCTGGAGACCCAAACTTTTCTCTCAAATATGCCACTTGACAGCTACCACTGGCCCTTGCTCTGCCTGACTCACCACGAGCCCAGAGCCGAGCCTTCTTGCTAGCAAATTCATTGATCAAGTCTTTGAAGTCCAGCTTTCTAACCAAAACTGACTTTCAATGGACAACATGGCCGGACTGCAAAGCCTCTCTTGAGACATAGTGGACCTCAAATAGTTTTTTTTTTTTAATCAGTTTTAGCTTACTGAAATCTCTCTCTCCCCACCAGCAACAGTCACAGGCAATGTACAAAATATATGTAAACTAACTAACTCTTTCCCGCGCATTAGTTAAAGCGTGGCCACGCATAATTTTTATTTATCCACTGTCACCAGAGGGGCTCCGATATATCCCTTCTAGGCTGATTTCATTATTTTTGTAGGCAGCATGGTGATGATCAGTGTCTTAACGTCTGGCACATCAACTGACTGTTAATAAACACACAGTCCCCATCAAGTGCGCTAAGGCAGGACCTTTCACAGGGAGGTGGTTGGTCAATATGGATGTTGGGACACATACAGTGTATATATAGTG
>JAFBJQ010000932.1:61524-82120 GCA_016785345.1 Trinectes maculatus
TTTTTTGGGGGCCTTGGAATCATCCAGAGGAACCCGAGTGCTGCAGTTTGAGGGTGAGGGTAATTCCTTTTGTTTTCTTCCTGTTAAAGGAAAGACTGTTGGCCTGGCACCATGCGGTCTATTGAGCCACCTCTCTTTTGCAAAACCATGTCATCGACATTCATGACAACACAAGTTGTGTGATCATGTTTGTGCAAATTATTAAAAAATTGCATTGCATTTTTTCAACTTTTTCTCAATACAGAATTGAAGAGATTAAAAAAAACATAATTTGGTGATTACTAAAGCGCGCACACACACACACACACAGCAGATGTCAGATGTGATTAGTTGCCACGTGGCAACTTTCTGCCCTTGGCCTCCTGCTGCAGGCAATCCTCCTGTGGCCTACCAGAGTAATTTGCCACAACTTGTAGGAAATGAACGAAGGGTGGTAAGGTGGTGGCCTAACCTCGTTTTCCACGTCCCCTGTGTTTTCAGCCTCTCCATTCAAAAAGAAATTAAAGGGAAATCTCCCTTTTTCTTGCGCTGAAAATGCTTAAACTCCACTTACTTGATGAAAGTTGTATGAGTCGTTTATTCAAAGTTGATATTTTAATATTCATTAAACTTGTGGATACTTTTGGCCACTGAACCCACAACTGCGTGGGCTCACAACTACAAAACACAACATTTCAAAGTTTTGCCAAGACTATGCCAAATTCATGCAGAGCACAGACTGGTTACAATCAAAATATTTGATCTCTGATTTTGTAAATGTGATGATTTATTTATCCTTTTATTTTCTTTTTTATTCGGAGGGCTCAAGTTTCATAGGTCAAATAATGCTGCAAAAAATGCCTCAGGATATAATTCAGCATCACCACATTTGCAAATAAATTTGAATGTTATAACAAATCACCTCTCTTTTGTGCAGTGGGTGGGATAACATTATGCACTGAGAAAGAGGTTACCCACTGCCAGTCTCTATGGAGAACAATGTTTGAAGAATGTGTAATGAGAGTCAGAAGACATACAAGCTGATAAAAATAGACATTTCACTGTGAAAATTTTATCTTGCGATAACATTTTGGCGTTTCACTACAGAAAGAGTTTGCCTCAGCTGTACATATTGGTGTGCACACGGTAGCAAGCCTTGTCACTTTTAATAATCTGAAATGTGCATTATTTTGCAGCAGATCCCACAGCTCTCTCATGTTTTTTTTTTGGCCTGAAGAGAGTAAAGACAAAAAACTCGTCCAAACACACTGCATTAAAACAGCATGTTCTCTTGTTCATCAATTAGAATGCACAAGACACCAAACAGACAACAGCTGAAGGAAAAACCAAAAGTTTGTGTTACTGGAAGCTGCATAATAGGGCCTATTTTGTCAGTGTATTTGTCCATCCATCCATTCATCCATCCATCATTTACAAGGAGGATAAAATAGGGGCTGACAATAATGATTTCATTCTTTCAAGTAAGAAACCTTTACAACTGCCAATGAATTCATAAGGAATGTAGAAGATATTCAAATATTTTTTTGATTTTGTTTGTATGATGTGTTAGTAAATATTGTGTGAGGGGGCGAGGTGAGTACTCCATGGTGTATGTATTATTCATATACAGTATTTTAGTTTGTCTATCTTACTTCTCATACAAATTTGTTTCAGCATACTATGTGTCAAAGAAAGATAGTCTTACACCTTCTCCAAGGCCACAAAGCATATATAGATGTTAAACGATCATACATCCATGAATGCGGTGAGGATATGGATGAGGATGTCACACATGTTTAGGTCATCTTCATAAAGCTCTTTGCACCACTCAATAATAACCGAAGTCTGAGTCAGCACATCTCTTTCACAGCTGAACAAAATTTGGGTCGATCTTAACTTGATTTAGTCAATGTGCTGGTAAGGTGAGTCAATACTGGCTTGTTGACAGAGTGTAATTGAGTGTCACCTGTAGTCTATAGCTGGGATAAGCAATATTGGTCCCTTGAATTTGGTTCCTTCTGCCTAGCAGGTAATGAAAAGGACAGGCCCTATAATTGAACCCTGAGGTATTCCATACATCATACAAACACATTTAGAAACTGGGACAAAAAGAATCCCTGTGGGACCTAAACCAATCTAAAACTGTGGATGAGAGGTAAATCCAGACTGCTAAGTAGAAATGAACGTTCAAAAATATTACATTTCAAAACAACATCAAGATCTTGTTTTCTTTTTATGAGGAGCAACCATCCTTAGACATAGCCAGGTGAGCCTTTTGACAATTTGCACAGTATAAGTTAATTAAAAAAATAAATTAATTGAAACCACCCATTAGTTGGATTAAATGTTCCTTGATCTTAATTTTTTCAGATTCGTTAATCCATCTGCTGAATCTGAGCAGACTTTGATGCTGACCTACTTCTCCCAATCCTGCCTGAGCTGTTACAGACCACTCTTAATTAGACGCTAACTGACAAGTTTTGCAGATATCTCAGATTGTAAAGGGGGATGTGATATTTAAGAGGTGTTTGAGCATTAACATGCTACTCAGATGGCACACAGAGAAGCAGGACTGGATGGGGACATGTCAAACATTTGGACACTTTGATGAGTTTGATTGATCTGGGCCTCTGAGAGTTTCTGATGTACTTTGGGACTTTCAGTGCAGAGAGACTGTGACATGAATACATAGTCGCACATCATGTTCTCTCAGTAGTTTTAGTGTTTGTTCTTTGGGTGCTCAGATTTCTCTATGTAGCAAGTAGCAATGGAAATGACACTATTTCCTCCTTTGAAGGGAGCTGCCCATTTCTTACTGATATGTATATTTCTGGGTTTCAAAGGCTGACTGTTCTTCAAAAGAACAATAAATACAGAAAAACAACATACAAATGTCAGAAAGACGTTCTTTACTTAACAATTATTCCTTTGCAACGCACAAATATCTGACTGGAATAAAAAAAGACATCTTTGGATCCAATGGATCATTTTAACAATGCACTCTCCCTGTTCATCAGGGATGCTAACAAAGTGATGACAAAATAAGTAGGCACAGGGGTGTGTTGTTTCACAGTGGCCTACTTAAAAAGGAGCTACGATTGATTTATGGATCTTTTTGAAAAGTTTTATCATACATCAAGACTGCAACATATATGTGTCTCATATATGTGTTACATATACATATTACAGCCTTGGTCATATTTTTGACATTATTCTAATTTAATTCGACAGATCAAGAGCAGAGATGTAGCTCTACAGTGAAGTTACTACACAGGGCTGCATGAGTATGACAGTGAAAAACACAAAATGCGGAGTGGTTTTGATTTAAATAAATGAATAAAGCAGAGCATTTCCAACATGCCCAATTTATGCATCCATTGAATTTTAATATGGTAGAAATATGCCCTTCAACATGTCATTTGCTTTGCTTTTAGGCTTTTTCTCCAACCCTGGTCCAGTGTTCCACCCTGATAAAAAAAAAAAAGGTTGCTGTTTTCAATGGACATGCTCTAAAACCCTTATCGTGCTCTATGTGCCCTCAACGTGCCATAAATTCAGTGGAGCATTTAGCAGCTAAAGAGCCAGCTGTTTCCCTTAAGGGTTGATGCGGACAAAAGCTGAGCCAAAAGGAAAGTCAAGTTAGGGAGTATGTGGTTTGTTTGTGAAGTTGAACATGAACATGTTGGTTTCTTGTGCTAATAATAATAATAATAATAATAATAATAATAATAGTAGTAGTAGTATGATGTTTGAAAGGTTTCATAATGTTTCCAAAAGTGACTGAAATAATGTGACTCAGCCTTAAATGTGAGACTGAATTTCCCTCTTAATTAGCGCACTCTCTGCCATGCTTTGATTAAGTTTTCACATTATGTAATTTATATCAGAACACTCTCTTGGTAGATCCAGTGCATGGGCTGGAATGTGGATCTGTTTTGCCTCGATGCTATGGGAGTCTTGACGCCACAGTACACACAGACACCGAGGCATCCAAGGTCACATACAGTATCTGTGAAATATTTCCATATATATTCAGTGCTATATATAAAGGTGCCAATGTACCAGAGAAATAAATGAAGTGTTTCTTCAAAGGGATGAATATTCAGTGGTCTTTCATCATAAGAGATAAAGCTAATTGTTAATGCAGAAAAAGACAGGCTATCAATTATCTGCCCCATATATATTATACATAATGTGTATATATAGTCCCCTGAAGAACTATTGAAACACTAAGGCCAGTTCCTTTGTTTATGATATAAAATGAAGAATCTGTGGTTTAATCAATAGTTAGCAACTTTCATATCCTGAGATTTACATCCTGATGTAATTAAAGTATGGGAAAATCGGAACAGGTGACAGATACATGTCTCATGTTGCCCAGATGTTGTCTTTTAGAGTAAATGAACTAGACGCCTATTTTTGGTTTCAAATTCACCTTTCAGGATTTGATGCATTATGACCACACTGAGTGTCCTAAATCAAACATATTTACTATGCTGGGTCTGGATAAATGCTAAATACTGAAACACTGAAGGTATAATTTCCACGACCACTCAACTTTTAGTTCCAATAGAGGTGTACCTTAATAACTATTGTATGCAATTTAAAAACAATCAATATATTCTCTAATTATGGGTAATTCATATATTACCTTGAAACAATCAGCAGACACTGCTATTTTTACAGGATATTTATAAGTGTCACCAAAAACGAAACTGACTAAAACACAATTAAAATTGATCAACTCAAATTGGCCATGATATTAATGTTGAAACATATTTGAATGTAATATGGCTTTTAATATAAACTGGTGCAGCACAAGCTCTGCACACTGTCTGCTAACATTTACAAGAGAATATGGTAACAATGTTGAGGTATATAATGTCTTGTTAAACTATTACAGACATTCACACAGACGTTCACATCTTATAAGACAACATCAAATATTTAACCATTATGGTTTTAAACCCCAAGTCTACTTCTTCATTTTATGCCCTCGTCAAAATCTGACAGTCTGTTCTCTTTATGTGTGCGTGTGTGTGCTGCAAGCAACTGGGCGCAATGATGAATGTCATCTTCTCAAGGCGATGGAATGTCCAACTCGAGCTATTTTCATTTTCAATCTAGTTTTCCAAGTTTACCAAGCATGCTCTGTCCTTTGTCAACCATTGATTTGGCCTTTCTTTTCTCTTATTCCCTTGTTGCCAAGGTATGCCACATACATCCATCTGGCATCTCTAGCTCCTTGGTGATGGTACCTTTCTCAAGGCCTTCAGCTGTGATGCTATCAAACACTTATTCTCTGCTGAGCTGCCATAAAACCCTTCACTCCACAAAGACCTTTCCGGGCTGACACTGCAGCAGTCATCTCATGGAGCAGTACACTGAGACGGTCATAACTGAGCAAAAGCAGAAGATGACACAGCAACACTAAGGAATCCCTCTGAATTCATGTGGTACCTCATCATAAATTGATGCACCCGCTTCACTTGCAGCAAACAGTGTGTGAAGGACTTCTTTCATCATCTTCTTTACACACAGGTGCTTCTTGGAATCCATGAGCCTGGGGTCAAGACTCAGCATATTTCTTTTCCCAGCAGGTGGTTCACTGGGTGCCTGAAGGAGAGCTATAGAAAGGAGACTGAAGGAAGAATGAAGTTGGTCTCTATTCTTATTTCAAGCACTTACCTCGCTTTGATTTTACTAAGTAATGTTTCAAGTCCATATGTGCATTAATCTGAAAGCAAAACTATGTAAGATTTGCTCATGGGGTCCCTCTACAGTCAAGAAACGATATTGTCTCTATAAATCGTCTATGAGGCAGCACTGATACGTGATCAACCATGTCTTCAGGCAAGGTAAAGTAGCCTAGCCTTACAGCATTTTATATGAACATTGTTTTGAAATATCAGTTAATATAAATATCAGAATTTAGAAATATTGTATTGACCTTTATTATGGACAGCACAGAGGCAGACTGGTCTTTAGCTGGTGTTTTATTTCAAAACCTGAACACAGGCTAATCTCGGCAGTAGCCATGCCAAAACAATAACCACACTGTTATTCTGAGTGCTCTTAGCATTAGCTACTCAAGCCGCTCTCACAACCCGGATCATAACAACAACAACCCATCCGCTTAGGTCCTGCTACCAACCCCAGATGCCTACCTCAAACCCTCCATAGATCACAGACGGCTACTGTGACTGACAGGCTTCACAACACCTTTAATGCTACCTTCACTAACATCCCGTAACTCAGAACTGCAGTACTCTAATCCAGTTATTTAGGCTTAGACAGGTTTCCATAAGACACAACACATCCAACATGTGTATTTTGAAGAAGTCATAATAAATGTCTTATTCCCAAGCGATTGTGCATGCACAAGTGCAATCCTGATGTAAGCCAGATCACTACGCAGGTTCAGCCATTCTCTGCGGAGATGAGATAAGTGAACGCGTTGGATGTGGAACTCCTCCTGGGAAGCAGCAAAGCGCCTCAGCCAGGTGTATGCAGGTTCCAGGGACCGCCAAGACACAAAACAGCTGCGACCGGATGAACCGTGTGATGTCAGAAATCAATGTCAGCCGGCCACACACACTGGTGCCCTCACGTCACGTCACCAATCTCGCAAGAACACCCAGAGCCTACAGTAGAGAGTAGTTTTTTGAGTGGTGACATGGTTCCGACCTGAACCACGAAGTTACATTGGCAATACAGGCGCTCTCAAATGATGACAAAGGTGTCATTGAACCAGCTGTGAGTTGTTGTACCACCAGAATGATTTTGAAAATATTGTTTAAAGGCTGAAAAGCTACACCGTTTTGCTTTAAAACTGCATTGTTGTAATTTAAATGTAAAATAGTTTATTACAAAAGTAACATGTTACAAGACTAGAGAACTGTCAGTAACTTCTTCACAGCATCAGTCCTGAAAGTAAGCATGGGCTTGTACATTTAGTAGACCATCAAAAATGGATTAACCTGCTTTTAAATGCAGTGGTTAGCATTTAGGCTCTGGTAAACATTTCCAAGCCACATACTTTTGGCTATAAAAGAAAGTTGTTAGAAAGTTCTTCAAGAGCAGAAAAATAAAGGCTGTGACCAACAATAATAGTCTTGATGGAAGAAGTGGAATTTGCACAGAAACTGGCCACAAGCTTAATAAACTGATGAGACCAAGATTAACCTCAGACAAAGTGCTGTAAAGTCCAAAGTGTGCAGAAAGAGAGGATTTGCCCATGATCCATAACACACAAACCACTTAGTGAAGCTTGGCTGGAGGTTTTGTTTGTCACTTATGTGTATTAATGACTGGATGGAAAAAAAAAAAAACTTCCCAAAACAACAGGATATGGTGAAAGGCTGCAAAAACATCAGAGACAATACAACAGTTATGTGACAGGTTTAACCTGATGTACACTCCATAAAATGCACTGTTGATTGAATTAAATCTTAAACAAGTATTCAGAACTTATAACCCTGATGTTTTTTCATTATTTCAATTTTACCAAAGTGCTTCAGTTTTGTGTACTCCATCTACTTTAACAGCTTTATATTCCCTTTTACTGCAGCTAAGAATGAATATATACAAACTTTATGTGATTCAGATATTCAGTAATTCAAAAAAACACTCCAGGATGATTGCCAGGAGATTCTCTTCATCAGCCATTACTGTTTTGCATATGTTAGAATCGACAACAATTAGCTATGCAATTACCTGCGAATGTATTCCATCCTTTGTGTTCCCCATAGCCTTAATTGCCACACTATGTTTTTATTATATAATGTTACTAGTGCAAATCTGAAGAGAATGGCCAGAGAAAATGCAAATTTTTCTAAAGATGTGAGGACACAAAAGTTTTCAAGACAAAGAAACACATAGTGTTTATAAAAGTTTTGCCGCTGTAGAGACTGTGTGTGTATGTGTGTAACTCAGATTTGTGCAGAATTTTCAACAGTTTTAGAAAGACACTGACGTGACACCGAAGTCACAAACTACAAACTTTGAGTAACAGACACAAAGATGACGACCGTTTTTTGACCCTGAGTTGACTTGACAATCTGCGCTTTGCCTGCTGTCAATCCAGTCACACTAAGTTGAAGAGAAGTTCGAACCCTTGGTAAGTTCTTCTCACTTATACTTTGGCTTCTTCCCTCAGTCCAAAGACATGCATGCTGGGATTAAGTTAAATGGAGACTCGAACGTCCTGTAATTAGCTGGTGATCTGCTCCGGGTCTAACCTGCCTCTCACCCAATGTCAGCTGGAACTGACTCAGAGTGCTCCTCTAAGAATAAAGTGTAGGTAATGCATTGATGTTATTCTGCTGTACTATACCAGTTCCTATCCTAGATCCCTCCTTCGAATATAGAAAACAGTTAACCTCATTAACTTAATGCCTAGTTTTACACTCCGTTATCTTATGACACGATACAGACAAATCCCTCAAACATCTGAGTGAGTGATTCAATCTTAACCTTTTTTTTTACTCAGTGTAGCTCATAAACAACATTGTTTTTTTCTCCTCTAAGTTTTAACACTGATGATCAACAGAAAATAGAGAGATGAGGGTCAGTTGTGTAGCTGATATTAGTTATATCAGGAACTGACCCACAAGTTTTAAGTTTAACTTGAAATGCAACACACAGTCAAAGGAGATGTCCCAGTCAAAAATAACTCCAAGGATCCTGACAGAAAAACCTAAGGCCACCATAAACTTATGCAAACTATATAATTAAATTTTGAAGTGAGATTTGTTGTCAGACAATGTGCAGAAATGTTGCAGACAACTTCAGAATTCATTAAAAGTTGTTTGCCAATTACCAACATCAGAAGAGGAAATAGACAGCACGTAGAGGCTATAATAGGTTACTGTCAGATTGATGTGAGGAACCTTTAATTCCAACTATGAAGCTGAAAATGCGTTATGATAGTTATTATAGACTAAGTACAGTACCTTTAGTTCTATAAAAGATTTAGTGAGAAGAGGATCAGATGTCTTGTTAGTGGAGTTATTTCAGGTATTAAGTTAAATCAAATCACCCACACATTTATTATCTACCACTTGTCCTCAGAGGGTCACAGGAGGAGCTGTGACCCTTTAGGCTGGTTACACCCACGACAGGTCACCAGCCTATCACAGGACAACATACAGAGAAAACCACCATTGACGCTAACACGACGTCCTGCAATCAAATTAGAGTCTTCTGTTAAACTAACCTTAGGCTGTAAGTACTTGGCCTGTGGGAGGAAGCTTAAGAAAACCCACACAGACTTAGGGAGAGATTAGAGATACCAACAGCATCACTGTGCCCTCATGTAAAATAAATACCTTGTATGATATGACATGATATGATATACAGTCAACCCTTGTTTATCACGGAGGTTACGTTCCAAAAAGAACCCGTGATAGGTGAAATCCGCGAAGTAGTCAGCTTTATTTTTTACAATTATTATACAGTGCTATAGAATGAAACCAAAGATCCAAACCTGTTTTCAGACCCAAGCATTTTTTTAAGAAATAAAAATAGAAGCGTTTTCTAACAAATAACTATGATAGTTTTTAGAAATACTGTAAAATAATCATTTTAATAATCAACCTACGCGGTTGGACACATTGTGACTGACGCGTATTTCACAGTTCCTCTGACTGTGCCTCTTCGTGCTGACTCAGCTCCGCTGTAGCGTCTTTTTCTACTGAAGGCCGTGGTGCAGGTGTCTTTGTCGGTGCAGAACGTTTTGTCGACATTGTGGGTTTTGTCGTGGAGACAATATGCAAACATGTAAATTTGCCAAGCCGAACGCATTCTGTACTGGACAGAGACGAGGCACGGAGGAGACTGACTGACATTGGCCTACAGTCCCTTAGCCAATCAGGACATAGAATACAATGTGCGTTCATATACTGTAAAAAAACAAAGCATAACAAACTGCACTAAAAAAATCTGTGAAACAGCGAAGCCGCAAAAGGTGAACCGCGTTATAGCGAGGGTTCACTGTATGTATATTTGTCAGTGGTTTGCACCGTGCCTCACAATAAGAAGATGACTGACGTTTGTATGTATCAACTCCACCTGTGACCCTTAAAAGGCTAAGTAGTGGATAGATGAATGGATGGAAGGATGGGTGAATGACAACAGACAATATAATAAGTAACAGCTTTCAAAGTGACAGTGAATGAGAGAATGAAACATAAATCACTGATAGTCTTTGTTGCCAGATTTAAACAGGAAGATCAACCACTCTCATTTAAACCCCGGGAGGTGATTAGGTGTGGTCAAGTCAGTCATAATCATTCCTCACACTGAACTTTCAAAATAATGTCAATAAGTATAATTATTCTTTTTTAGTATTAAATAATCACTACGGGGAGATGTGTCAAACACTTCCCTGTTTCTACACTGAATTGTTGTCAGTGTCTCTAATCTCTTTTTCTCTAGACTGAAGACAGTGCTCGGGATTCTGGGTAACTGTTCGACACTGAGCCAAGAATTGCTGCCCTCTTTAGACTCACTGTAGGCGGGTGGGCTGGCAGTAATGTAAGAGCTCTCCTCTCTTTGGTATGTGTGTCAAAGCTCCAGCCTTACTGTTATCGAAGCCCAGGACCTGACAGATGCTTCTCTGCTCGACACAGGATCGCACACTGAAAAAACATCCATTCACTGAGTGAAACAACTACATCCTCGGCTATATCCACATCGAAGAGATACCGCACACAATGTGTACTGGAAGCACACACTTTTCCACAGGGTGATTCTTTCAGTTTCATCCATGCTTTAAAGAAGAAATGCTTATTAAGATAATTGCTTCAAATGTGGCGGATCAGGTGGTGTTCCAGTGTGTCATTGTGTTTTGACTGTGTAATGTTTTGTATATCGTGTGCGTCACTGCCACTGAAAAGTACATTGGCCGCTGTTCAGCAGCAATGCCGCCTGGGGACAAACGTCAATATGTTTGATGAAAATACCTCTGGAGGTATAAGAAGGAGGAGGAGACATCAATATAATACTGAGGTTAGAATATTATTATCATATAACATGTGAACTTCTGTGTATTGTCAAACATCCACCTCTGGCTCTGATATATAGAATGGTTTGGTGACACATAAGCTGAGAGATAACAGTGTACAGCTTTTTTGAATTGGATTTTTTTTTCCCGATACAGATGTGCACAGATGTGGTGTGGTTTGCTAAGCTGTGCCAATGGCTCCTCAGCACTGCAGCTGTCTGTTGCTCAGGATCATTACATGCTAAGACTCTCAGTGGCTGCTGTAAATGGTCCACCACCATCTTTTCACATTGTACATCTGCATGAAGAATCCTGACACTCTGCAGAAACTCTGCCAGCTGAAAGCAACTGCTGTTTGTAACAACTTGACAACAAAGATTTTGATAAAAACTGTTGTACATTTGTTTTGGAGATGGAGTATAAGTTTGACTGTTCAGTGCCATCAGTGTTACATAATGCTGATGTGCAGTATCTCAGACAGGCTGCAGACGGTGTTGTCCCTGTGAGGTGAATGAGATGGCTGATGTTATCCTGAGTCAAGCTACCATGAAAACACAAAAACTAAATCTTAAATGAATTTTAGATGCATGTTATTTATTTAGATTTATCACTACTGTTTACTTTTTTCTCTCATAGCCACAGTGTTCTCAAACACCTTTAATGTGCTATATATCATTCTCTGGTTATGGTTCCCTGTGAGGAAGAGCAGCTACGAAAACTATTCACAGCTGCAGATCAAAGTAGTCATTTATTTTATTTTATTTTAGTTTAGTTTAGTTTAGTTTAGTTTAGTTTAGTTTAGTGTATCATATCTAATGAATCTAACTCTAACATGAATAAACTCATTTGCATAATTAAAATGAACATACTGACAACACAGTGGAAACACTGCTTCACAATAAAATTGTACAATGCCATGTTAAGAATATTAATGCCAGATCATAACTCTACTAAAATTTACATTTCTCTATAACAATACCGAGTAATTTAGAAATAAATTAAAAATTGTCTCTCAAGTTTGATAAAACACACTGAGTTCTGTAAATTGTATTTTCTGACCAAACGTTGTTTTGGGTGTTCTGTTCATTTATAACTTTTTTCATTAAAATATAATTGTATTAGATAAATTTAACAACACTGCTGCATTTTGACGTGATTATAATCTCCCTGTCAGTCATCAGTAATAAAAAGCAAACATAATAAGACAGGCAATTTAGAAGCAAATCACACTTGATTGACCGTTTAGGTTTCTTAACATATTGTTTATTACTTTATTCTACAAATAATGATGTATGAAATAGTGCATGCAATCCATTCTCTTTAGTGAAATCATTATGGA
Organism: Trinectes maculatus; assembly: GCA_016785345.1. Classification (NCBI taxonomy): domain Eukaryota; kingdom Metazoa; phylum Chordata; class Actinopteri; order Pleuronectiformes; family Achiridae; genus Trinectes; species Trinectes maculatus. Next base: position 73,848 of record JAFBJQ010000932.1, read on the forward strand.
GGCTTGTATCAGAAATAATTTAATAAAACGTATTAACTTTTCGCCCACCAGATTTGTATTAAAGTGTTAAGGAGTCCTCAGTCACTGAACTTCCAGCAGAAGCACCAAGAGAATAACTTGAGATAACGTTCATATTCAATTAAATTAGTTTTTTCACTGAAAAACAGCTAATCTTTTTTTTGGAAAATGTGACACATGATGGAAGTGTCAATCAATCGGAGGTAATATCATGACCTCGACTCGTTCAGTTTAGACAGCCAGATCCTTTGATATCTCTACAGAAGGGTGTAATTTGATGAAATCGGTCCAATTTCCCCTCACTGTACTGTAACCCAGACTGTAATGCGGCCCTGTTTTACAGTCTGCTGCTGTGCAGTGTGGTGGTGCTGGGTCTTGGCAGATGCCTGAGATGGAGGACGGCTCTCAGTGAGGTGATTAATCAAAGGTGACATTTGGATGGAAATGAGCTAAGTTGAGGGGCTCATCTCAGTAATAACAGATCGCTGCAGAGCCATTGTCCAATATACAGAATTTAACTTGCATAAAAAATTGCACTGAGGCCCTAACTGCTCAATAGCAAACATAATGTAACAGAATGGTTGGTCCAAATAGCCCTAAGCTGTATTAAAGATAAACAGTAAGCCATAAAACAATTACACAGAATTGTCTTTACTACTGATACTGAAATGGAACAGCTGCAGTTTTTTTTATTATTAGTTACTGTACTTTTCTAAATGATGATAGAGGTGGATTGACACTTTCTTTTTTCCAAGTTTTCTGTTTGCAAATATAAAATAATAAGAAAAAAAAGACAAAGACCCATTAAGCTCTTCAATACAGTGCTGATAATAAAGCACCTTGGCAAAATAATGTGACGCTTATAGATACTCGGCACAATTCGTGGACCGCATCAGCAGATTACATCTAAGAAATGGGTGGATAAATAAATCAAATACAAAATAGACCAGTTTTTGTAATTTTCTTTCCTTATTTTTAATTTTGGTTTGTTGAAGAGGCTAATGAGATTTTAAGTTTTTCTGATTAATCTTTGTCCGGGGGGCCTTTTTATTGCAGCCTGCTGCCTCCAAGAGGAAGTGAGACAGAGGGATTAGAATATAAAGCAGAGAGGAAGAAAAGCAATCAAAACACTTAAAAGTTTAGGTGAAGGTGTGTTTAACAAAGCATTGGACAAGGCTGAAGTTTATGATTCATTTCCAACCTTCCATCATTACCACTCGCTGTTTCAGTGGTAGAAGAAAATTAAACAGTGTTAATAATACATGCCAGAATACTAAAAAAATGATCCTGCAAAGTTATGGATTACACCACAATTAAGCCCTTCACTTTGAATGTTTTCCACATTATCATCACATGACAATTATTTTGGAATGCATTTATGACAGAAAGACCATGGTATACAGTGGTTGGTACTGTATATGGTATCCTTCACTTGGCAGCGCATATACAGTATATACACTATTTGATATTGCAGACCATTAGCTTAAGTCTTCCAGAAAAAAGCTGATGTTTTGCACATGCTCTCACCACAATGACCTGCAGACCCCTCACTTTTTTCCTTGCAAGATAAAAAATATTATCTCCAGCCTTTGCACCCATGTGCAGTAGATCAGACACTGCAGAATCCAATATGAATCAAGTAGGACTGGATAAGTGTGTGTCGATCCTATGTTATTATCTTGTGTACTGAGCACAGACCTACAGTGACGAGAGATGAGAGCCCCAGAGGTTCAGTTTTATGATTCAAACATTATTGACTGAATCCTGTATTCATGTGTCCTTCATCATTCTGAAGCAGTTTGGGAGCATGTTTATTTTCCAGAATTTCCAGAATTCTAATATTTAATATCTACCTGACTCACAAAAATCTATTTGGACGATGGCTGATCATATATATGTTGTAAATAATGGTGAAAAGATGTTTAAGTAATGGATAATAAGATCAATTAATATAGTTTTTTAATATGTTTTATGTGCATATATTTATCTGAAGATATTTGTTGTCTTTTACTCATTCAACGTCAACTAAACACACTGAACTGAATTGTAGCTTGTGACACTCAGGTGATAATGGGATGGCCAGTTTTTAGGAAGATACATTGGTGAAAAATTATAAACGCACTCATTCATTACATTCAAGTGGTAATTTGTTGTTTGTAAAAAAGAGACCTATATTTGCAGCTAATTTAGTCAGTGTAGATTGGTTTCACCAGGCAGCAGTTCTGTGCTGAAGCAAACATGTGGCAGCTTCCTGATTGAAACTGTTGTGACAGCTGGCACAGTCGCTAGCCTCTGTGTCTTCTTTTATGCATAATTGGAGTATTCCTCTGTCGACAGGACACTTTGCTCTCCGTTTTGAGTGTTTTTCTGTGTGTGTGTGTGTGTGTGTGTGTACGAATGTGTTTGATAAAGGGTAGGTGTGTGTTTGTGCACACGTGTGAACATGTCTATATGTGGGCGGGTGTTCTGTCAATGCCGAATACATTAAGACCACAGATTGCTGTGGGGTGTAACATTATTATATAACGAAGGTATCTGCTGGATCTTCTCTGGAGTTTCACTAATGATGTAATTCCAAAAATAATGCGATGCTGTAGCTGGGAAGACATCTGCTCTCTGCATGGGCATGCCATTGATTAATGATTAATTTATGCAAAACATATGATCTTGCAATCTGAGCCTTTATATAAATAAAAGCAGAAGGATACTGTCACTTTTGTGATGACATTTTATAGGATTTTGATCCTAAAAACTACATTATAATCAAAAAGAACTGCAGTACCACTGATTAATCCATGGCACAAGTATTAACATATGACCTGAGGGGAAATGCAATAAGGAAATATATACTTAAATGTCTCAGGAAATGTGTGTGCATGAGTGTTTGTTTTTCTGTGGGAGTAGTCTGGCCACTAAAAACAGATGCTACCAGCGGCAGCTATAATGAAACGTCACCTGTTTTGATTTCCTATTTAAGCACCAATAGTGGCAGAGGCAGTGGATGCTCCCTCCGCCTGATCGCCTCATTAAAGAGCCATAAAGCAGTTTGACACTCACAAGATGCCAATCCATCACAGCTAGGCCACTTCTGATGGGGGGGAAACCTCTCGGGGAGGGAAGCTGCAATGACTGGAAGGAAAAAAAAAAAAGAGTCCATGTCAAACTGAGCTGTCGTCTGGTGAGCTGAGATGCCAACACCCCTGAGGCGGCAGAGCTGGATCCAGATCCAGTAGCCGACTAATACATCCCACAACCTTGTGAGCGAGGCAATTAGCAGGAGCCCCTGTGGATAGCACATTCCTCTCCCAGTGATTATTTCTCTCATCCCAACATCCTCCTCTCCTTCTCTTTCAGGCTTCTGTTTAAATGTATCTGCTTGCCTGCCAGTCCAGTGCCTGCAATTCAGCCATCAACAAATTTCAGTGTGGCAACGATTGTTTGCCCAAGCACAGTTGTGGCCTGTTATTGAAAAGCAACGCTCCTCATTACTCTAATTAGCTCTGCAGGAGAATGAAAAGAAATAAAATGTCACAAGGGAGGTCAATTAGCAAAATTAAAAGTTAATCTATACTGTGAGAAAATCACTTTGTAATTAAATTGTCATAATCTCCTCTTTGTGTGCAACGCAGCAAGGTGGAAAGTCAGACCGTTACCCGTAACCCCCCCAAAAAAAGAATACATAAATAAAAACAACAACAACAACAATAATAAGTGTAGCTGTGTATACAGAGTAGCAATTAAAAGTTGTTGAGGTTTATGCACTGCAAAAAAATTGTTTTGCACTTGTCATCTAGTTTGAAATACTGTCACTCCAGATGGTGCCAGTTGAGACTGTAACAGCCAGAACATTATGTGTCCTGCTGCTCAGTTTTCACACTCTAATAATCCCAAATAAAACCTTTTACTCATATTTGAATCCAATAAACTGAGTATTTGCACAAGGGTGTTATATGATAAGTGATGAAAATGTGACATTGTAACATTATGGTCGTTGATGCACCACAGAGTTTATTGATTTTACACAAGCTGATTTTCCTATACTGTATTTTATATTGGTAAAAATGCTAAGTAGCATGTATAGACAAATGTCCAATAGGATACAAAGTAAGCATGACCAATAGTTAATGACATTTTTTATGTTTTTATTTTGTTTCATTATTATTTTTATTTCATATCTCACACTATATGTCACTCGTATCAGATGATACAGTCGCTGCTATAGCAATAAAAATAAAACTTGTTTACCATCAATATGCGTATGTGCAGTAAATAATCAATGCAACACTAATCACCAAAAATGGCAGATTTGTTTTATAAATAGCCAATTAACAAGCATCCAGCACACTTATAAATCCAGTTTATAACTTATAGTCACACTAGTGATAAAAAGAAGAGCAAATACTGGAATTATATTTGGCAGACGGCCAGAAGCACAACTTCAGAAATGATTACTTCCGTGTATATTGGATGTGAAAGTAGCCAACTTCCACATTAATCATAACATATTTTTACGCTGGTAATATTTATTGGCTATGTATTTGGCAGATTATGTAAATGTTTTAGTCCCCTCTAGTGGTCCAGAATCCATTAACAAAGCTTTAAGACATTTTCCCCCAAACAATAGAAGCATATACTATCAGGAAAATCATTTAAGTGTATGTTGAGCCAATGGCCACACATTATGCCTCTGGTATCTAACCTATAGAATATTTTCTTTCCATCAAGATGTGATTTATGAGCATGGTTTCCATCCCATCAGGTCAATAGAAAGAAAACTACACACAAACACACACATCCCTGGGGATATTCATCTTACATCATCTTATGATATTGTGTCACCAGTTTCCTCCAAACCAAAAAGCAACATATATTATATCTGCACTTTAATATTATACCTAGGCCTGCAGGCCTTACATGTCACTGTTAGCTAAAATCCAAAATGGATTTTGAAAATACAATGGCACTGAACTGCAATGCCCATAATAGTATATTTACAAATATTGGATGTGCCCACCATCCACCATTCAAAAAATGTCAAATGGTTTGTTATATTACCCATGTCCGGTCGACAGTGCTATTGCTGTCGAAGGACATTTTCTCATCAGATCAACAACAGCAGTGACAGCTAAACAAATGAATAACTAGATACTACGTGCTTTGGCTACAGTGTGACTGTGGTGAACAATATGGATTGCAGCTACGCCAGCCTTCGCTGTAATGTCTTTCCTCTCACACATTGTTCTGCACGGAAATGTCAGAGAACCTGAGGGACATGTGGTAAATAAGCCTTCCCTGCCGCTCCTTGCTGACACTGCAGGATGGCAGACTGCTTGGAAAAACAAAGAGTGCCCTTTTTCCCAGGGCCTGCACATGCTGTGATATTAATAAGTGTCCTTAATCATTTCCCACAGTGGAATCTTGTTAACCTATGCACTGCACTTCATCAATCCAGAGGAAAACAAACTGTGTCACCACCCAGGTGCTTTTACTTATAAGACCAAGACTAATAAATTAATAAATGAATAAACTGTGGAATCAGTGCTGTTGGGTCATAGAGTTTACCAACAACCATTCATCTGATCAGTTCAAGCATCGTCTGTACAGTGAAACCTCGACTTACGAACTTAATTCGTTCCGTGATCGGGTTCGTAGGTTGAAACGTTCGTAAATAGAAGCAATTTTTTTCGATCCCTATTCCCTACTCCCTACATACGGAAATGAATGTAATGGACTATATAGGGGTTAGGGAGCGATTTCGAACACAGCCTCAGCCTCACACGCTCTGAGAGACTCGCACGGGTCACACACAATGGCGGCGGCCGGGGAAATGTTTTTAATTTTTCCGTGCTCGGGTTCGGAAGTCGAATTTGGTTCGTAAGAGGAAGCAAAAAAATCTTAAATTTCCGGTTCGTATCTCGAAAAGTTCGCAAGTATAGGCATTCGTAATTCGAGGTTTCACTGTATTTTGATGGGAAATGCAGTATCGAGTACAAGACGAATTTTCTAAATATATATATATTATATATATATATATATATATATATATATGTATGAGTTTATGTGTCCTTTTCAAAACTGTGAACTTGTGAAACATGAGCCAGAGGACACGTCCACAGCTCTGCCTGATGGATAATGGTGGAGCCCATCAGCTCAAATGAGCCTGATCAAAGACGAAACCTTTCGTCACCGTACTCCTCTGTATTCTGTCAAAGTCAGCTCTAAAAATGAAACTACCTTATGAAAAATGAATGTTAGTGGGAAAAAAAGCTAATAAAGACAATGGTTCATAATAGTGGGGAAGGTATATGTATGAAACTAACTGTATGAAAGTGTATACAGTTTGCTTTTATTTACCTCTACCAGTCCAAAGGCTCTGGTGTATGTTGTCCTACTAAACTCAAACTGAAACTGAATGCAGCCTTTAATGATTAAATCTGCAGATTAAATAGAAAAATTACATTGCTGTATATTTTTTTGTCTTATTGTTCACAATTAATATAAAACTCCTTTTTGGAAAGTTTATACAGAGGGTGGTAGTGATAAACCCAGGAGATATAATAAATGTAGTTTACTACTGAAAGAATACCACATTCAATAGTTGACAAATCTGTGAGGGAAAATCTTCCCCAACCTCCATGAGAAGACATCCACCTAAAACTAAAAAACGAGAAAAAAAAAATGACAAGAAGATGAGGCTTGGTTCCTCTTGGCTGAACACACTGTGATACATTCATCAATACTGCTGAGACCATGCAAGCAAGGCCACATATAGTTTAGCTGTTCTATTCTTGGTAAGCCAGATAGTGGCCCTCTTGTTAAAGTCATCTGTCAGTGCTGCTGGAGGAGATAAGAAGTGGAGCGACCCCCTCATGGAAGCAGTGATCGAAAGACATATCGATCACCCTTCCCTTCATTTCAGGAGGAGGGCTGAATTCTCAGACACTGGCTCTCCATAACAAGAGTGTGACATAATCAATGCAAATGATCTCCCACTCCTGTGCGATCAAATCCTGTTCACCTCACAGGCAGAGGCTTAATCAAGGATTACCTGTCATTGTTTAAGATTTGCATTACATCTGCTATACAAGATAGGATGTATGTGTTTTATATTTATATTTATATTTATATTTATATTTATATTTATATTTATATTTATATTTATATTTATATGAGAGAGAGCGAGAGAGAGCTTGATTTTTGTGTCTGTTTGTTTTATCTAAAATTTTGGAGAGTTTAGAGATAAGAGAGCATTAAAAAACAACCTCCCATAATCTCGTTTGTCCTTCAGCAGCAAACTGTGCACAAAAGTTAAATCCTTTGATCTACAATAATGATCTATTATTCAGTTAAGAAAAATATAATGTTAATGTTGGTGTAATGTTGAGCAGTAAGCCTTTTCACAAAAGACATATCACAGTACAACACAGGTGTAAATAATAAACTTAAATGTGGCTCGGTTCCATTGACACCAGTGTAGAGCCATCACAGAGGCTGTCGGCAACACCTGTGCTTTCCCCCAAAACACATGTCAAAATGTCTGCTCTCAGGTTATCTCTATTTTCACCAGTAATGTTGTGCAAATTATCCACACTGTGAGTTTTTAATACCTTAACAACCGCTGTGCTACCGATGGGGTACAAATGGGGTACATCACGATGTAGGTGGCATTTTTGTTAATTTTGTTAACTTTCTCTTGTTTCCGCTGGAGCTGCCATAGCTGTGTTTACACCTGTCACTGAACACGCAAAAACCTATTATCACTGTGATGACACAATTATTTCCAGTCAGTCTCTCTAGAACTAGTGAGAAGCCAGCTGTTTGTCTCGAAATACTCTTTACATTGAAATATCCTATCTGTCTCATTAAGTTGTCTCAGCAGGTGAGAATCATTGTGTGTCAGCAACAGTTTACCATTCCCCACATCCCATCCCTGCACCACATGGTGGTATGTAAAACTGTCAGTCAGTCAGTCAGTGTGGGGGCCATGGAGGAAAGAAAACAGATTTGTCTACAAAAGGGGTGTCCACACATTTTGAGCATGCATGCTACTTGTAATATGAGCACATCTCTCTCTCACACATACATACATATACATATACATATACATATACATATACATATACAGGGGGTCCTCGAGTTACGACGGTCTCGAGGTGCGACGTTTTCGTGGTTACGACACATCTCCCATGAACTTCCTTGTTTCGGCTTAAGTGGTTTGCCCCGTAAATACGTACAGACTTCGCACGGGAACTAGT
>JAFBJQ010000932.1:82810-117046 GCA_016785345.1 Trinectes maculatus
TGGTTACGACACATCTCCCATGAACTTCCTTGTTTCAGCTTAAGCGGTTTGCCCCGTAAATACGCACAGACTTCGCACGGGAAATAGTTGGTTCCCGGCTCTCCAACACCTCCACAGCTAGGCTACTCTGCGTTGGGTTTACTTATGTGAAATGGACGGCTGGCGGGGGGTGCAGCGGCAGCTGGTAAGGAGATGCACACGGACACAGATGGGTTCGGGATCGTGGCAATACTGTAGGTTTATTCACAACACAGGGTCTACACGGTTGATATCAGAAATCTAAAGGAAATGCTCATTACACTTGCGATGTCAACCCCTACGGTGTGTCAAGAGGGACAAAAGGCAATTCACCACAGTAAACTCTTATTGTAGGGTGGTGTTATAGCGACATCTGGTGGCACAACTTAGTATCTACCTTACATATGAATGTATGTTCAGACCTTACGTCGAAATTCGGTTACGACACATTCTCAGGAATGGATCTCCGTCGTAACTCGAGGACCCCCTGTATAGATAGATAGATAGATAGATAGATAGATAGATAGATAGATAGATAGATAGATAGATAGATAGATATTTTTTTCTAAGATTATACAATATTATGTTGATGATGATGAGTCAGCCAGGGTTGAATGGTCTGGACAGAAGCAGCTGGTTGACAACCCTGCCCTGGTCTACAAAGACAAACCTCAACATTTCTTTAGGTAACAGGTGAAAAGAAAAGAAAATACTTTACATGTGAGATGTAAACTCTACTGTTCACACCTGCCTTGAAAAGACTGATGAGGGACATGAGAAATTCAACAACAATCACGGGGTGAATCATGACAGGAAATCATTCTCTGCTTCTGTTTTTATGATAATGTAGCCTTAAATCGTGGCGGGTTGGAGGCTAATGAAATTTAAATAAAACTGTTTAAACAAAGACAAACCCAAGGTTATTCAAAGTCTAACAAAACACAAACTGCTTCAGTGAGTGAAATGACTTTGTCCCTAATGTGCAATTCCAGTGCCACCTGTTTATTTTATTCCCAGGTGCTAGTGGTGGCACCTCTCCTAGCACCACTAACAGGCGTAAATGTAATGTACAAGAATGAATTATCATAATATCAAACTTGTAAGCAGGGATCACTGGGAAAACTTGCATCATCATCATTTATATCACAAGATGTAGATGTGAAGCTGGCTGGTCTGGATGATCCTCAATGAACACAACACACAGGAGGATAATGTGGAGCAGCAGCAAAGCAGAAAGTTATTTCCAGAAGACAAAAAACACACACCAAAACCATTACAAGAAGACAATGGGTGATCGCTGTGAACTACACAACACACACAATCATCTGGAAACCAAGCAGAGAAAAGAGCAGGCTTATATAGAGCAGAAGATGAGCTGATTAGAAACAGGTGAGCCTCGTCTACTGCCAATGGAGAAGCCAGCCACGCCCCCGGCCACACCCCCATCACACCCCCTGCCACATACCTGAACTCTCCAAAACATAACCATAATACCAAAATTATCTAGGTCAGATAATTTAGGGGCTCGAAAAATGTGTTATCGAGCGAGACATGTTTACTGTTGTGTGTGGAACAGTACTACACAGGATACTGATGAGATGAAAAAGTGTAACTACTTTTGTATTGCTTAGACACACTGATGATAAGGTGTCATCCTTTGTTAAAAAACTGGATGTGATTCCTTTGTAGATTTGTATTTTGGGCCCAAAACAAATTACGGTAAAAAACAAATCTTAAAAAATAAAAAAGTTAGAAGTTTAACTTTATTTCAAAGTCAAGCACATTCACAAAGACTTCCCCCTTCATTATGTAAATCGTTTTAGTTGAGATGTAGATAATTTCTCCTAATGTGCACATTTTCACACAGTTTGGACCAGTGGCCACTGAGGTGTTAAGAAAAACAAGGTTTGACAGATGGGGAAATAAAAATTACAGGCAAAACTTCTTGTGTACATGTAAAATATTTGAATGTGGTAAAATGTGTCTTTTTTTATAAACTAACCATGGAGGCCAACAGTACAGCATCATGTATTGGTGGACTGCATTTATGGGGTCTGAGTATCTCACAGTTTAAACTGCAGTATTACTAACAGCAGATATAATAATAAAAACCTGTCTGATTCCAACACAGTTCCCAGCACTGCTGTTACTGGGAGCCGCGCTCTGCTTGGCAGGTAAATAAAGCTATTGACCAGTGGTCCTGTATAATGAATGAGAGATAAATGCCACCATGATGACTAACTGTCTATTACAAAGTCCCTGGTGCAGTATAGGAGAGGAAGAGACAGTGTTGCCAGAAGAGCTGCCAAATGCTCTGAGCAGCGTGAATGGGAATAAATGACAGTACAACAGATTTGTGGATATTTGTCAGTGTGTCCCTGATGGACTGATGAACTCACTGAGGCACGCTGCTGCTGCTGTTCTCAAAGTGTGTCCCCATTTGCGAGGAGAAAACATTACGACAGTAAGTTCAGTTTACAGTTTAAAATAAACTGATGCATCCACGTTGAATTTCCTGATGAAAACACACGACAACAGACCCTGCAGTTCCTCACTGCTACATACACACACACACAGCCTAATGCTGACTGGTCGAATGACAATAATCTAAACACAGACCAGCGAACATAGATTTTGTCGTTTATAGTTTGACAGACCACTAGCAAACTGTCTCTGCGTCTCTGAGTTCTAATGTCTGACAGAATTAAAATCGCAGCCCTAAAGCCATATGCGTTAGCACAGTTTTATTTCTTTTTAATTAGCCAGTAGTCAAAGGGAAGTAACTTATCTAATAATTTAAACCCCCTTTTTCTCTTATTAAAATTAACAAATTCATGTAAAACTACAGTTTAAACTTTTGTCCAATCTATTTTAATTATCAAATAATAAGAGCCATTTGCTTTATGTTTGTACCTGATTTAATGGGAAAATGTACCCTGTAGCACTAGCGCAATAGAGACTGGAGCAGAGAAGAGAGTGTGGACGCGCCTCAGTACATTAGGGATAATAAGGTAGGCTTTAATTAGGAGGAGCTCAGACAGGGAGCGCAGTACAGCATGTGGGGAAAACACAGTAGGAGACTCTGGGACCTCAGCTTGGCACTGCTGCAGTGTGCTGCATCTCAATTCAACAGCTGCATCCTCCTGGACCGTGTATTCCAACGCCTTAAACAGCAGAACCGCATGACACAACCTGTCCTCTTCTTAAGGCCTCTTCCAACACAGCTCCCAGCACTGTCTGAAGTCGAGAATTATAATATATACTTTCCTATTCTTTACCCGGTCGCTTAAAGTTTCTCAATGAGCAGGTTCTTGTCAGTTTTGCGAAGTAAGGAAATACTGCGTTACAACACAATATTTACCAGGTGTTTGCATTTTAATGCAAATATGCCAGTTCAGTTGCAAATAGACACAAACTCACTACTTGTTTATAACTACTCACTCTTGTTAGCAGTTAAGACATAAACATATATACTGTATATACATGTTTACATACACACACACACACACACAGACCCACCCACACATACATACTGTGTGTGTATATATATATATATATTTGTCCACTTGCATCACACGTTCTGTCACACTATCTATTTCCTAAATCTGCTGGCGGGTGTCAACAATAAACCAGAGCTATGAGTTGTAATAAGCTGTTCGCTCACAAGAATCACTGACTCAGACAGTGCAGTAAAACACAACTTTAAAACTAACACTGTTGCCATACTAGATAAAAAGCAAGACAAGTCAAAATAATAACGTGAAAATCAAAGGAGATTTAAAATTACAGCCACGAGTCATCGATTGGAAAGAATTTACTGTAGGATTCTTTGGTCCAGGTAATAAAGGGAATTCACCTACTTGTATAGGAAATCAGGGAATGTGAAAATTTCATTGACTCTTTCAATCAGACTCTTTCTCGCTGTGTCCTTGAAATACAGTCCACAGAGGGGGACTGTTGCGGTGATTGTTGCAACCTGCTGCCAGTTAATTGACACACCCATAAAATTTCCAGTTGGCTGTCATACTGAGTAAACAAGGTGACAGAGGAGGAGAAGACTTGCTGTGAAGCACCACGGGCAAAAGCTGAGCACAGCGTGGAGGATGAACATAATATGATGAGTTGATATTCAGAGTGCGATGATGTAAAGGAAGCGCCACCCAGCTCCACCGACACCACCCCCTCAGGCCTTTTCACACTGCTGCGAACTCCCTCTGATATTAGTGTCAGCAAATGATTGACATTTGCTAATTTCTCCGCTTCCGCATGGGCAGTTTAAGGAAGCACAGTTTCAGGCTCCGGGCTCCGACTAGGAAGGACAAGGAATCCATGTTAATGACAGTCCCTGCTGGGACACAACCATCCTTCGAACAATCGCCATGGATTCACAGCTCCACTGACTGTAACTGAGACAGTACGTCTGGCTGGGACGTGACAGAGACTCTGAGCTGCCTTCGATTTAAAATGCAGTTAAGATTATATTTGGGACACAGCATAGTTAATTATAGACTTCTACTGATGTTAATAATTTTAATTAATAATGTAGACATCCAACATGATCCTTTATGACACAGTGTTGTCTGTCTCAAACAATTAAAAAAAAACAAAATTAACACCATGAAATAAATCAAATAACTATCAATCAAAAGTCATTTGTCAAAACCTGAATATTATCAGCTGTAAAATACACAGTTGTCAATCTAAATGTCAATCGCGACTCAGCCATCAAGTTACAAAAGAACAAACTCAGTGTAAAATATAGTGTCGAGCACCTTTCCCTCTTTTCCTCCTGCCATAACATTCACTTCCTGATCTTAGATCAGGTATGAGCGTAACAGAGGAAGACATCAATCTGGAGGTTGACAGCTGTTGTTGTAGTGAGTTGATAACTCACCCGCACCTGTGCCCTCTCCCATCGCCCCAATGCCTTCTCTTGTCAGCATGATATCGCTCCCTCACACGCCGCGCTGTTATTTGCGCGAGACCGAAATGAAAGCAGAAAACAGTCAAGTTTACATTCAGGTCATAAAGTGAACAGCTGAGACGCGGCGTTGACTATAGTGCAACAGGGAAGAGAGTAGTTTGTAATGCGAAACTGGTTCTCATTTTGTTGCAGCCCTTACAGGGGGATTGTGGCCCAGGTGTTATTGCAATGTGTAAATCTATTAATTGAATTTATTCCTGCTGCCTTTGTTTGTTGTTGCTTGCTCATGTTACACATATGTGGTGACCACTACATACTATATGGACCCTTATCCTGTCCAGCACAATTAGCTCCACAAAGGAAGTGCATGCACACACACACATGCACACACACACACACACCATGAAAATAAAACACAAAACTTGCTCCTTTATAATGAACACAAAATGAAACCTGTCTAAACAAACTGTCCATCTTTTGCTCAAATGATCTCCAAGAATTTTAACACAATGTTTTTCTGGAAGTTTAAAAAGGCAAAAGCAAGAAAATGAATCATACACATGAATGATTATGCAAACCTTTTTTTCCCCCTGTTTCTGCTGTGTTACTTAATTACTTTCTAAAGTCCTCTGTTCTCTGTCTTGTATTACTGCGTCACATTTAATCTTGTTATCTGTTTCATTTCCACCTGTCGTCGGCCTGCGGTCGAGATTATCAGCGCGGAGACGAGCGGCGTGGAGTGAAAACATGCTGGTGTTGTACTTCTGGAGAAAATCCCTTACAAAAGAAGTAATACAGTGCAACCTCTCTCGCAACTCAGCCACTGCTCCCACTTTACATTGCACTGCATTTCAAAACACGCCTCATGAATATTTTAAGTCACTCCCGAGGGGGAGCTTTGACATCAGCAAAGCAATCAGACAATGGCCGCCTGTTTACTCACACTTGGCTTTAAGACGACAAAGAAGCGGCCCTTTTGCGTTCCCACAAAAATCTTTTATTTAAATATTTATTTTATTTTCCCTGCTGCTGCTGCTGCTGCTTTGTCCTCTCTTTGTTCCAAAGAGTGCAATGTGTCACTGAGTGACATTTGCACAGGCTTGTGAGTAAGGCGCGGGTCAAAGACTACTAGCAAATCAATCTCTGTGTTTTAATCTGTGTGCGGTACATGCTGGCAGGGATTTACCGCACCAGCACAATTAAGACTGTGTCAGCAGAGTCGACAGGTTGTCAGTCACACAGAAATTTACTAAACTGACTCTGGAATACATCTCTGTTACTGTCAGAAAACTAATTGCATTGATCTATGGCGACACCAAGCAGTGTGGCACTTGAAAACAAATAACGCGTGTGGGTGTCGGATACAGTGGATAGTGATGTGAATATTTTAGGACGGAGGCTTTTTGCTGCTTGTGCTTGCTGCTGATTCCCAGTGTGTCTGGATATCAGCATAACAAGGAGAAGGTGTCATCATTTTCCTGGAATTGTTCTCTTGTCGAGGTGGAGAGAGCTTGAGAAGAAATCAGACGATTACGTGACACAATGCTTTTCACTGAGGAAATTCTCATTGACTATTTACAACAGAATGACCCATTCATTTCTGGAAGAAAACACACAGTGATGTGAATCTGAAAATATAGAGTTTTTTTTTTTTGCATTGAGTTCAGTGTTGTGTTTGTGTGCAATGAGGCAGAAAAGCTTGTTTGTGCAGCCTATGTAATGTAAAGACAAACTGATTGCTATATTCGGAACAGTTTTATAGCCTGTTTGCATATTTAACAAGAAGGTGACAGACGTATGACAAGTTAGTATCATAAACATGTAAGCAAACAGTTCCACTCTGAAAGAAGATCCAGCTTCCAAAAGAATCCAAACGAGTCCCTTTCTTTTCATACTCTGGTCCTGGTCATTAACATTAAGTCTGGCTGTGGTGAGATGGTTCCACTTTTCCTCACTAGTTTGTCTGTCCACTCTTTGGTGCTGGACAGGTTGTGTAGACTAAGATTTATCATAGCTGCTCCTGGTTGCTGTTGGAAGTGCACAGTATTGTCACGTAGCCCGACCTCATCACCACAGTGCTGTGTCAGTGCTGGAGAGCGGTGCGGCGGCGCGCATTATCATTCCGCTACAGGGGAGAAGAACACACTGGCAGGTTTGTTTCTTTAAACCAATCACAACGGGTTGTATAAGGGAGCATGAAGCCCTGAATGCAACAACAGTGACCCTGCAACATAACAACAACGGAACATGTCACACGTTTCAGTAGAACATTTCACATGCAGAGAAATGAAAACTGTAATCAAGAAGGGTGATTTTCCCCAGAAATCAGAAATAATCGACTCAAAACAATGCCAGATATTTGTGATATTAATGATCCAGGTCTTTTAGTGTGTCGGTTTCTAGCTAGAAGGCAGGTGCTTTATATAGCAAAGGGAATTTTGAAAAGAATCACAAAACAAGAAGAGAAAGGTGAGAACAAACAGAGTTAAACCCCACGTCCACATCAAGCGAGTCGGTCTGTGTTAGTGAACTAAGCTGAGCTCAAAAAAATATCTGGCTGATCGCACGTCTTTGAAAATTAAGTAAAAATGTAAAATATTTTTCAGTTATTTGTTCGGGATTGTATCTTGTTTTAATTTAATTAATATAAATTCTGCATCAACAGATCCTTACATTAATATATCTATATTCATCTTTGCACAGTACTGTAGTGATTTAAACCTGATTCCAATGTGATGTATATCAAAATTTTCAATTTTGCTCTTTGTGTGTTGAGGCAGGCATTTTTTTAATGCTCTATATGTCTTGTGGTAATACGCATTTACATGATGGAGGTCTTTGGTCCTTGATGTTGGTTTAGAGACACAGAGAAAGAGAGAGAGAGAGAGAGAGAGAGAGAGAGAGAGAGAGAGAAAGAGAGACAGAGAGAGAGAGAGATGATAGATAAGATGGGAATGAATTATGGCATCATTCAACATAAAATACTACCAATATACTAATTCTATCATACTTTACTATCCATCCTAATATTATCATACATACATCATACTATAATATTATCAATAGCTATGTATAAAATAAAACTGGTATATAGACAAAAGGCCATGTAGCTAGTGGCTCACTGCATGGAGAGGAGCAGCTGCAGGTGAATGACCCACTCGTCAGCAAATTTTGTGCTTACAGAACTGAGATGCTTTGGTTACCTCACAATTTTCCCATTTGGCCTCCAATCCACAGACCTCGCTAAAATGCTGCCCATGGCAGCTGCCTGGTTCTATTGATGGCACTCATCACGATGAATAGACAACTCAATATTGTCGTCCTTCTGAGGTGATGGGTAAATTCCACAGTGCTGAGTGCATAAAGCAGAGTACACAGATATAGAAACCCCACATGCTATTGCTTTAATAATAATAATAATAATTAATAATAATGATGAGCGACAAAACCAACAGTTTTAGTACTTTTCCAACTTGATTCCTTTCTTCAGAGTGTCGTAATCTTCATTATTAATTTGCCAGATTTGAAATTGCAACCCAACAACCAAGATAAGGCACAGGAGTCTCAGTGTGAGTGATGCCTTCATTAAACAAATGGTGTGATCCTTTATGATCCTGCTAAAGCAACTAAGAGTTAAAAAAATTTGTCAAGCGGAGCGAATTGATTTATCTGCAATTCCGCTGTGTATCTCTGTGTCACTGAATAACAGCTCGGAAGATAAGCTGTGTTTCGCGTCATCTCCATGCATCTCAAGGACCCGCGATGTTATGATACTGCAGAAGTGATTAGTTAAGAGGTGATAAAGAGGAGGCAATTTAATTTTCACAGTTAAGAAGAAAACTGTCAATGAATCTGTCAGCTGATTCAGTGGTCCCTAATGACATCATACACAGACTGGTGGCAACAACACACGGGTAGAATCAAATAAACTGGAAAGATAAAAAGCCCATAGATTTGTCTCCCTTCCTGTCCTGCCCTCTCTCAGCCTTAGACCTGATTGATTGCTCTCAGTAACTTATGTGACGGTTAAGTTATCGCCATGACTGATGAAGCCCCATAGGAATCAATCAGCATGCATGCCTACATATATCAGAGCCATTAACTGACCACAGTTGCCATATTCAGGCAGTCTTTTTCAATTTGGCCTGCCTCTTCATATCGGGAGGTCGGCTAGATATGAAAAATTTAAGTGCAAGATACAAAACAGAAAGTAGTGTGCGCGTGTGTGTGTGTGTGTGTGTGTGTGTCCGCACTCTGCTGAAAGCACCAGCGCCGAGTGTGAGGGCTGCCAGTCCGTCTCTCAGGTCAAAGGAGATTTGTTAACAGCGTCTGCAAGATCTCCACTATCCCTTTTTAAGTGATAGTGTTTACAGGCAGACGACATGATTTATGACCTTGACTCGCACAATCGCACATATCGCTCTCCCCCGTCTGAGATACCACATGTAAAGCGCAGTCAATTAAATGATTGGGTGACACGGTGCTTTATCAGAGGGGGTAGCATCGAAAATAGAAGCACTGCCTTGGTCAGTCATTTGACCTTTAATTATCTTCCACTAAACTGGATTAGATAAAGCTTTGCACCCAATGCAAACATGTGGCTACCTATTTTTCCAATTACGCTGCTCCCTCGATGAGTGGGAGGAGGGATTACGTTTGAAAAGGGGCAGAACAAGCTTTTAATTGAAGGATAAAAGTCCGTTTTTTCATAATACAGCAATTTTCCCAAAGGCGGCGTTCATGTTTTGTCACTAATTGATGGTTGTTTTTTTTTCGGATCCTAATATGTTTTTATTGTAATGCTTTGTCTCTATTTACTTACTTACGTTTTCATTTTCAGTAGCCTGTTTCATGCATTCTTATGTTAATATTCATATAAAACCGTGTTTATTTAAAAAAAGCATTTTTAATTGATATAACTACAATTATTTTGTGTGCAAATTATTGTTTATTAGCATTATATGTTATTGGAACCAAACACTTGACTAAGCATATTGAGAACGAATGCTCACAATGACAATTGTGTAATGTGTCAGGAGATCAACAAAGGAATCAGGTTTTATTTTCTAGCTAACAGAGACTGTCAGTACAAAACTTTTACCATCTGGTGGGACTATGGGAGATTTCAGGATATCACCACAGTTGTGAGTAATTTCTTCTCCTGGCTGCTATATCTAAAATATGTCATCTAAAAACACTGTCAGGTCATATTCTCTGATGAGACCTCCCGTGTTCCTCTAAGACGTAAATGTTTTTAAAACTTTTTCTAATCTAATTTCATCACATAAATTCTTAATGAACCAGTATGTGGAGTGAAAACTACCAAAGTGTGTTGGAGCACAAACTTCTCCTCACATCTGACAGCACAAGGAAGCCCCAAGGGCTGAGCTAATGAAATTAATCAAAACACTTTTTAAAACAGAAACGTCTCCACAAACAAAATGAACAAAGCAAATGAAAAGAGCCAGTAAGGGTATGTCCTACTGACACGGACGTGTTACTGTCACCACTGACACATACAAAGCAGTGATTTTCCTCCTTGGCGTAAAAGGTCTTTCCAAGACCTAAGCAGCTGGGTTTTAATCAGTTAACTTGGCACTGGCAAGATTTGGTTTTTGTTCTTCACCAAGTGCACAAGGCTGTTTTAGGACTGTTAAATGAGTCCTCAGCAGCTGGGGAATGTTTCTACCAGATTTAAGGAAAATTACAGCCAGTCAAACCACCCGGGAACAAGCCTCTTTTGGAAGCCTCTGTAACTCCAATGGCTGTCAATCACTGTTTTTAAAGGGCGCCTGAATCCCTTGGCTGTACTGGGAATAAAACAGCAACAACTGTGAGTGGGCAAAGTTAGGTGTCTCACTACACATTTCCCAAAACCATTGACACTTGGTATGTCCATGATTCACTCAAAACGAATGTTGATGGATGAAAGAGATCCCAGTCCAGTCCCAGTAAAGCATATACAGAGTTATAAACACACTGATTATAGAATGTACATATGGTATAAAGCTTGTGTGTATAATACACTGATAGATGTTTATATTTATTTAGTGTAATACACTATGTGGTAAACTAAAATGATACTTTGTCCACTTTGTCTTTATTTGTATTAATTCTGACAGTCATTGGCAGTTTGCAACAACAGCAACAACAATAACAATGGTTTATTGACTAAATGCTTGATTCCAGGTTTGTAAAAAATGAGTGGGGGAAAACATCTCTTGATTTCATTCTCATTTAGTGAAGTGGAATAATATACATTTTAATGAGAAAAAAATATACAGTATATCTATTTAGGCTGATAAAAGCAGATGGTGTAGCTTTTCAAGATAAAGAACCCAAAAAGAAGAAATCAATTTTTTATATTTATTAATTTTTTTTTTTTTTTTAGTTCTTGAGGCTGCCCCCTTTCTACAGATATAGTGTTCAGGTTTCGATTGTTTGCACTTGTACAGAGTCTTATTTGCATACAAACAATGGAAAAACATTGTTTATTTTTTTTCTTTTGCTACTTTACTAAAGTTCATGCCCCCTGGGGTATGACAATGAAGGACTAACTGAATCAAAAACTTTCCAAATGGTATTTTTGACTCTTTCAGGATTATTTTTAATGGGTTCTGGGCCAAAATGTTCAAAATATATAAGATTGACTGACAGTGTGACACATTTAAGATGAAGAACTTTGTAGCTAAATATCTTTTGTAATACTTCACATCATAAAACAAAATGGACCATTTTACTGCCATGTAATTATACAGAACAAAGCTAACTGGATCGTCACAGAAAATAAGTAAAAACACTTCTAAGAACTGTTACATAACATCACAGGCGTTTATTTTGAATTTAAATCCATATAAATATTATATATCCATGGAGATGCATAAGAACATAATAGACCTAAAAAAGGCTTAAGGCAGAGTAAACCCTCCTGATTGATATGGTTGTTTCCTACCTGACATCCACCAAATGCATGATTGTCAAAAAAAGTCAGTGACTGGCTTTTGTTTTCAGGCCAAAAACATGCAAATCCATTTCTCTAAGCTGCACTGTAATTGATGTAATTAATTTGAGCAGACAGATATAGGGGTATTATGGAAATGTGGAAAAAAAAATCAATTTCTCCTCACAATAGTGGCAATTGCTGCCTTAAACACACACACACACACACACACACATATATATATATATGCTTTTTAAATCCAGGGTTTAGGTGTATTTGTAATTTGTGAGTTTAATTAGGAGTCATAGTAGTTCCATCAGAGAAGGTAACATGATACCTACCACACTATTTGTCCAACTGAAACACCACTTTGGCCATAACTATTGACACAGTGTAAATGGAGTACCTTAGCGGCAGGGGTATATTAACTTGAACTTTTCTATAGCACACTTGGGCAAACACTGTCATGGGATCGTCTCCTTCGGCTGGTGAAGTGAAAGCTGAACATTTCTGCCATCTTTAATGACAAAGTGGGATTCGACAGAGGACTGGGCAGCCAGCGATCCAGCCAGCTCACCCCTGATAAATTAACAGGAGACAACACACTGCCAAACCCATCGCTGCTCAGACAGCTTAAGTAGTGGTAGGTGTAATAAATGATTCAGTAGTCCCAAGAACTAGGGTGTCAATTTGTAATGTCCTCCAAATGCCCAACCACCTCTACCTAGAGCTTAGAGATTTGTCTGAAACCAGCTGTAAATTTAATTTTAATGGTGCAACACCTTTCGCTGAGTCATGCACTTTCGCCTCTTCTTTCGCTTCGCCCCTCTCCTCTCTCCTTCTCCCACTGCTGTCACAAAACAGTCTTTCCTTACCACCTTGCATTATCTCTGTCAGCAGAGGCCCTATGGATCTATCAGGCCAAGCTGGGAAGTACAGATAGTGACAGGGGTAATGTGGACTGGGTCACTTCACATGCCTTTACTTGTCCCCTTCTTACAGCTCTCAATCCTCTGCAAACCGGAGGTTGAAGTATTTATCTCTTCAAATTCCACTCAACTTTCTGTCATTTGTTTACTCTCTCTGGCTAAAGCAAACGATTGGATAAGAAGAACATACAGAAAGAAGACAGGAGAGCCATTCAATTTCCCAACACTCCTCTGTTAACATGGAAAGTCTTTTTTTTGTGTATGTGTTTCATCCCTGGTGTAAATCATGCAGTGGTACTGTATTCAGTTGCTATAGATTTATTTACACTTATGGACACACGCAAGCAAAAAAGTACCCAAACAAATAATAATAATAATAATAATGATACTACTACTACTGCTACTACTACTACTACTACTACTAATAATAATAATAATAATAATAATAATAATAATAATAATAATAATAATAATAATAAACACTGATCATTCACAGGGAAGAAGACCACCCCATGAAATTATAATCGCAGATGAATGTAGATCTTTATAGTGATTTAAATAAAGTTATCTACAAAGATTCTCTACTGCTGACTCGTTAAAGTCTCCCTTACCTGAGCAAATTCAGCCAATTCATACAACCCAAGCATTTCATCACAGCAGCTGCAGGTAACTGTGACTGTTGGTGTCAAAGTGCGTGTGTCTACAATCAGAAAGAGACTGCACAAATGTGAACTGCACGGGGCGGCGTCCCAGGAAGAGGCACCGCTCTAGAAAAAGTGCAAAGCTGCAGTTTGCCAGTGAGAGAACACACTGGTCGTTTAGAAAAATGTGCTCTGCACAGATGAATAAAAAGGAAGAACTTGTTACCAACTGTGAAGCGTGAGTTGGAAATGTTATGGTCAAGGGTTGCTTCACTGCCTCTGGGAGTGGGCAGCTTGCAGTTATTGATTTACATGAGTCCTGCGATATATCAAACAGTGTTTGAAAATAATGTGAGGCTATTTGTCCGAAAGCAGACCTTTCAACAGGATAATGTTCCTAAGCACGTCAACAAATCCACCAGGGGATGAAGGGTTAAGTTAATAGCCTATACTCAAAGCCCAGATATCATACCATTAATATGTTGTAGGGGTTTTGAAACAGGAAATACATGCTAGAAAACCTTTTGTATTTTGTTTGTGAGAATCCTTCAAACATTTCAGCAAGCTGATGTGAAAGACTGATGGACAATTAGAGGGAGTTATTTCTTGTAAATCATACAAGCTTCTGAGAACAAGAGTGTATTTAGTTTCCCCGAGAAGAACATTACATGCTTTGGACTTTTTGGTTGAATAAATGTGTAAAAAGGCAAACTGTCCTTGTTGTCTTGTTCATTATACCATTATTACGTGAAGGCGCTGTCTCAAAGAGGATCAAATATCTGTACAAATATGTTGAGAAAGTCAACAATTTCCATAAATTTTATCCACAATTGTGCGCACATTGACGAATAAGCATCGACTGATAATGGACATTACTGGAGCCAGCAAGAGCAGTGAAGGACCCTGTACAAGTGTAAACCCTTATGACTGGATCAGCTGAACAGGACACACATAAGGGGGAACAATTTATGCCAGAATATTTTCATGCAGAGTTACTGCTTTTTGATAATAGCTTGATAATTTGTTGCTGAACACGGTGGAGCAGTGGTTAGCACTTGTGCCTCACAGCAGGTACATTCCTGGTTTGAGTCCCATTTCACCTCGGGGTCTTCCATTAGCATGTTGTTGCATGCCTGTGTCTTTGTGTTTTTATTTTTCCAGCTTTCCTGGCTTTCCCCCCATAAAAACATGGTAATTGTGTCACTTGAGTGTGAAATGTCTTAACTCACCCAATACTGCAACTAAAGGATGGGTGGACAGAAGAAGAGGTACCACCAAAAAAACGTATTAAGATTATATGTCATTTGATCTGTTTATTAGACTGTATGAAATAAAACCTGGTCTTTGAATAGTGAAGGCACATATCAGCTGCACCGTGAGAGAATAGTCTTTTGACTTCACCTTCAAGCACTGATGTCTAGAAGGGGGGGGGTTGCTATTGTATGTCTGGAGACAAATTGTGTGTTTGTTCTTTTCTGTCAGTGCACACACACACACACACCACCCCCCTGCAAGTAATACTGTTGGTATGAGATCCCTTTCCCAGAGACAGGTTCTGACTGTTGTATCGAAAACGGGGGTGGTGGTGAGGGTGGGGTGAATGGGCTGTGGGAGCTGGGATATCCATGGGGGGGGCTTCGCTTTCATCAGCGAGGTCAGGCTCTCAGCAAGAGCTTGTTGCTGCCTAGTAGTTTATCTGTAATGCATCATCAGTGATGGATGGGTAATGGAGAAGCCGTAGCCTTCTCATTCACAGCACTACATCATTTCTGATAAACCTCCAAGCCATCTGTTCATTGGGACTCAATGATAGGCTTCCTTTGTGGCAGCATACTCTAAACATTAGGACACGCTGGTCTTTCCATATCAGGCCTCTCAATTCTCCGCTGATATATATATTTTACGTGCTTATATTTTGGAGGCGAAGTGACTGATAATGTCCATGCTGTTGAAATGTGTACCCACAAAGACGAATACCGGCTGTGCTGCAATTCATAATAATAATTATTACTGGTATTTCTTTAAGGTTTGAAACTTTATTAGACTGGTAAAAATGTATACATTATATGTAGATACAGTATATCACAGCAACGACAAGGGATAGCAAGTGGTTGCTTTGGGAATTGCATCTCAAATGTTTATTACAGATCTATTTTTTGGCCCATGAACAGCTTAACCGGGGTGGCTGTAAGTTCAGTGTTTTACCTAAGGGCACTTGACACTGACAGATGTTCTATTTCTGAGGCTTCCCAGGGAATATTCGGAAAGTATTTTTCATTTTATTTTTGTTTTTAAGAGCGGACAGAAAATCTGACATCGTATGAACAGATGAATGTTCTAAAGAACAGCTCATTATCTGGACAAGACTGGGGGTGTGATCTGTGTTCACTGAAGGGGAGACAAAGCAGCTTACCATCCTCACCCCCTCCAAGGCTCTTTTATCAGTCCCACAATCCCGCTGAATTAACAGCCACGCTCTTATGCATTGAAGCTGCCGTGATATATATCTTAAGTAAAAACACTGATAGCTATCATGGAATTACTGCTGTTGTTTTCAGATGAAAACCAATCTCATGTTCTGTAACACTGCCTCTGGTATCAGCATCATTCCTATTCACACGAGGGTCATCATTAGGCTATTGTTTTGCCCATTATACATTATAGCCACATTAATGCAATCAACACATCAGTATTGTCCGTATGGGAAAAGGTTATGATATTATGGGAGATTTCAAATAGATTATAACAGTCTCACAGAGTCTTTAAATAAGAGAAGGTGTTAATGGGGTTGTTATTGAGATTTTGTTTTATTCAATAAGGAGTAAAGAAAATTGACTTCTGCTTTAATAAAAGAAAAAAAAAGAGAAAGCAGCTTCGTGATAAGAAAGAAAAGTTTAAATGTTTGTTTCGTTCATGAACCCTTTGTCCAGTGATGTGAACATATACCATAATACATATGGTATGATACTGCTGGGATCTGCTTATATTCTGATTCCATATCTGTAGTGCTGCGATAGATAAAAGGCAACACCAGATAGCTTGAAGTAATCTGTGTGAAGCATGAGTCATATTATATCCCTGCACCATATAATCCTCACTGTTTTAAATATAGAGTAGATAAGTGCTGGTCTGATGGTATTCTGGAGCAAATGATAGACAGTGAAATGAAGCCAAAATGAATAGGTGCTTAAATGAACAGAGCTAAATACATTTCTCAGGCCCAGTGGAATGGAGTTATCTGAATCAACTGTCCTCCCTGGCTGCCTGAGAGATGCTGGAGATGGCTCCGGTCAAATTCAGGGAGAAAGAGAAGAGGTGACTGAGAAGGCAACTCCCCTAAGAGTTAACAGCAGAGCCGGTGAAATGAAGTGCATCATGGGGAAGAAAACGCAAAATCTGTTTTTGTATTAAAGTATGCATTTTCAAAAAATGTATAACTAAACAAGCCCTCTCAGAAAGGTCAGATCTTGGATTCAGAAATGAGTCAGCACTGATATGGACGTGAACCACCATCTTGAGCAGTGTGCTGGCATTAGAAAATGAAGAATGACAGTGAGAAAGGCCAAGCGTTACACGTGACACCACCGTTCCTATTGGCGAGACATTTTCTGCGCCCGTCGAGACAGTCACAGGGCTAAAATGAATGTGATGCTCTCCAGACACTCCCAGGTTCTCTAATGAGTCTGTGCTTAAGGTGCAAATTAGTTACACAGCCTTACTCATCACGGACAGTGCAGCAACAAATCCACTGGGCTGCTCCAGTTCCACCAGACATGATGGAGATCCATTTCACGAACATCACTCATTAATATGCTAATGGTGGTCATTAATGGTTGATAGCAAAGTTAATTGAATTATGGTACTTACTGGGTCATGACAAAGAAGAAAGGGACGAAAAAAAGATAATCTCCTGTGGAAAATGTATTTATGTTGAAATGTTAAGTGTTTTTGTCACACAAAACACAATCATAAGAGGAGGTCTGTAATTAAGAGGCTTTGTGAAAAGGAAGGCCACTCCTGCTGATGCTTGCAAATACAAACACACCAAGTCACTTATCCAATCAAGCATTTGTAATCTAAGTTCAACAGGGTCCACACGGTGCTGTGTTTTTTCTGCATCCCTTGCTCAACACATCAACATGTGAATGATAAATGGTTTGGGATGGGGAACAAAGCTACAATTTTTCCTCATATAACACACAACGAGATAAATTCACTCAAAAAAGCGGAATAAATTAATGGCATTTTTGTAACAAGCTGTCACTTTTGGTGGCACCACCCTGATTGGCACTGACAGTTAGAAATATGAAACAGTGTGTGTCACACTGAATCTGGCACAAATCTCTGCTGGGAGGCGACATAAATCAACTTCAGGACCACGGACAGCTCCAGAGCAGCACAGCATACTAAATGGACACGGAAGTACACAGGGGCCCGGCTTAATTATCAACACAATGAGGATGCTGTGTCTGTGGAGCACAGGGGCACTACGGCTTCCACACATTCATATCTGCAGTTTTTTTTAATGTAGATTTAATTTCCAGCACAATCATGAAATGACAAATTACACACACCTTTAATCTATGTCGTTTTGTATGTATTGCATGTCGTTTTGTGACACATCATGCTATAAACAAGTTGCACGTCTGCGTGTATTGTTGACCTTCAAACCTTCTGTTACTCAAAAACACAAATGAGTAATTCTAATTTTATGTGATATTCATATGTTAATATGAGAATTCGCCATCAGCCACTGTGGCATTAACTGCCTAAGAGAGTTTCCACATCATGGGGGGTTCAGATGGAATCTAGCCACCCCCCCCCGCCCCTCCCTCAACCTGCATATTAATTATTCCTGCAGAGAACTAGAGCCAATAAACGACAACATGCTTCCCAGACCATTCAGACCGCCCTGCGCGCCCGGACGCCGACTCGGTGCGCGGCGAAATGAAATCAGCTGCCTGTGCGCACAGTTTTACCACCGCTGATCCCCGGTGCTGTAATGTGTGTTGTCATAGTCATTATGAAAATGCCAGCATCTATCCATTCAGCCGCACATGCACTGCCTGTGTGTGAGTTCAGCCTTTACAGTGCCACTTAATGACGCGTGCTCCACGCGCGCGGACATGCTCCACCAGGCGAAATCAAGAGGAGTAAGCGTTAAGTATCTAACGCGACACCTCAGACTGATAATGACTTAATGTGTCCTGTGTGGTGGCGCGTGTTTGGAGTGGACCAGCTCAGCAGCCACGGGGGGACGTTCAATTACCTCCGCTGGCTGCGCGTCCTTATAAAAAGCTGGCGCATTAATAACAGAAGTGTATCGGGGTGTGTGTCGGGTTAATGACGGGAGCGTTGTTTGGCGTGGCGCGCGGCGCTGCGTTCACCCAGAGTGAGAATAGGAGCTGGGCCAGTGTTCCCAAAAGACGCGCTGGTTCTCATTCCCAACGCGTCGCCCACATGAGTCCGCTGCGGGTGTTTGGCAGCGACCACAGAGGGCTGCTTGTGTCCTAAGCATGTGATGAAGTGAGAGAGGGGCGCGGGGTGTATGTGTGTGTGTGTGGGGGGGGGGGAGGGGGGGGGTTGCTGAGGCGCTCACGGGGGGGGGGGGGGGGGGGGGGGGGGGGGGGGGGGGGGGGGGGGGGGGTTGCTGAGGCGCTCACGGCCGTTGTCTCCTGCTGGACTCCTTCCTCCAACCTCCTCCAGCCTCCTCCGCACAGCGATGCGGAGTAGGCGGGTCAAGCAGGAGAAGCGGCTCTCGCCTTGAATCCATCACGGGATATTTATCCGCCGTCGCGCGGCGGGCGTGTGTTTGTGTCCCGGCAGCCGCACTCCGCTCTCCGGCTGAAAACAAATGCGCAAACGCCTCTTTTTAATCTTCTAATCGACAGCCCCTCTGCGCTCCTCCAGTATCTCCTCCTCCTCCTCTTCCCTCCTCCACTCGTCTCTCCTCTTCACCACATCTCCTGGTGGATCAGCTCGTTCTGTAAAGTCGTTATCTCCAGAAAGGTCAAAGCGTCAGACGGGGACGGCTGAACGACACCGGGAGAACGGGGATCTGTCCCCCAGCACCCGGCTGCTCTTCCAAAGTTTCTCCCTGGTGCGGAGGATTTGTCCGGAGCAGCCTCCGTCACCCATCACTCCCACCTCTTTACGGATCCTCACTGCTTTTTTCCCTTCTTTCTTTTGGAGTGCTCCCCCTTTCCTCCCCCAGCGGAGTAACTACTACTGCTGAACCTGAGAAACTGTGACATGAGTTTGTCTCCGGCGTCTGCAGCTGAGATCCGTCAGGAGAATGGGACATACTGAGCCAAACTTTATCTGCAGTTCCAGACCGCGGTGAGTTCTCACCCTGTTCTATCATTTTTAACACGTGTGTGTGTGTGTGTGTGTGTGTCCGTGTGTTTACGTTAGATTGCCTAAACACTCACACAACTCTACCTGTGGATGTTGTCTGTTTTCATGTGTTGTGGATAATGACGCACGACGCACAGCTTCACCTGGGCAGCAGTCTGCAAAATACTGCGCCCCGACATGTGTGAGGCTCGGTCACACTGCGAGCACACACACACACACACACAGACACACACACACACACACACAGACACACACACACACACACACACTGAGAGAGAGAGAGAGAGAGAGAGAGAGAGAGAGAGAGAGAGCATGGACTGTATTGCTTTTCATGCCTTGTCAGAATATACATGAGCACAGCCTCATATACTCCCTTATTCACTGCTCACCCCCCACCCCACCAACACTGTCACCCTCTATCAGGCTTTCCTACAAACATGTCTAATCTATATTCCTCAGACTGTATAGGTATTCTTGCCCGTAGAGGATCAGATCTGTTACAGTGATGTGTGCCAGACGCCAGTGGGGCAGAAAACCCAGCTTCCTCTTAGCCTGATAAAAAAAGAGAAAGAAAAGAAAAGCTCCAATGATTTCGTGATTATACATTTCACCCTCAAGCGTCACCCTCGTACAAGGGGTACATGAGTCAGGGCTTCCTGTTGGGATCATCAGCGGGGGCTGTGATGATGTGCCAAATACCCTCAAAGAAAACAAATAACATTTAAAATGCTATCTAACTGGCCCAAGAGCAGTGTGGCACAGGTGTTATTAGTAATAATTTAGTTTTAACGTCACATTAAATGAGTATCTTAGAGTAAAACAGAAGAAAAAAAACAAACAGATTGGTTGGAGGGCAGATTTGTGGCCAGGTTTTATGGTGTAGCAAACCAGTGAATCACTGCTGTAATTCTCAGTGCCGCTCACCAGTGTAAGGCACAAGTGCCAAAGCCTCAGTCTGTTTATAGGGCCACAACAGGGCCACTGTTCACCGCTGTCCTCATCTATCCTGGCTGACTGGTGAACCCAACCGTGTCCAGGCCTGAAAGGCACACTGTCTCCTCCCATGAAAAGGGAGATTTCTCTCCTCCTATCGGTCACCTGCCTCACAGAAAGTGTGGAAAGTAAACAGCTCATTATGTTTCCTGGCTCTGCGTTGGCTTACAGCGGTGGATCCAGCCAGGCCTGACGCTTATATGTGTCTAATTTAGCATCATAGTGAGCCGCTTGGTAACAAAATGACGGCCACACAAAAGAGGACAAATTGAGCTTAAACAAAAGACAATTTCTACAGTGTTACATGACGACTGCTGCTGTGCAGGGAGCCATCTATTGGCTGCTAGACTCACAGCAACAAGAGGAACAATGTGCCGAGCCTCCTCTGTCTCACTGTTCAGCGTTTGGGTTTGCTGAGCGCACTGGATGAGGCGTCGTCTGCAGGTGTGATGGCTGTGACAAGAATGCAGCCCTCCTCCCACCACCAATATACAGTAAACAGGCCACAAGGGGACGGAAGACCGTGGAGTGAAAACAGTCTCACTTCTTCACCATATAGTTTTGGGAAGATGGGTGAGAGTGGGTGGTAGTGGTGGGGGTGGGGGGGTGTTAGGGGTGTTGCGGGGTGCTAACATTCTTGACTAATAAGGCCCCCTTACTGTGTGAAGTCCTACTGCAGTATCAGATGGCTGATAATTGGTGGGAAGAAGAAATTGGAAGAAAAGCCAATGAAAGAAAGAAAGAAAGAAAGAAAGAAAGAAAGAAAGAAAGAAAGAAAGAAAGAAAGAAAGAAAGAAAGAAAAGAAGCCCAGTATCTTATGATAATGATGGAGAAGAGCAGCCGGAGGGAGGATATGAAAAAAGTGGAAAAGATGAGAAGATGAGAACGAGTACAAAAGAGAGGGAAATCATTAAAAAGGAGAAGGGATTTTTTTTTGTGACCGAGTAGAACTGGTCAGATTGAAGTGTAGATTATAGGACATTAAACTGAAATGCTAAATGCTGACTCGTGTCAAATACACAGAATAAAGGACAGACACAGGGCTGCTCTTGCTGCAGACCTCCAGTCAGTCACAAGACCTGACTGACACAAGCAGGCGTCAGGCGGTGGCCCAGTCCTCATCATGCAAACCTGATTAAAATGTCTTATCTGTGACATTCATTCATGATCTTATAGCAAATCATAGTTAAAAACTGCCTTCAAAAACAAGTTGAAGGGTTGTATGTGTTTATATGAAAACACACGACTCCTTGTTCTCTTTATAACGTGACCTTTATAATTTGAAGGAAAAATGAAAATCAGATAATGAGCAAAAAAAAAAAAATCAATGAGTTTCAGCAATTTTAGAAAAATCATCATCATCATCCCTCACAACACAATATTTTTGAAAAGTTTCTTTTAGAAAGTTGTGAATACTGCTTCAAGTGGCTTCATGAACAAGTTTTACTCAGTCACACAGTTTCAGACGAGCAAATCTGACACTAATGCAACTAGACCCCTGTATTACATCATATCCCAGCAGTCACGCTGTTTGTATTGGCTGAGAATGAATTGCAGATTATTGCAGAAAGATTCAAAACATCAGTTGACTTCAAGCTGAGCATTTTATTATTAGTTTTTTTTTTTATATTAATTGTCAGAGAGAAATGAGGGTGCTTCAAAGCACACTTTCAGTTTCCAGGAGTAGCTGCAGACTGAGCTCTGTACATGATAAAATCATTTCCAGAGACCAATGGGGAATCTGAGAGCAGGTTAACTAGCTATCATCTCTGGCTTTTTGTATGAAGTCTGGTGTCTCCAAAAAAAAAAAAAAAATCAGATTCCCCCAAAGAGCAGTTAGCAGACTTTAACTCTGTGTGATAATTTGGTTGTTTGACTATATTACCAGAACTCAGCTTTTAAAGTGCCACTGAACCCATTCAAAAACATGGCAGTTTAATAAAACACTGCCATATAGCCAATACTAAAAAGGCAACAAATCTCAATTAGAATATTCATGTAGGAGAGCCAAATCTGATTTGACTCACAACATTCCTAGTTGGGTACAGCCCTAGTTTTCACTAAGGGGGTATGATTATATGAGCTGATGATTATAGCAGCTGAAGATGCAAACAAATTAACAAGTAGAAGTAAAAGAAGAAAAAGTCCCTTTTTAATTTAAGAACAACTCGTGTCACTGTTTGTACACGGCCACCAGCAGAGGATGAATCTTAACTGTGATTCATATCTGCTTCACACTCTCTATGTTCCTGGGCCCTCGGTGATATGTGGCCATATAAAAAATGTGCAAGTGAGAAGTTTACAGTGGTGGGAGGAATCATTAAAGTGACTTTTCCCCTGTTTGCTTTTAATTTGGGATTTTATGTAGCTTAACGTGATTTACAGCACCCTGGCAAATTAAAAGTTGCATGCTCAGTTTTCAGTTGTTAAACCTGACACGTATACACACGTCACACGCAGTGATATAGAGCAGTGTAATTAATGGAACCCACCTAAATAATTAATGTCCTTTTAGTGTCACCAAGGACCACACACACACACACACACACACACACACGCACACACACAGGCAAACAGACCTCTTTGTTTACATGTTTGGACTGAGCGTTCAAAACATTTAGACTTGTTACAACTAACAAAAAGCAACTTCTTTTTCTCATCTTTGCATTTTTTTGAATCAGTTGTCGGTGAGTGAGGTGACTGGGCTCTTGGCATCCATCTTCCATAATGAATAGTCCCTGCAATAAAAGGAGGGGGGTTCGCTGTGTTTGTTATCAGTTTATTGCTGCTATCAGACTGATTTCCATTTGCTTTTGTGAGAGGAAGGATTTGTTGGCTCGGTCTGTTTCCATTCAGGCCCAGAAGATGTCTCTGCCTGAGTGACTGCGCCTTAATGAGCGACTGTCTTAGTTGTGTAACAGTGGTAGAAAGATCAAATTGGACTTTATGGCGAAACAGGTCGTGAAGTGAAATATGCTCGGGCTCTGTGAACAGAACTACACACTGTGCCACTTTAAAGACGCACAGTGTGTTTGTGGTAGTAACTCTGGCTGGGTTATTGACCTATATGCTGTGCTGTGGCCCTGTTGATTAGCTGCTTTCATCTTCTATGGAGGAAACTGCCATTTTTGATGAGAGCAAAAAGCTCCTTTAGGACATGAACTAGAACCTGTTTATATTTAAAATAGGGTTGAACTGCAATGATCGATCTGTGAATGAGTTTGTAGGTTTAAATGTGAGTTATACAAATCTATAGTCTTCCTGATTTAAAACATAATAAAAACAAGAATGTTTTTGGAAAACAAACTTGTTCATGAAATGAAATATTTAATTATTTGCGCTTTTGTACTTTCTAGGCAAAGACCAACATTTGGTATTCAAAGGTAAAAAAAACAATAAGGTAGTAAAGCCAAATTAAAAAAAAAAAAAAAGCAGGAGGTGGCGTTAAGAAAGCTGTAGGTAGCAGAGGGTCTACATATATCTCCTTATACAGTTGTTTACATAATTGCAGCAGCAGGCAATGCAAATAAGAAAAGCAAACAAAGGAGTATTGCAGCAAAAACCAAAGCCAAAGTCACATTATGATGATAAAAGCAGAAGTTCAGTTAGTTAAAAATGTTGGAGCATTAAATTATGGTGCATACTGTGGTGTCCACTCCTTTAATCTGGATTAAGACTTGGAGAACACAGTGCTGGATTTTGATTTTTTTTATGAGCAGTAGATTAAACAATTTTTTTTAACTTGTCACTTAGAACAAACCCTCCACATCATAACCAGACGCTGCTGTTCATGCATCCTCTGTCATATACTTAAAATACAGATGCTCTGTAGCTCTATACATTTCTCATGACTGTCTGTGTAAGCACTATCATAATGATGTTTTGTTGTTTTTTTTTTTCTTTGATGTCTTCTCCCCGGGACACCATGGGAGCTCATCGTTTGTATTTGTTTGTAAGGCAGCCGGATGAGTGCAACTGGCAGACATATTATAATTTCACAAAGGCTGTGTTTTACCCCTGGCACTGGTATGAGAGGTATTGTTGACAGTTGTATGTGGGGAGATAACTGGGTTAATTAGGGCCAAAATCCTCATTAGTCAGCACGGAGGGGAGGATGTGAAGTTTATCAGTTCCTGTTTTCCGACTGTGAGGATGGTTTGGGGGTTGGCTCGCAGACAAGTTACAAAGTGGATCCTGTTGAAGAAATTCCAATGAAACGTTTTAACCAAATCCCCCCTGCACAACACGCACCCCCACCCCCTCTATCGTTTCCTTCAAAAGGATGGTTTGTGTGAGATATCACAAAACCACTCTCTGAGGAGGATCTGCCGCGGCGTGTGTTCCAGTCATAGACATGAACACAAACAATATACACACCCAAACGCACGTGCACGCAAAGCTCAGGTAATGCGACAGCTCTTGTATTCTGCAATAAGCGAGCAGATGTTTTTGGGCTGTTTGCTGTGATGTGTCCGCGTCTCCAATGAACATGGCGGCTGGTGCTGGAGAGAAAGATTAGGCTTGGGAGTTCCCACATCTCATCAAGCGCCCAGCGAGAGTCGAGATCCAGCACTGGCATCACGGGCCGGGCTTACACTTCAGAACACAACACTAGCTGTTCGACAAAGTCACAGAACATGCTGCAGTACAGTGTGAAAGACAGGGCCCAAAATGTTGTAAAGACAAAACGAGCCCATTCATCACTGACGCGGCAGAGGGGTGGGCGAGGCCAATGAAAGAAGTTGTTTCAGACGCTTTAATCAATTGAGATATTAATTCGAAGTGGCAACGCTGCCAATGTAGTTAATTAAGCTCAAGAACTATGCGAATCAATAGCATAGTAATTTCAAATCATATGACATTATCCCTATAGATGATCCTCAAACCTGACAGTGACGCCGCTGGGACACATATACACTTTTTCTTTTTCATCTTTTAGCAGTACAAACCAGAACAGTTGTAATATCAAACAGCCAGAGGACACGCCAGTCACGTCATACCCTAATGTAACCACCAGTAGTGCTTTGACTCACAGGCTCATCACTTCATTGACATTTCTAACATCACGCCCGGAGCTATGAGAAAGTTATGAGCATGTTTTCCTTTTCGCTCGTTCAAAGGTTTAAACATGGAGCCCTTTTTTTCCCCCCCGTGCCTGAAGTTATGTTTTGAGAACTGCTTTGATTCCCTTGTTGAAGATATTGTGGGGGTGGGCTGTGTGTCGAGTTTATGCTGTTTCCAATTCAACTCAGGTGATTGATATTCACAAGCTTAGAGAAGACCACACCAACGCATCCAAACTCCAGTCAAATGACTAAACATGGACATATGATTCAACAATTGTGGGTGACGAATTAATCAGAGCAATTAGAGTCACTTCCAATGCAGATATATTAACTGAAGAATCCCTATATCTTTAAGATATATAATATTCTTTATGTGACTGTCTAATGATGAGACAATCACATTAAACTCTAATATGACTTTTCTTATCTTAACTGTACTAAAGCTATCATGTACATAATAAAATAAATAAATAAAAATTAAAGACATTGAATTTTAATCAACTTCCATTTTAACACTGTTTTGGTGAATGTAAAGTTATTTTAAAAAGTGAACAGCATGAGTGAAACAGCAGGTACACACAGCACATTTTGCTCAGCCATCTGCCGTCCTTTGGTCGAGTAATGACGAGATATTAAACCTCGCATGCAGCAGGACTCAACACATGCAACTTGTTAAATACTTTTGCAGCTGAAGTGTCTGATATGCAGTGGTGCTTGCTGAATGTAGCCTGTCACTGTGACGGGCAGTGGGTGGAAGAATTGTGTAGATTTTGATTCACTGCTGGCTGCGCTTCAAACTGGCAGAGCGGAAAAAAAAATCCCAAACAAAACAAAACGGAAAAACCTTTCAAATGGATATTTTCTTCCTGCAGAGACAAACAGGACCTTGTCATCGGTGTAGTTTCAAAAATAAACTGCAATGTCTGTGATTTCGCTCAACTCAAAGAAACATTATGTTTCCTGTGCGACTGTTTTCCAAAAACGGGTGAAATGAAAATTGCACGTCATGTGACAAGGATGAAGTGATTGTGCATGGGGACACATCCGGAATTTCAATTCCTCCAGAAAACCGCGAGGAAACCTTAAAAAAAAAAAAAAAACAGTTTATGGAACCCTGTATTATTTTTCATTTAACTTGAAGATGAGATTAGCTCGGTGCTTTGGAGAACATGTCCTGCACTGTTTTCATAATCTGCAATGGGATTTCAGAGAGTCATCTGAGAGCTAAAATCAGCACATGGAATTGATAAAGGGCTGTTGTTGCTTGTTGATCCCTCATTCATCCTTTCACCGATATTGTTCTTGGCGTGTTGCATCTTCAGGGAAACGCTAGTCCTCATCACATTTGTGAGTGGAAAAATCTGTTCCCCCTCGTAATCCCATCAAGGCGACCTCACAGGAACACACCTTTTATTTCATACAGCCCTGGGTCCTTCAGGGCCCATGTTGTGTAAAATCAGATTTGAGCGGATCTACTGGAGCCCTGGTGCTTGGCTACTGCTACTTCCTTCCTGTTGCACCACACAAGATTTGATTTGTTTCTAGATTGTATGAGGGGCTTCCTGCCTCGAGGAGGAGCATTTTTAGCACTGTCTAATGAAAAGCGGTATTTGCATGTGGTTGGAAATGTGACAGAGTGCCCTTGTAAAGTGGAAAAGCCATGTGTTTGATATCATCCAGGCGCCTGATAATAGAGGATTAGTCTGTGTCTATATTTTGGGGATAATGTGATTATGAGGCTGGCGGAGACCTGGCTGACAACACTGAATATTTACTATAGGGCTGTCACAGCAGGTCTTCAAAAAAACAACAACAAAAAAAGACAGAGGAGCGTGGGTTTTAGAGGTATTTGAGTATGCAGAGGAGGAAGAGAGTGGGATGAGAGACAAAAGACAGCAGAGTGTGAGAGGAGGGGAAAGGGAGCAGGTGAGCAACAGGAAACAGAGAGAGAGAGAGAGAGAGAGAGAGATGCTGATGTTCTCCCGCATCAGCTTTTTGGATAGCTGCCTGTCAGATGATAGGATTAAAGTGTCTTTGAATTTGACCTCTGTGGTCTATTTTGATATTAACACACACACACGCACACATGGACACACACTCCCCCCTGAGGAAGGTCACACTATACACTACATGCACCATGTAAAGCAAGGCAGTATTTCCTCTAACACATCGTCCGGGGGTTCATTATGTTTAGCGTTTGGTGACTAAAAAAATGCAATTGTGGCTGTTATGGGGCCAGTTCTGTTGAAGTATATACAGTACAGATACATACTGCCCTTCATTATCTCTCTGATTCTTACGTTTAAAGATGGTCTTTGAGGAAAGCGAGCAGAAAACTCAGCCATAGCTTAAGATTTAGTAAAACACAAAGTGTGTTTATATGTACAGCATACATATATATATATATATATATATATATATATATATATATACACACACACAAAGACACACACACACACACACACACACACACACACATCTGGGTGGCCGTCCGCTGCAGAAGAGTGTTGAAGCAGGAAGAGAGGGGCACTGCAGAGAAGATAACAGTGAAGCTGGTTAGACAGAGGTCTCTGTGTCTCAGTGCAAATAAACTATTCAACAGTGCTGGATTGAAAGCAGAAACTGCTAAAGGAGCCGTTCACAGTTTAACTGCATCAACAACAAAGGAGGAAAGAAGAATAGTGGGGACGGAGGGGGGTATTTCATTGTCTGTTGCAGTGCTTGTACCACATTCCTGTCAGCATCTGACTTCATGCTATGCATGAGATCAAGAGTGGATCAAGAGTGTGTGGATATCGGAACTGCAGATGTGATATCAGAGAGTGAAACACATCATGATTACACCGCTGATTAGGATTTGGCATTGGGACTAACTGGATGATGTTGGACTGAGTGGTCTGAGCCTGTTGGTTCTAACAGTCGAGATAAAAAAAAAACAATATTATAATTCTTCTTCTTCTTGTCAAGTCTCTGCTCGTTGTTAAAAAAAAACATGATTGCAGTTGAAACAGAAACACTGAGCAATTAGAAACCAAGCGAGCCAAGCACATGGTAAAGCAGTGTGGTGCTGTCAGTGAAAGTAGATCACGTTTCATTGCAGAGCGACAGCCAAGTAAAGTTCACCTCACGCTCATAAAGCTTCCTATCCCCAGCTGCCCCTGCAGCTCTGCACTACCTGTTCACCATCTCATCCAAACCAGGCCCTTTCCTCTGTCTCCGTGTCTCTTACACTGTAAAACCAAAATAAGTGCACAAACAATGGATTGTGCGGATTTAGAAGAAGAAGAAACACCTTTAATGGTCCCACACTTGGGGAAATGAATTTTCTGCACATGCATAGTACACAAACGTGTTATACAGTTAGTACAATCTACAGACATGCACATGCAGAGCAGTAGGCTACACCACGAGGAGCAAGTTCAGGGGGTTAAGGGCCTTGCTCAAGGGCCCAAGGCGGTGGACGGCAGTGGACAGATGGTAGCGCCTCTCCCGATTTTCGGCCAATCCGGGGTGCAAACCGGCAACCTCACATACCAAAGCTTGCTAGACCTAGTCCGTGATCACCCAAATTTTTGGCCGAGCTGGGAATCGAATCCAGTCGGAAGCCCGACTCTCTAGCCTCTTCGCCACCACCTCCCAAAAGGCACTGCTGGGATTCGAACCCAGGATCTCCTGTTTACTAGACAGGCGCTTCACATGTTCACACACTAACACACACTAACACCTGTCTGACCCAAGTGTGGGTCAGACAGGCCAAGGCTGGGGAGCAATGGCAGTGACAGACTGGAGTCAATTTCTATTTGCCTGCTCATCTTATCATATTAAATGTATTAAATGAAAGTCCATCCACATGTCCAACATCTATGTATTAACCCTTATGTGTGCTCTATTCATGTTGTCAGCCCCCCAACACACACACACACACACACATACACACACACACACACACACACACACACACACGCACACACACACACACACACACACACACACTCATGGCTGAGTTAACTTGACATATTGTCACTGGAATACTGTAATGGGACTCAAACTCCCTACACTTTGTCACTGTGGGGTTGAGATGATTGACAGGGCTCATGGTGGTGATGGAGACTAATGTGAGTCCAGACAACAGTCTGAACAGCAGGGAGTCTGACAGAGCACAGCAGCAGACTATTTATATAAGCAACTAAAGTGTCTGTGTGTATTGCAGGACATTTTTTCCCTTGCAAGTACAATTCGTTATAGATCTGTTGCAATATTACAATATGCCAGTGTTGAAATATGATTAGGACAAACAGCAGTGCTGCAATAACTCGCTTAGGTGAAGGGATGAATTCAGAATTGGAATCATAACTTCTACCAGTTCTGAAGCACTTGTCACGATCAGAGTATCTCTGCACATCACAGAGTGAGGCTGCGGCATTACAATGCAAGCTTTACAGAAATTAAGATCCT
Source organism: Trinectes maculatus (assembly GCA_016785345.1). Classification (NCBI taxonomy): domain Eukaryota; kingdom Metazoa; phylum Chordata; class Actinopteri; order Pleuronectiformes; family Achiridae; genus Trinectes; species Trinectes maculatus. Next base: position 113,135 of record JAFBJQ010000932.1, read on the forward strand.
CTGCTGAATATAAGCATCTCACGACTGCAATGAATAGGAACAAAAGACTATACTGACTTCTAAAAGAAAGCTGAGAGTTCTTTCTCCCAATGAAGATGGAGTCTTAGCACATGACATACTTTTGAAGATTGCCTGTGACTGTGTCCAATACTGGAACATGTCTTATTGTTAGGAAAGTTTAACATTTAAAACAGTGAAAAGCAACAAATCTTCACATTTGAATAAATATTTAAAAAAAAAATCAATGTTTGGTATATGGCCTTGACAAACACTACAAATAATCAATTATTTATTTTTCACAAATTGATCATGCCACATATTTTTCTTTGTGCAACTGAATATTTTTTTGTCTCTATCGTTCTGCCACACGGAGCTGCTGCAGCATCATATGTCAATATGATTGGTTGACTGTCGTCAGTGTGTCCTTGTTTGCTTAGCTGTTTGTTTTTCCTCAGGTGTTCCGGGGGCATTCAGCTGATGCAGGTCCCCCGGTCATCCCAGTGGAGGAGCCAGCTAATGAGGAGTGGCTTTGGCCACTAAACACCTCCGTACCACTACCACTACCAACACCACCCTCACCCACCCCTCGCTCCCTCCATCTCTGATGGCTCTATGGGGAGTCGTCAGCCTCAGCCTTCACTGCTGGGTGTGTTTACGGGCCGTGGTAACAGCAGCAGCAACAACATCCAGCCTCCCCAATGACAAGCCTGGGGGCCCCCTGGACTGGCTCCTGTCGGATAAGGGGCCCTTCCACCACTCGCCAGAGTACATTGACTTTGTGGAGAAGAACCGTCAAGGCTTCTCCACCAGATACAAGATATATAGGTGAGTCCTGACTGCAAGATGAAGAGGTTTACATCTCCTCTATCTTCACATCCAGTATGTGTGTGTGTGTGTGTGTGTGTGTGTGTGTGTGTGTGTGTGTGTGTGTGTGTGTGTGTGTGTGTCACTGGGAATATATAATAATATATAAAGAGCTTTCCGGGGATAAATTGGGAGATTCAGCATGACTCTTTAATGGCGGAAGAGAGAAACTCTGCATGTGTCCATTAAAACTGCATATGCCGGATATACATACTGCATATATTTTGGAAATTTGTAGTAAGAGAAAGAAATATAGCCTCGCTGCAGAGAGTTCATCATAATGACTATGCTCCATGAATTTCAGTAACTCCACAGCCAGTCAAAATTTGTACAGTGCCTCACCTGACCTACATTAAAACACTCAAGTTAAAATGATACTGCTCACAATGAGGAGTACTACAGTTAAATCAGGCGAAGATGAATTGAATGACAGAGACGAGAGAGGAAGTGTCGTGAACTTTATTCTGCTTTGTTTCGTTCGCTGTTTGTTATGTGTGAAAGGCTGAAGACGAGGTTGCTCTAAGGGCATTATTTTCCCTCTAATTACACATGTGATAAGGTTACAGCAGTGTTCTCGGCTGTGGCTGCACAGACCACTTTTAATATTTGCTTCATTTATTTATTTATTTTATTGTAACATTAAAATGATGTAAGGGAGAAAACGCAGCACGACTCCATATCTGATATTAGTGCACAGGGTGGAGAGTGTGCTTTATGAAGACTATATAAATGGCTGCCCAGCAGGCATTGTGCATTACTGATGTTGTCATGCGGAAGAGGAGGTTTCTTGCAGCAGGTGCATAAACAGGTCTGGCACATTCCCACACAGACTCCCACACAGTGTTACACGCTGGCTGCGTACATCACATTCTGCTGCCTTCCAGACAGTCAGGATGTCGCCCGATCAGGCGCTCAGCAGACACACGTTGATCCCCACTTGAATTAAAACTGATGAGGTGTCACGACAGCAACACAGTGTTAAAGTATCGGCAGGTAATCGAATCAGTGGAGACAGTGTGGAGAATAATTTCCGGGCGTCGGTCAGGAGGATGTCGTCCAGCCTTCTGGAAACAGATGGACAGAGTTCCTGACATCTATAGATCGGTGCAAGGATGCTTTATGGCCTCGGTGGCCGGATGCCGTGTTAGAGCGCTACAATATTTCCTCCTCTGGCAAAAGACAGTGGGCTGTTGGAGCTGAGCTCCACGACGGGCAAGATTAATAGTCTTATCATGTGGCCAAGTGATTAGTGAGCTCTTAGTGCTTATTACTCTGCATTATCACAGAATCCCCTGAGAGGCTTCTGTCAGCTGCACGGTTGTGTTTGAGGCCCTCTAGATTACTACAATGCGGCATTGATTAATAGTGATGATATTAAAAGGAAAACTAACCTAAAAAGTAAATAGCCTTTAAATCTTAGGAAATTGGATTTACTTGGATTCAGTCCCATTCAATTTCAGAAAGGAATTTGACAAAGACAAGAGGAATGCAGCTGTGGGAAATAACAGCTCCCTTTCAGTGCAGAGGCCGGCGGGGTGTGCGATCATTTTGGGGAACACACACCTGGAGCTGCCTCGTAAGAAAATCTGCAGGTTTGTTGTATTGCTATATTGCAATATTCTCTCCAGGGGGCGAGACTTGGTCCTGCTGTGTTACTCTGGTACAAACAGACGTCCCTACATTTCCTCATCAAGCACAAACTCTTGTCTACTGACGAGAAAAGAAAATGTTGCATGTTAACTTTTGTTGACTCGTCACCATAGGTTGCATGCACGATACATCTGAATATCGTTAACGTTTCAGGCAGTGTCTAATGTTTATTAACTTGTAGCTTAATACTAGTTTCAGAACAATAGGAGCACAAGCAACTGGGGAAAGCAGATTTTTTTCAATTTTGGCGATTGCTCAAAAAGCAAAACTTCTGTTCACTGGTCAACTTTTTCATCGTGTTTCATCATCAATGTCAGACTGCATGTCGGGTTTTGCGGTGGCATGGTGTTAGGTTTTCAAAGATCTGGGAGGAATATGACTTTGACAACAGATATTTAATAATTCAAAAAGTTGCTCAAGGTTAAAACGAGACTTATATTGTAAAAACAAGGTCAGGAGTGTGGATGGATTGAAATACATTCAGGCAATCATTCCTGGATAAAACCTCCACAGCAAGGTTGCTGAAGCTGCTGTCAACAAGGTAATTGCTCTACACTTAAAATGAATGGCACCCATTTAAAACTAATGCAAAAAAGTGCCCAGGTGTTGAGACAGGGGTAAACTACAGTGCAGCTTCACCTTGAATCAACAGATATTAAATAAGAAACAACGGGCCAATAACAAATGATCGCCAATTATTTTCTTCTGCACACTGGAGAACAGAGGACGAGCTCAACCTTTGACTCGACTCAAAGAAAGCAGCTCGATGTCTGATGTGAGAGCCACTTGAAATACAGTGAACAACAGCAGATTTCTCCAAACCACAGGGGAGACTGCAGGTGTTCTGAGGAGGGCTGAGGTGAGTGTTTTAGAGCAGACTCCCTCAGCGCTGCCTCTCAACGTCCCACAGCTAGATTCTAACTGATGCTTTCTGTCATGCCTCCTACTGAAATTCCCTCTGAGGTTTCAGTAATTCAACAGTTTCTCATTGCTCCTTCTTGTAAGTAGAGAAAAGTGAGGAAAACAACAGCAATATATATATATATACAGGGGGTCCTCAAGTTACGATGGTCGTCGAATTACGTTGTTTTCGTGGTTCCGACACATCTCTCGTGAACTTCCTTGTTTCGGCTTAAGCGGTTTGCCCCATAAATACGTACAGACTTCACACGGGAACTAGTTGGTGAGCACTCTCTCTGTCTCTCAGCGCGCCTGCCGGCTCTCCAGCACCTCCACAGCTGTGTTTACTTATGTGAAATGGCCGGCCGGCCGGCTGGCTGGCTGGCTGGCGGGGGGGGGCAGCGGCAGCCGGTAAGGAGATGCACACGGACACAGATGCGTTCGGGATCGTGGCAATACCGTAGGTTTATTCACAACACAGGGTCTACACGGTTGATA
>JAFBJQ010000932.1:117186-197693 GCA_016785345.1 Trinectes maculatus
ATGGTTCCGAGATGACTTTGTAGATTTCATTCCTTTTATGGGCATTTTAGTGGACAACTTAAAACTGCCCAGTGTTTTGGACACCACAATATATTCCTTTTTTTTTTACTCGTCATGATTTGATATTTTGTTTACTTTTTTCCTTTGGCTCTCACTCTGTATTTAATTTGTTCAGGCGGCAGGCAACTCTTCAGTTGAGCTGCCTTGCAAAAGATCTGATTAAACAAAATCATGAAAGTGTAAAAGAGGAGGTGATTCTATTGTAATAAAGGGAAACCTTGTTTTGGCTCTATGGTTATGTTATTTTATCCTTCGTTCAGTTTAAACCACACTAGCAACATGGATAGATGGCAGTGTTAGTGTGCCTGTGGCTCAGTCCACCACTGAAGGAAATATCTGAATAACAGCTGGATGGATAGTCATAATTAATGTTTGTATTCACACCCGCAGTCTACCAGTGAGTAAATGCTATTTACTTTGAAAACAGTAGCACTTAGTAACATCTCATTGTCTCAGCAGTTTCTGTGCGTAGAACTGTGTTGAAAGCTGAAAGTGAGTAGCTTATGTCAATACATCCAACAGCTGCAACACAGACAGAAATACTTTACCAGGAGCTCGTGTTTGTTGCAAATGATCATTTTTGACAAGCCGTTTTGGGGTGAGAGGAACATCACCGGTGCAGAATGCAGGGCAGAGGTGATGGAAAGTGACAATGTTACAGTCTGGTCTGGGCTTCCACATGTGCAGTCCAGATCGCAGCTAAACCCTTCTAAATGCTCAATGACAGGAGAAGATGAATGGCCAGAATTGGTTCTGTGAGTTACAGTGTTTGAGCCACCTCAGCAATGATGTAGTAATGAATTCACACCACGCTGCCCCTCTCCTCAATTTCCCGCCTTTGTGACTGATTGAATTTGAAATAATTTTTTACAAGTCAAACAGAACATGTGTGTGTGTGTGTGTGTCTTTTGGATAATGGAGAGCCATTGCTTCCAATGCAAACACAATGTGGGCCTTCCGCCTTCGCCACCTGTCCACAGTGAACATTGCCAGTGGAAACCTGCCATATTCACCAGGGTGAAGGCAGGAGTGTTTATATACGTTTGGCAGGATTTGGAACATATTTCATTTGCATAATATGTGTGACTGTTTTTATTATGAAATAAGATTCTGCTATGAATATAATAAACTGGGTACAACTGACGATGCTTGTTAAATATTAATCCATTTAAAAACGAGGCAATAGCACACCCGTGAATGAATGCAATATTAAAAACACAATAGTAAAATTCGTATTCATATCCTGAACTCTGGAACAAAGCATTACACCATTGAAAGTTTTTACATACTATTTACATTTAATTAGCTCTGTAGTTTCAAATTCATCATTTTTCTGGACAAAAGGGCCCGGTGGCTGACCCAAATAGCATTTTAATGTTTTAGCAATTTAAGCTGTAGCTCATGTTAACTACTTCATATGCAGTTAGGTATGGTCGAGTGGGTCCCAACTCAGTGGTTGAACACCCTCCAAAGGGTCATACGAAAGATCTGGAGGGGCCGTGAGATGATAAATGGGGTGGGAACAAAAGATAAAAAAAAAAAAAGTTCTGTTGCTTTACATTTCTCCAGCCTTTGCCTTCTTGTGTGAAATATTAGATCAGTTTACCTGGTTGGACCACAGCAGTTCCAATATTTAAATGCAGGTACCTAAGGGGGAAACAGTCTTTGCTGCTCCACGCTGACAAGTGATCCCAGCAGCACACTGTTTTCAACAGCGCAATGCTTTTTGACACAGGCTTCATCTTAACCTTCACAAGTCACGACAACACATTTCATTGTGTAATTCCATTGTGGCTTCCGACAGTAACAATAGCTGTCAAATAAATGTAATGGCAAGTACAACAAATTGCCGCTAATGTATAGTGAAGGAAAAGTAGTAGAAGAGTAACTAATAATTTATAAACAGGGGGCTCCTTCATTTCTGAGGAACAACCTGACTGTGATCGCGTGAAAAGGGTTCAACTGATGAAAGTGGTGTACCTCAGTGAAGAGGTGCAAAGGAATTGATAACAGTAACAACATGGCTGGTTGTAGGGAGGACTGCAGCCCCTAAAATCAACTCCGGGGTGAAACCCATTTCATTTCCTCCTCCTCCCTGCAGGATGCACCATTTGGCCTATTGGGGTTTAAGATAAGACAGGGCTAGCTTATCACAGTCAATGATAACCGAAGAAATGAACGACAGCTGGGGTTTGTGAATACTCTTTCCATACCTGTTCTCTCCTCGCTGTCCCTCTCTCCCTCCTTCCCCCCACCCTGCCCGCTAATCCCTCCTTTCCCACCGAACGTGCCGCGGCTTTGAACGAGCGCTTTCACGCTGCGACGCGGAACTCGAGAGACACGCTGTCCCATTTGAAGAGGTCATTTATTTGTATGGCATGAAATGAGGTGAAGATTAATAGCTACACTACATGTATCTGAGCAAGAGATTAGTCAAAGGCTTTGTCTGAATAGCCCAGTGTCAGCAAAAAGGTCAGCGGGTACCACATATCCATTTAGCATCATTATGTTTACTTCCCACACTTTCTGCCCAATATTGTGTGCATCACTTTCCTTTTTGATGATTAGATGGGTGAAAGGAAATGGATGTGCATCGCAAATCTTTGCCGCCACATTGATTGAACTTTTGCGTGCGGCGGTGAGAATGGGAACGCTGTATCAGTCAAACATCTGGGTGTTTGAGCGTCTCCTCATTACTCCTGGTTTAATGTGATATATACCCTTTCAAAAGGCCAAACTCCTCCTATCCATCATCAGCGGCCAAGGTTGCTCAACGTATTCCGATTACGGCAGTCAAGCTTTTAGACTGGAGACAGAAAAGAGAAACATTTAACTGGACCAACGATCTACATATAAATTGACAATTCTTGTTCATTCCTGCCACAATAGAATCCGGGAAAAAATAATCCATCACTCAATATGGTCATATACGTTTTCTAATGGCTCCTGTGTGATTTTGATGTTCACACATTATTATTTTTTCTCTGCTTTCTGAAAAGCATCAGGATGTGGTCTCTGAAAGGACAGAACGAACAGAGGGCTGTCTAAAGGGACAGACGTCTCTTTCAGGAACATTTTCTCTCCATCCTTTCTTCTCACATCAGCGCGATTATATGAGTAAATTGGGGCCAGTGCCAGGCGGAGAGCAAAAAATTGGCAAAGCACTCCTGTAGCCTCCCCGAGAAATTTCAAAGTCATCACAAAGCGATCTGTTATAATTGCAGCTGTGATATTTGTCTGTGACTTCATAACTGTCTCTTTATGAATTCATTGCCATGCAGATTTGTGACGGAGGGAAAGAGCTCGCAAAACTAAATCCAGTCCTGCCTCTGGTCCAATATCAGAGTTGTATTTTTTTAAATCATCAAATATAAATGTGGTCTTTAAACAGCGTATTAAAAGTACACATTTAATTAGTTCTTGTGAAATAGGTCTGATTTTCTCCGAATGTAATGGATTTATAATGAAACTCAAATATAAATATAATATCTATCTACATGAGTTCTTACTGTATCACACTGTGAAAAAGTAAATGGGCTGTGTTGCTTCACTAATTGCATTCATAAAGCCATGAAGGACACGTCCCTTTGCTATGAAAAGATTCAGTGACGAGCAGCGCCAATTAGGATTTCATGAACACAACCACCCAGACAGGAAATAGTGCGAAGAAAATAAGATGAAGAATAAATTTATATGTATTTTATGCTTCCAATTTTTAAATATCCTTGTAACTACAAAGACCCTCAAGGGTTATTTAGTGACCTGAAAGTAAGTGAACTGTATGTAAGAAGTTCCATTCTTTGTTGGCCACAGTGATTTCTGAGGAGAAGACCAAAATTAGGTCAATTAGGTTTTGATTTTTTTTTTTTTTTTAACGAGGCTATGTGCTATAGAACAGGAATCGCTGTCATTGTAATCTCTGAGGCACACTCAGATCCTCCCTGAGGTCTCTTCCCGGTCAGCGTACTTATGAGATGCCTGAAAGTTCTCAGCTGGGAACAGCAGTTCTGTTTTCCCTCCAGATGTTTCAGCTGCTTAGTTTATCCTACTTCTAAGTCTGATCCCAGCCACCCTAGAGAAGTAACTAATTTTGTCCTCTTGTTTCTGGGATCTCATTATTGTGCTCACTTCCCAAAGCCCACGACCACAGCTGAGGGGTGGAATGTAAACTGACTGGTTAATCGAAAACATTGCCCTCAGCTGCCCAGGTGACGCTTCACCATCATGGTCCATTACTGTGCCCGTATTGAAAGTGACACTGCAGCAGTCTGTTTCTCAGTCCCAGACTCCGCATCACCCTCACTTGTGCACAAGACCTTAAAAGGCCGGAACATCTTCACCTGGGGCAGGGCCTCACTCAGAACAACGAGGTCATGGCTTAATGGAACCAAGAGAACAGCATCATCTGCAAAAAGCAGAGCGGCAGCTCTGAGTATCCCAAACATAACCGATATCCTGGGCTGCGCCTTAAAATTCTGCTGAAAATCGACAACGTTCTCATTAAGGAACAGATGCTTTGAATCCAGAGCACTACATACAACACACACTTCCACCATTTACCCACTGATCACATGTTTAAAAATGGGAAGCACCACCCTGGTCTACCAGTTCCTCACACATCGCCCCAAGATCACTGAGAAATTGTTCTCTAGATGGAAGTCAAAGACCTTGTAGGCAGAAACTCACTCGCGTGTTTCCAGTTCATCTTTTCGATGTTACCAGACAAATGGCTGAGAGCTGATAACACGACCATAAAACTCACTATTGATCTTTGGCCTAAAGTGATTTGGAAGTAAGTATATTCATATTCAGATATTCCGAAACTATTACTGTTACTAGACACCAGCGCATGGGAATAGACAACAACCAGAGCCGTCTGCTTAGTGACACCCAGTTGTAACCAGTATTTGGCTGTAACTTGTGATTGCACATATCACTGTAAATTCATATCCACTGCCAGATTAGAGAAAGAGAAAAATGCATCTGCAATTTACATCTTCAACACCATTTTCAATTTTTCTTCTTGTAGTTCTTGTACTTTCTTTGAAAACGCTTCTAAACAGAATTAGCAATATATTGAATTAAACTGATACAATGGAGAGAGCAAAGCTCAGACTTTGGGGCATAGTGTATTTGAGTGAGATTCTTTTGCTTTTAGTGAGAAAAATGCTTTAAGGCATTCAAACATAAGATGAGGCACACATTTGAAAATGCTGAACTCTGAACTGAATTTCTGAGAGCATAATTTCTGTAGAAGGATACGTCTGACCTTGCATATTTTTGATCTCATGCTGCCTCACTCGTATAGCGTTTAGCCTCTGGTTCTTTTACCCATTTATGGCAGCAGGTTACCATTGGTATGAGCACTGCTTCTTGCCTCTCCTGTTCATGGCAAGTGGCAACACCTTCATCAAAATGAGCTGAATTCTTCTCTGTGACGTGCTGACACAAAATAGCATTGCAGATAACTCCTTGTATGTGCTAGTGTCTCATCTTTCAGTTTTTGTCTGATATATTAGTCGCTGTTGAGCTTTGAAGAAGCCAAAAAAAGAAGGCTTAATAGTTTACTATTTACTTATTTACATCATTTAACATAATTTTAACTTGAAAGTAACAGCAAAAGATACAGTACACTTAACATACATTATTATTTTTGTTGTTGTTGTTTAAAAGTTCTTTATAGAAGAAGATATACAAGAATAAAAAAGTTGGGGGTTACTAACTTAGTAACATGCATTAGTATCAAATCATCATAGAAGTGAGAATTTTAATTAAAGTGTATATCATATCCAGAATGTATTCTGAGTGTGATATGATTTTAATCTGACACCCTTTGTATTAATTTGTTCCTCCAGTGGCCACACTGAAATGCTTTGCTTTGTCCATCTTGCTTTACATCACCCTCTCTTTTGTGCAGGTTAAAAAAAAAACAGAGGAAGAATAGAAGACCATGGTAGACTGTGTTATTGTGTGTGCTTGCTTTTAGATTAGTTGGATCTTGAATAGCAGTAAATAGAAATAATCAAACTATGGTTACGGGAAAATGGCTGCTGGCTGCTCCGCGCTTCTTCCTAACTACCATGGGGCTGTCACATAGGATAAGTAATTCTTCCAATGTATGGGTCCTCTATGGATTGACAGCACAATAGAATTTGTGTTTAAGGTGGTCCAGTCTGTCCCTATTTGGTCAAACAGATTACCATCCATCATCTGTGGGTCTTGGATGCATTTGGACCTGTACATTTATGCGCCATCCGACTGCTATCCAATCACACAACACACATTTTAATGCCAGATCTAAATGGGGTATGAGTTTTTAAGGTCATTAATACGAATATTCCTGTTGAATCCATCAAAAGGCATGCTAGAGGAACTGAGCTAAACACAGCAAAGAATCGATGGAAAGATTTAACTATTTTTTGTGTGCGGGGAAAAGGACAAAAGTCTAAAATATCAGTTTGCGATTGAAGGTAGATTGTTGAAAGTGTGATATTCTTCAGAACGGGTAAAACTATTGCACGTTTAAACCAGATGGATCAGAGACCAGGTGATGGAAAGGAGAATGTGTGGGCAAACGTCTTCTTTCAGAACCCGCTGTGAGATAATGATAAATGACGGATGATAAATGAAACTTGAATTGGGATAAAATGGATTCAGTGCGGATGAGGAACTTCCTGCTAACAGGTGTGAAATAGAGCCTGATGGAGCCTCTGGTTTGTTTATTGTTATTTAACTACTTACATGTGACAACTGTGACGAAATGCTGTCGAGGAGAAGCATCGGTTGCTGAGTTTACATTATAATAAATCCCTGAGTTTGTGACTGTTATACATAATTACATTTGAAAAAGCCGAACTCTTTGCGTCTGTTGCGGAATAAAGTGCAATATCGTCACATGTCAGCTTACCTCGCTCGTCAGTGTCGCCTCCGACTTTACCGGGCCGCTCAGATGAAAGATGCAAAGCACACCTCGCCTTTTGAAACTCAATATACGCTGTCTAAATTTTTAGCTGTTTTGCCAAATGTCAGACAAACAAAACACAGAGAAGGCTAATTCTTATTCATAGTACACTCCCTCGGTTGAGGTGAGCGTGGAGACAGAGTGCACAAAAGTATCCGTGAAGGGCGCTTAACGTGGAAATCTTCCACTAAGCTGCTTGAACTTGTTGGTGGTTGAATAACTTTATTTTTTTCTAAATAAAGCACCGCCAAATGCAGCATCAGCTGAAAGAGCTGTGCCGCGGGCAAATGTTTTACAAACACATCAGGAATAATGCATGCGGGTTGCCGGCTTGGTCTTTATTTATGAACATCCTTTAGTTGCTCAAGTTTAGCTGCAGTTCAGCTTACCACCCTTTGACTTATCTGTTTGTTCCTCCTATAATGTACTGCATGCATTGGGTCTTTACCTGAAAGTCGAGAGGCACGGTAGCGACGAAGCTGTAAGCGGGAGATAGGGAGGAAGAAAAGTCATCTTATTTTACAGCTTTCGAAGCTTTATTGAAATTCTTAATTTCTGCTCCCTTCCTGCAGCCTGGCACCGTCTTATCGCTTTTAATCATATACGAACGTGGCAAGACATGTTATTGTCTGATTCACCGGTTTAGGCTGTGGGTGTAAGCCTGCTATTGGCTGCGCGATCCGCCTGCTTCTAACGTGCTATATTTTCCCCTTTAACTACAGGAATTAGGTCGTTATAATGACAGTGAAAACCCTAACCCTATAGCAGAATAATAACGGGTGAGGCTAGACTGTCCTCCAGTGCCCACACAGCACTGTGGAGATCTGGCTATGTGAGACATATTATAGACATAGCATAATCAATGAAGCAATGGGTGTTCATGTAAACGCACCATATGCGTTGCACTCGTGGTTGAGGTCAGCCACATCAGTTGTCAGAGGTCAACAGAAGAACATTGGAAAGCAACAAAGGCGGCCAACGGGATTTGACAGAGTTTGCTCTTATTTTTATCTTTATGGGACATTTTTTTTGTCCATTTGTGCAGTAGGGTTATTTATTTATTTTTTTTGCACCACCTTGTACTTAATGGTGCTGTTAAGAAAAACACCTGTCAGCTGAGTAGCAGGGCACATTTTTATCACATGGTAAAAATCGTTATGTCCAGTGGGCTCAGAAGAGATCCGTTTGCTCTGGTTTTCAGCATAGATAGCTAATGGTTAGATATTTTTGCCACATTCTCTCTCTTTAATGACTCAGTTATTTGCACATTATTATTTCTCATTCCTCAAGAGACTCTAATTAACTGCACTATTAAAGTAATGAACATTGCACTCACCACCTGTGATGCTGTTGCGCTTGTGCTTATGTGCAGGGAGTTTGGGAGATGGAAGGTGAACAACCTGGCTGTTGAAAGGAGAGATTTCCTGGAGTCTCCTTTACCATTAACGCCCGAGTTCATCAGGAACATCCGACTCCTGGGCCGCAGGCCCACCACCCAGATGATCACTGACAACCTGATCAGGAAGTATGGGACTCATTTCCTGTTGTCGGCCACACTGGGAGGTAAACAAGGAAAAAAAAATACACATATATAATATACCATATGTTGATATAACATGGATGTTCATATACACTGATCTACCATAGCATTAAAACTGTTACCTGGTTTAATTCTTTTGGCAGATCAATGTTTTTTTTTTAATTTTATTTTTGTTACTTTGTTAATGAGTAAAGAATCAGTAAATCACTGGAAACAAATAACTACACAATATGATTAAAATCACATTCCTGATGGTTCAGAATTTCCCAAACTGGTAAAATATATACACACCACGACAAAACAAACAAACAACAGAAACCAAAAAAAAATCAGTCTTTTATTACCATGCTTCCTGTTGTAATCAGTGTGTACCATCTTTGCATTTAATAAATTGCCCCCCTGATTTTTTCTTCATGAAAACAACATATAAACTCATTGCAATAACAATAGTCGCACATTAAAAATGTATTGCTTTCCAGAACAACAGAGCTTTGATTACACACAGATGTAGATGTAGACAAATGCACCCTTTGCATTTTTTTTTTTTTATGCAAGCAATCATGTGTATTGCCAGGTGAAACGATAACCGCTGCTGGCTGATCTAATCAGCTGTAGACAGTTAGATAATTGAGAAGAATTCTCCCAGTAGGACGAAAACTATTGCTCTGTTTGTTTCCACGAACTCATATTATAATGTGAACCCTAAAAAACATTAATTATCGGCTTGCTACCTCAGTGCTGCAATGACAAAGCTGATAGGTAAAGTCAGCATTCTCCATTATGCAGTATACAATGAATTTTAGATGCACTATTCCTCCATGGAGCTACTTAACCCAAGTACACTGTTATGGGACAATACAATATAAAATGTGTTCTTAGCAACTGATTTTGTTCCCATAGACATGGGTTTTAGTAAAGCATACAATCTGAGTTGAGAAAGCTTCAGAGTCGCTGTCCCAGGTGCTGAATATAAAAACAGACGGAGGTGACACAATAATTTAGCAAGAAACTGAAGAACAGGTCACGGCAGAATAATCTGCAACTAGCTGCACATCGATGCCTCTTGAACCCATCTCAGGCTATTAGAAGCCAGTTTACTGTAAAGACACCACCACCAAACACAAATCAGCTAATTTTTAGTTTGCTCCAGTGTGATGAATAGACAAACATTAATGGTCCTCTGAGTGCGGGACGGAAAGTAATAATTTAAAGATGTCAAAGAAGCTTAGGCCACTGTTTCAGTGCAGATTCACTCTTACAGAGCGACACTTCAGATGTAGGTTATAAAAGTAGGTGCCATTTTGAGAGGCTGTATATTATGCAGCCTTCCCAACTGCCTGATCGGATGCAGCCCCACACTCTGGCCTTCTGCCAGTACTTTGCTGTATGAAGAGAAGAGAATGAGGAGTTTGCCTTGGATCACTGCCAGAGATATGCCCCCGTGGCTCTGAATGGATTGCCTCTGTGTTCACAAACACATGGACGTAATGAAATTAATAAAAAGATTGTGATATTAAGAGGCTGCCCTTCAGCAGATGCGAAAGAAAAGGCAGCGAGTAGAAAAAGAGGCCCTGAAGCATTAACACAGCATTATGATGAGTCTCCTGAAGCAAAGAGACTGTGCTGCACCAGAGACCCAAGACTTTTGTAGGACTAATTAGTAAATCAGTGGCGACTCATTTAGTTTGTCCTCACTGGTGTCAAGTCTCAGCTTCAGAGGCTCTGGCATAGCTGTGTGTTTTCCACCTGGAATTCAGTAACTGTGTCTCTCGGCCTAGCAGGTATCATATCAATTATGAAATGGAAAGATTTAAATTCACTAATCATAATGATTAATCATAAAAAGCATGTTCCAAATGCAAACACACATGTACAGGAAATCTCACTGAAAGGGTTTAACCACAGTTGGCCCATTTTTTTTTAAATGATACTATTTGTGGGAAGTGGAGTGTGTAAACAACGCAGCAATGAGCGCTTAGCACCAAAGATAAAGACAAACACCTAAAATCACTTGAACACTTAAGAAATTAACACTTTGATTTTATGTCAGTGTCTAAAAGGTAGCGCTTGCCTGGGAGCCCTTAACAGCAGCTTATAATGGGACCACACTAACTTTTCAACTTCTTTAACCCCAAAAAAAAAGAAATGGCAATGTTATACGTCTCATGCAGGAGAGGAGGCCTTAACGATTTTTGTGGACAAGAGGAAACTGAGTAAGAAGGCGGAGGTGAGCGACTACTCTGGTAACTCCTCCGCTGTGACTCTGGAGGCTCTGCACCAGCTGGCTGCCTCCTACTTCATCGACAGGGAGAGCACCCTGCGGAAGCTGCACCACATCCAGATCGCCTCCACTGCCATCAAGGTACCACCTCTGTGTCTCTATTGCTGAGATCTCCAGGCACTTTCACAGACTAATGCACTGAGCATTGCATCTACTCTGATTTTTCATGAGCCATCAATCAAGTCAAACTCATTACACCGGGACAATGAAGTGAATAATTTATATGGCTGAAAGCTGGGAGGTTGGTAGATCAGTGTCGCTGACTTCTTCTGCAGTTTTCTTCTTCGGTCTGGACAAAACAATATGACATTACTGAGCTAATGCCAAGGTGAGCTCATATGATTTATTTTTATGGAAGGTTATTTTCTCAAGAAAAATGTAAAAAATGCGTATTCGCTTTAAAACTAGTGGCCTTTAAACATGTTTTTATAGACTTTGAATAAGCAAAGTAATTCAGTGAGGCAAAGCCAGGATTTACAGGAGCAAACCATAAAGTATCTGTCCAAATGAAACAAGTGTTTCTCCAACAAATGTTTCCACAGTATGAAAAAAGATACCTTCTTTACCAAGAGTGCTCCCATATTTTGAAAAGGCCTGGATTCACAAACGCTAGACCTTATCCTCCTGTCTCTCATTTGCTCCATTGGCTTCTCACTGGCATTGATTGGAAATATGAGCATGCACACTCCAATGGTACATGATATCTGGGTTTTAATGTTTGGGAGTTGCTTGTCACAGCCATCTGGAGACACTCACATGAGAGTGTGCCAAGAAAAATGTCTTCCATTACCTTAGTGAGAAGTGATATGATTGTCTCTCTTATCATGTCTCTGTCCAGTTCTTATTGGGAGACAATGTTCAAATGCTGTCAACATTTGTTAGAAGCTCAGCACAGAGCACATCTGCAACCTTGATTTATGCAGTGTGCATAATAACAGGACATAATAAAGACATAGATGTAATTAATCAAGATATCGTCTGAATATTATTAATAAACAGTATATATAACATGTAGGCAAATTGTATAAAAACATAAAGTGTGAAATTATGTTTAATCATTGTTTTTGTTCTCTTCATTAGGATTAGAATCACAGATTTGAATTTCAACTGACATGTGCGGTTTACAATCGCTGAAAATTCCATTGTTATAATGGAAGGGTAGGATCAATGAAAATGAAGTGGAAGATGATGCTTTCTTTAACAGCCTGCCTTTAGCTAAGCTCCACCATGAGCGCAAATGGCGCGGGATGGATAAATGAATCTTGTGAAACAGCGCTCATGTCAGGTTGCCGCCTCCGCTCGTCACCTTCAGGTAGCATGAGGTTAATGGGGTGACGGAGGGGAGGACGACCCTGCTTTATGCCTTTTTCATTCCTCCGAGCACAGAGGCATGGGGCTGGTGAAGAGCTGCTTTCTCTCCTGGAGCAGAACATGAATCACCCTCGCTGTACTCATATCAAAGCTCTGTCCTCTCACCACAGCGCACTGTACATTGTGTAAGGTGGGCATATCTGAGCTGCAGAGGCAGATGCCTTTGTCTGTTTCATTTCTTGGGAATTAGGTTTTTTTTTGTAGCCACGGAGAAGAAGAGAGGAAGTGCTTTCATGCTCCAGAGGCAGTCATCAGGCGTAACTGACAGGTGGAGAGAGGAAAGCGAAAAGGTTCACCTCCATCACAGGGAGGAAGTGAGTCAAAGGAGGGAGAGGTTCTTCTGCAACCCGGGCATCGCTGACCCGCGCAGTGGCAGAACAGATGCAACTCAGCGCTCCTCTGCATAAATATGAAACCAAACAAGTCGAGGGATGAATGGGAGAACGAATGGCAACGCTCAGGCTCCTGTCACCGGGCAAAGGGGTAATTGAAGCTCGTTTTGGGGAGAGACGCTGTTGTAGCTTGTGATTGGCTGTGGAAATCTGCGCTCTTGTAAAAAAGTCACGCCACACAGGAGTCTGTGATCGAAACTGGCTTGTTTGAACAGCGAGTAATGACGCCAGTCGGTAGAAAGCAGTCGGGATCATTTCTGTTATGATGTGAGAATTTCCTTGACTGAATCAATAGCAATATCCCCACCTGACTCGGGCCGTGATTTCCAGTCTGCGCACACTGATGAACAAGACGACAGATTTAAATGAGGAAACAGCAGGAATCTCACGTCTTGTGTTTTCGTCCTGTTGCCAGATCCCTGACTGTGTTGTGTTCTCATAATGGGAGAGAAAGTTAATCAGCTGGTGTCTGGACTCTCATATAGTAGTTAAACAGCTCACCTGATTATTATCTGTGACCACAATTCATGATTCTTTTTTTTTTTACCATATTTTTTGCTCAATGGAAAAAAAAATTGCAAACGCTCGACCCCTCGTTACACATTACTCAGCTTCCTGTTATCCTCTCCCACCCACAAAATTTGGTTTGCCCCATTCCCATATACAACCACATGCCATGATACAGGTGGCCAATAATGTCCTATTAAGTGTTTTTAATATTCCAGAATGTATCAGGAGTGAGCAGCAGCTGCTAAGCAAAGCGGAAATTGAAAGCTCTTGCTCATCAGTCAATATTTTTGCCATACGGCATATCATATGGTGTTATGAAATAATTCCCAATATGGGTTCAGGATTCATGTGCTCTGAAACCCAGGGTTGTAACTCATTTCCTCACATTTATAGCCGCATTAAAATTCCTCATAAGCGAAAACAAAAGACATAATGTGATATGAATATTACAGTCGAACTGTTGCACTCGGAATATCTTCATTTTCCTTTTCTCATTCCGAGGATATTTATTCTTTCTCTCACAAACCCCCTCTCCCAACGATTAGGTTTTTTTGATCCAAGCACCCGACACTGAGTTTCCTCTTCCCTGTAGCACCAGCCTCATATGAGTTCCCAAGTCCTGCGGCCCTCTACGACTGTGTTACTGATCGGCTGACCCTCATTGTCCCGTCTCATCCATCTGTCACTTTGCACCAACTGTCCTCTGACAAGCCTGACCAGGACAAATCACTGAACAAAATATGGTGTCCCACAAGCACAAAGAGAGAAAAATGAGAATCAGTTAGTTGCTCCATGACCTGTCACGGCAAGAAAAAGCCAAGCAGTGAAAGAAGATCTCCCCTTGCAAATGAAGTGAGAAGGGATGATTTGCTGGAGCTGCTTTGCAGCAAAGGTCAATTGAAACGTCCTCAATCAGTCAGTGGCCAAAAAAAGGGGGAAAGAAAGGAGTCATGAGGCACGAGTGGAAAAATGAATACAGCAAGGTACTCGAGCTTTTAGCAGATTTGACTCGGTAGTAGTTTTGTTTCTTTCGCATTCAAACGTACAAATGATTGTGTGGAAAATATTTCATTTACACAGAACAGACAAAACCACTGATGTTCCACAAATGTTATTCCTTTCCGCTCATAGCCAATTTCGCACTGACTTTTGACAGTTGTTTGAAACGTATTGTGATTAAAGACATGATTTAGCGACATGTGAAATGGATGCTGCGGACCACTCCTAAATGAGCTTTGCATTCGATGTTTCCCAGGTGACGGAGACCCGGACAGGTCCTCTTGGATGCAGTAACTATGACAACCTGGACTCAGTTAGTTCCGTGCTGGTTCAGAGCCCTGAAAATAAAGTCCAGCTGCAAGGTTTGTTTGTCATTTAAATACAACTGTTGTTTTTAACGATTAGTTATAGTATGTTTGCGCGATACTTAAACTGTCACTCCCTAAAGCTTTCAGTTTTGATAAGTGTACTAAACAAAGCTATGTTTGACAGGCCTGCAAGTGATCCTACCAGACTACTTGAGAGAAGGCTTTGTGCTGGCTGCTCTCAGCTACATCGCCTGCAACGGAGAGGGAGAGTTTGTCTGCAAAGAAAATGACTGCTGGTGCAGCTGTGACCCCAAATTCCCAGAGTGCAACTGCCCCTATATGGACATTCAAGCTATGGAGGAGAGCCTGGAGAGGATCACAGAGACATGGGGGATTCTCTATAAAGAATTTGAAGAATCAGGTAAGGCGGCGTTGAAAGCAGGAAAATTGGACTTTTAGAATATAAATCATTTACATGAGATGAGGTGAGGAGGAACTGAAGTGTATGATTTACAAGCGGACTGTAATGGCTGGTTAGTCCTGGGTTCTGATATCCTGTCTGCATAGAACAAATTAACAACGTGGCAGATTAAAAAGAAAAAAACAAACTCACCCCCTTTATGGCTTAGGTAGTTTATCATATGTCTGGAGCAGATTAATCAGCTATAAACCCATTTATTGGGAGTCCAGCTTTCTATATCACCAGGGAAACGGAGTTTGAATGGAGGCTCTTAGCATAATGTTTGGTTATTATTGCCGTGCTCAGTCACCCAGCCTTCTTTGTTATTACTCAGGTGAAATCAAAGTGGATGTCTTTTTTTCCCCTGTTCCTCAGATTTGGCTTAAATATCCCAAAGTGCAATTATTTCCAGTGTTTTCATTGCCACCTGTATAATGAGGGCAAGAGTGTGCCCAGAATGCATATAGGTACCTTTTTTAAATGTGTCCCTTAGCATAGGATATCACTGATATCTACATCTGTATCTCTTTATCAATATAAGTGAACAACTATCAGTATAAGTGAATAATTATTTCGAACAATGTGATTCCTCCTGCTCCTCTTGCCTCTTAACTATGCCACTGGTATGATTGGTGACACAAAAGGAAATAGGAAAATCCAAAATGTGTTTTCCCACTGAAGTGCTAATGTGCTTTCACAGAGCAACTCACAGTTTAACTCAATTCTGCATTTCTGTAACTTATGTGCAACATCACCTATGAAATCTAGCAATTACAACTATGCGAAACATATCTGCAAAACACTGCGGTCTAATGTTGAGGAGTTCATATCCGGACAACATTATTATAAATAGTGAATAAAACACAATACAATTTTCTTTCTCCTATGCTCCAAAAACACTGAATGCACCACGGACTGTATTGAGAGTGCTGTTTTCAGTGCAGTGAGGAAGAAGTTATTTCTGGTGATGTAACATTACCTGAGCTAGTTAAAAATTAAAAAGTCATTAACCCCGCAATATTTTCCACTGAAAAGTCCTACAAGCAAAACAGCGCTGTGTACCATATACAAGTCAGCTTTGCTAATGTTGTTAATTGCAACACAGGGTAAACTGTCTTTTATTTTTTAAAAACTGTGGCGTCTTTTGACAGCTTGACAGCAATCATCTCTTCCATGCAGCCTTAGCAGATTATAGCTGTTAAAATACATTATAGAAGTTGAAACTGCATTTATTGCACAGGTATCTGATTTGTTGTTGTTTACCTGCCAGTATCAATTACCAAAGTCCAGGTGTCAGATTCGGGACTAGAAAGTAAGAAATTATATCGAACATCTCCAGTAATTTGTAGATAGAATGAAAAAAATACGCCAGTGATAATCAGTACATAAAGTTAATTCACATGTACAGATATAAGAATAAGAATAAGAATAAGAATAAGAATAAGAATAAGAATAAGAATAAGAATAAGAATAAGAATCTTAGACTTATTCTTAGTACTAGTACTAGTAGTAATTGTCAAGATAAAGTACGTTCAGTAGTAAGATCATTGAGCGTTTCAAAGCTATTTTGATAATGTTTTGTCACACGTTGACAGAGTTTTTCTGTTTTATTGTGTTTTTTTTTTTTGGAAAAATAACATCATACTTTCCACAAAATGTCTGGCCTTCAACAACACTGTCTCTCATTCCTTACCCTCCTCAGTGACACTCAGGGTGTTTCTGGTTTCTGTTTTGCTTTACTGAATATGATCAAAAGTGATTCACAAAGCATCTCCTGCCAGATGCTGCATTCCATCTCAGCTACTACACAGTTCATATTTGTATCCCATAGAGAACCGGCTGCCAATGTCTGTCCAATTTCGGATACAGTATGACTGAAAGAAGCTGCCTCCTGTTTCCTCGATTTGGACGACAAAACTGCTGCATGGTCTGGAGTTTCTCGCGCCTTGCACTTAAATGTGCAGCAATCAATTATTTAATGGAGCGTTGAAAAAATCCTTGTCAAGGTATTTGGTTTTAGGTGGTGATCATTGACTGGTAAAGCCCCTGCAGGATTTAAAGAAACCGAAAAATCAAAGTAAGGCCACATGGACACACTGCCTATTACCATGGCACACTGTGTACAAATTGTCTAGGAGGTGTTGAAGTCACAATTTCTAACATACACTGCTGGTATTTCAATCCAGTCAATAGGAGCAGAATGATTACATGCACAATGCAAGGTTATTGTGAAACATCGATAAAAACACTGCATGTTTGTTCCAGTCTGTGTGTGTGTGTGTGTTTGTGTTTGTGTGTGTGTGAGTGTGAGTGTATATACATATATATACAATCTTTTTAAATTTTAATATTTCTAAAGCTGTTTCTATCCTCGACGATTGGATTACTTTAATCTGGCTGTTACCCATTTCATACATCCAGTTTTATGAATTACGTTGAACTAAAAAAAAAACAAACAGCTATTGTTAACAGCAGTGTGTGGAACATAAACGTGCTCACTCACAGTGAAGGGATGAAATCCACCGCCTGGAGTCAAAGCTCAGAAAAGAAAACAAAAAAACAGATAAGCTGTTTGACGGATTTGTGTCCGTAGCTGCTGCCAAGGCAAAGCATATTGCCAGCATACTCTCCACATATACACTGTCGGTCTCTCATTTGCAGTCCCAAACAATTCTTCAACCCTTTCAGACTCCACATGGCCAAGTGACAACAGAAAGATAGGCTGTGTCGTCTTCTACAACAGCTACGCTATAGTCCCCATTTGTTCTCTTGACTGCCCGACCACCTACTTGTCTGATGACCCTGATGGTCTCGGATTCTGCTGCCACGCACACTCGCCCGGCTGACCTTCACACTCACTGGCACTGTACCGTCTGCCCAGAGGCTCGAGCAGCAGAGAGGGAGGTGCAGGCTGCAGGCTGTGCTGCTCCATGCACCTGGATGCTGGATAGTCACCCCAATGTGACCAGATAATACGGAGGTCTGCACTGGAACCAGGCCAAAGGTTTCAGCAAACAGCTCCGATTCAGAATCCAACTGAAGCATTTCAGCTCGTTGACCATATGTTTGGCTGATTTTAGTGCCGATCATTGCTACTTGGACTGTGTTTTCTGACGCCACTGTTGTTGGCTACAGTCCTTTACCTGATGTTGGTCCCACCATGTGTAACTGAGAAGACATTCAGGCAGTTTGGAAAATAAACTGTAATCACAGAGCCTATACACCCTATACATATAAAACTATAGGTTACTACTGTAATTTGTCATACTGGATGTTAAAAGTCCTCCTATAAATTAACATGCTGGTGCTGTATTGATATTAAAATTTCCTTTTTTAATTACAGATGAATTCAAGGCTTTCTATGCAAGGCTGCCCCAGAACTATTTCCTCAACGTTTCAACCATCCAGCACTTGTGGTCCCTGGACAGCTTGTTCCAGTGGCGATATGAGCAGCTGGAGAACAGCATGCGCGTCCTATCCAGACGAGCCCAGAGGGTTATCTTCAAGCTCTTCAGTCTCAGTAAAAGATGTCACAGACAGCCCCAAGTCCACCTACCGAGGGAACGGTGAGCGCAGCTCCCTAAACACATTCTGATTCTCCATAACTGAATCACATCCATGTTTAAATGAAAATGAATACACAACATGTAGGAGATGCATTTTCTGCTTTTGTGTACCAAAGCGTACCATACTTCCAGTCGTAGCTCGCAGTTCTATACCAATAATCCAGGGACGTAGGAGGAAGTAAACAACCTGCCATTCTTGCCTCGCAATTAACCTTTACTTTATGCAGGGATTCCATTTTTTTAATCTCTTTTGTACAGTGTTCCCCAGCCATTATGTATATTCTGCTAAATGCTGGAATGCAGTCGTCTAAATGCCAGTCAAACAAGCCAGATGTGTGTTTAAACAGACACGTTTTCATTTTACTTGCAGATCACAATAAACTGTTTGTCTGTTACAACAGTAGCAGTATCACAATAATGAGCTTGTATAAGAATTTAATGTGACAGATCACATCAAATTTTTACACAAATTCATTAAATCTTAATTTCATTACATCTCATCTGAAATCCCCTGAAATCCCTCTGAACACAGATTGTCTGCACTGGTCTCACGGCTGCTTTTACTATTTCATGACTTGTCTTTCCAGACTTCATAAGAAATCATCATGTGAGATCGGGTAGGTAACAATATGGAAAACAAAGTCATTGTGTCTGAAAATGTAACAGTTAGGAGCTAGCCTTAGCTGCTGGTATGGAGTTAAAAGTCAATGTTCTCCTGATGACCAGCTAAGTGATGATTACAGTTTTGAGGCTGAGAGTCTGAAATCAACAAATAAGAAGGCAAAAGAGAAGAAGGTCAATGAAGTAATTGGTACTAATTGCATACTGAATGTATTAAGTATGCATCCATTACAGAGGAGTTTTCTGCGTTTTTCTCAGTTGTTTTTTTTTTTAGCAGTTTTTCCTCAACCTTGCTGAGGGTGTAGTTTAGAGGATTTAGAGGATTGTCCTTCGTGAATATTGAAAACAAAATTTGATCGGATTTGATAGAATGTGTAATGTTTGTAGTAATCAATAACAGTAACATTAGAACACAGTTAACCAAGGTGATTGTAGTCTTTTAGTGTTTTAGATTTTTGTCATTTATAATTGTTACATTAGTTTATGCAACTCATATTAGATAACTTTTTCACATTTTACTTGTAAACATTAGAATATTAACAAAATAAACAAACTACCACTTTACTTTCTTATTTGCCAAGTCAGAAATCATCACGCCAGACGCTAACTGTGGTTTTGCTGCATTATTTGTGTCACTTTGAAATTGGACTTTTCTTATTTATTAAGAGAAGTTTTACTTACTACATTTATAATCAACAGTCATGATGTAACTATCTGACTGCTGATTTTATGAGGTCTTGAAACATGGAACAAAAACTGTTGTCATTACTATACTATGCCTTCGTCTATCAAAGATGGCAACTGCAGAAGTTGATGAATCCAGCTGTCACTGTCAGTCACACTGCGTTAAGTTTGACACAGTTAACACAGTAGTGGCAGTGACGGAACAAAGCACAACACATAAATCAACAGGCAGATGAATCTATACAGTGAACTGTTCAATGGCCACTCCTGCTCTCTGTTTCTCTGCCTGAGTGTAATCAACCCACCCACCCCCCTCCATCCCCTTCTCTCATTCTCTCCACCACAAAGCCATAACACACATTAATCACTGATCACTGCAGTTGATATTCCCACCCACACGTAAAGGAGTGGGAGCGCCATCGCCCTCATCCATTGAGCGTGTAGCTCGGTTATTACTGCCACATGTACTGCAAAGCTTTTTGTGAAGCTTTTCTTTTCATCCTGCACTGGAAGGAGACTGGGAATGGGATATTTGACTGGGATATAAGTGAAAAAAAAAAACTCCAATTAATATCAGTATGGTTGTGGCACTTGAGACAGGTTAGAGATACGCAATTGATTTTTGCTGTCTACCTTTGTTCTGCACTGACAATTACGAGAATAGAAAACATATGAGGGAGCAGGCAGCTTGACGTTTATGAAGCTGCTAATGATACAACTGCTCAGTATGCATTATGCTAAAACTTTAGCCATTTGGTATAATGATCCTCATTGTCATTCAAGAGATGATGACTCAGTAATTCTGCTTTTATCGGAAAAAGAAAATACCTTTCTCATGCATTGGTTTCTTCTGTGAGATGTTTTTTTAGTTCGTTTTTTTCCCCCCCCACCTACATCAATAACTTGAATGCAACACAGAAGGGGTCCTCTCATTCTTGTCTGTCTACAAGGAGAGTGCAATCAAGATTTCACTCTAAAATGCTGAATAGGTTTTTAATGAACTTGTCAAGGCTCAGACCAATTCAGTCGTTAAAGCTTCACACTCACTCAGACACATCACGGAGGAAAAGGTGGACAGAAGAATGACGAGGGCTTTTCTTCCTTTACGGTCTTCAGAGTGATTATGTTTGCTTTTCAGCTCGAGTATTGACTGTCTACTGAGTGGTGTGACACATTTCTAACAATGGTGTGTAATATATACCACACACCATAGAAAACACGAAGAGTGGTTAAAGTACTGGTAGGTACAATGTAGGACGACGTTGCGTATATCAACCCACTTACAGCCCCCCCTTCTGTAAGAGATTCTACATTGCCTTTCATGTAATGTAACAATGCCAAAGCCCGTATACTGTACATAGTAAGTGTTTCTTGGTTTTGTGCTACATACAAATGTAATTAATTATACATACAATGAATTTTTGGTGATAAAGTCCCCCAAATCGTTTGCAGTTGTCCTTTAAAATGACGTTTTCGTAATTAGCTTTGTCGTGGCTTTACTCTTAATTGAAGTATACCTGTGGTAAAACAGGATAAAATATCGTACTGTGATTATACCCTATATTGCCAAAATAATTTGGATGCCGCCATCTTTATGCCTTTGATTTTTTTTTTTTTTTCAGTTTGGAGTTAAAGAACACAATTGACCCAAACAGAGCTTTGACCTCATCCCTATCTAACAACCTTTGGATGAACTGGAACTTTTAACCAGGACCTACAGCTGATCACCAAACCCGTGCCTCATCTCATTAAAGCTCTTGCAGCTGTGTGGGAGTAAATCTTTGCAGCTCAGTTTTAAAGACATGTAGAAGGCTTCAGAAGAGTGCAGGCTTTTCAAGGAGCAGAGAGATTGAGACTGGCATGTTGAAAACTGAAGTAATGTCTGGGTGTGCTTTATTATCGCCGTCAGAGCTTTTTTTTAATTTTAAAGTAGATCCTGGACATGTGTCAGGAAATCATCTACGGATATGAATTGAGATGAACTGTGTCTCTGGCTGATTCCATTGTTAAAACAGTGATTCCTGCTCCTTTGCAAACACACTTTAACACAACAGATGTTAGAAGGCACTGAGATTTACAGCACTGGTCTAGCAGAAGAAAGGCTGTACATAATCACACCAGGGAACTAACAGCACAAGTGCAGTCTTGTCTCGGTCTTGTCTGTTGTCCCCCGCTGAAGCTGTCGGAGGTGAAATGCCGTAGCCGCGGGTAGCGAGTAAAGGACAGGAAGGGCCATTATTTTATTCCCCATGACTGTTTTACCTACTAGAGGATGCACATATTCAAATCCTCAGTTTCCAAAACTCAGACTTGAGTCCCACAGCCGAGCACACAGTAAGTTGGGGATTCAGACGAATGATGCCGCGAAAGTAAACCACAAGACATTTTCAGATTAGCATAAAGTTTACCACAGTACGCCCTTATCAAAGAAAAAGCTCTTTTCTTATCCGTGAAAGGAAAGCTAGCGGTTTGTATGATGTGTTTCCTCTTCTGCAAGCAAAGAGGATAAGAGGCATAAAGCGATCACAGTCTAGAAAGCACTACAGACAGGAATCAAACTCCAACCCACATGGGGAAATCATACTGTACATATGTCTGAGAGTGAGTTGCCCGACAGCTGCTGTGCACTTCTAATATAAATCCTGCTAAAAACGGTCAGAAATTACATTTCTTAACTAGTAAGACAATTTACCTATACAAATTAAACTATTAAAAATATATAATGAATATAAATCCCAGTTTACAGAGGCTCCAAAGCAATCATACTGTAAACCACAAAACTCCCAGTCAAACAGCACCAGGCCACATTCAGCACTGATTTGATTCAGTGTTGATCTAATGACCTTCAGCATTTTGTGACCTTCCTATGACCTTAATTAAAGATTGTCATGGAGATGAAGAGTGGAATGTGTTTCTCTGCTGTCTTCATAATACACATGCAACATTGCTTGAGGGGATAACATCATTTCAATTTTTCTAATTCAATAATAATGCAACAGCATGAACTAGAAAGATTGAAATGATGTTGACATGATGGCGGTGTGAATTTAAAAAGTCTATTAAAAAAAAAACAGATCTCTTGACCTGTAACTTGCCTAAATTGTGCTTACTACTATCCTCGGAGGCCTTTCTGCCTGACTTATATATTGCTGATTATTCTTTATATTTTAATGAGCAAGCTGTCTGCAGAAACCAGACAGGTTCCCAGTGCCTAATAAAGCCTCTTGCTATTAAATCAAACTAAAAGCACAGCACAACAACTGTTCTCTCTCTGCTTCTCTTTCTCCCTCCATCTTGTGCTTGTCCTCTGTCCTCTGATCCAGGCCTCAGTCCTACTGGTTGAGTCATTTCCAGTCTCTCCTGTATTGCTCAGAGAACAACCAGCTTGGTGCATTTTCTGAGGAGCTTCACAGTTGCGGTTGCCAGTATGACCACAGCCCCTGTCAGCTGCCTCCGCCATGCACGGTTGGGGAAGGAGCGGCATGTGCTGCATGTGCACCAGAGAACCACACCCGCTGTGGGAGCTGCAATGTGGGCTTCGCCCTGACACAGGGGGCCTGCAGGCCTATGGTTGCAGACTCCACAGAGAACTACCTGGGATTCGAGACAGACCTCCAGGACTTGGAGCTGGGTTACCTCCTGCAGAGAGCGGACCGTCGGCTAGAGGTATTTTTCTTTTAACCTTTGTTTCATCATGTCAGACTGACTGAGAGCTCAGTTGTTTTTCACATCAATAGCCTGGGGAGGATACATTTACTCATGGGAGCGACTTAGCATTACAAAGCCTTACCCTTCCAGCTACTAAGGAAATTCACAGCTTTTCTGTGATTTTTTTTCTTATATTTATTTTACTGTGTTTTAGGTGTTTTGTACGGTTGAAACCATTTGTCATTGCTTGATTAGAATACAGAAAAAAACATTATTCAAAACCTATTTAGGCCTTGTGGTGATTGAAGCTGTAAATTGCACATAGAGCCGTACTTGCCAAAGGCAAATAGACAATTGGGCAAGCCATGCTGATTTCAGTAACATCAGGAATAACCTTTTCTTAATGCCAGAACATAATATCAGTTAATAATATTAAGTGTAGTATTTAGAAAAAGCTGATGTGTTTTGACTTTGTTGTCCAAAATGGATGCTTAATAATGAAATTGTGTCTTTTTCAACTTCTGTCCATCTAAGAAAAAAGTCCAAAGATACCCATGGATATTCCATAGCAATTTTGATTGAAACGTGCTGTGCACCCATACAGTTTCCATGTCTGTTTTCTATTAGGTCCATGCCATCTTCATCAGCAATGACATGCGACTCAACAGCTGGTTTGATCCATCATGGAGAAAGCGGATGTTGCTGACACTAAAGAGCAACAAGTACAAGTCCAATATGGTCCACATGCTTCTTGGAATATCCCTCCAGATCTGCCTCACGAAGAACAGCACCCTGGAGCCTGTCCTTACTCTCTACATCAACCCCTTCGGTGGGAGTCATTCAGAGAGCTGGTACATCCCTGTCAATGAAAACAGTTTTCCAGACTGGCAGGCCACCAAGCTGGACCTACCCTTCGAGTGCTATAACTGGACTCTGACACTGGGAAACAAATGGAAGACGTTCTTTGAAACCATTCATATCTACCTTCGGAGCAGGATAAAAACTCAAGATGGAGCGAATGACAGTGTTTACTATGAGCCTTTAGAAATGACAGATCCTGCTCGGAACCTGGGCTACATGAAGATCAACAGCATCCAGGTGTTTGGCTACAGCATGCACTTTGACCCAGAAGCTATCCGTGACTTGATTCTGCAGCTGGACTACCCGTACACCCAAGGTTCCCAGGACACAGCCATGCTTCAGCTCCTGGAGATACGTGACAGGGTGAACCGCCTGTCGCCTCCCGGTCAACAGAGGTTGGACCTGTTTGCCTGTCTTCTCCGGCATCGACTCAAACTGACTGCCAGCGAGGTGGTCCGCATTCATGCCTCCTTGCAGGCCTTCAGCTCACGTCTGCCCAATTCTATGGATTATGAGACCACGAAGCTGTGCAGTTAACAGCTGCTTGAGGGGATATCTGTACTGTCAGTGGGTCGAGGAGAACACCTGGACATGAGAATTGTGCCCACTGTGGCTTAAAGTTGTGCTCTGTCTCTCAGCATTACCAAACTGGTTAATCAGGAGAGGACCGGCTCTGGACAGCTGAAGAATGTACTCATCTGGTTGTTTTGGTTTTTGGTTTTCGTGGCGACTAACTTCAGTGCTATATTATAAAAAAAGACTCAAGAAGAAACTCTTTAACAAACGAATCCTGCAGTAGAAATTCAGATGCCGCTACATGAAGTTGAACCATCCTGTTTCAATATGACTCTGCTCATTTATACTGTAAGTACCAATGCCAAATGGAAACCAATGGACGTTTTATGGTGAAAAATGGTACAGTCTGTTTGTTTGTAATTTTTATATGTTCTTTTGCTTCAGTGACTGTGCACTTTCCATGAAGACCAGAATACAGTGGTGTCAGTAAAGATTTTGTAGATAAATTGATATTAAAACATCATGTTATCAATGAGTCCAGCTGTTGCTATGTTTTTCATAAAACTTAATCGGTAGCCCTGTTGTTTTATTTAAAAAAAACAAAAACTAAAGAGTTTATAAGAGTAAAAGTTGTATTCACTTTGCAGAAAATAACCAAGGAAATATGACATCAGAGGCACGCTGGGCATCTAAACTGTTATCTGTTTCTCCATTCACTCCAGTGGTTCCAAAAAACAAGTTAAAAGGGTTTCCAAAAAAATCAATCAGTTAGCCGTCACTCATCTCAGTAGGGGAACTCTAAGAAATGAGACCAGGCAGATGCAATAAATGGACTCTATCTTAGAACATGAAACAACACAAATGGAAATCTATTTGTTGTCCCTCACTTTCAGAACAAACATTTTCAATCAGCCATTTCAAAGGTTAAACACTGCGTAATCCAGTCAGGGAAGTTGGTATAAAACAGACACTGTGCTGAACAGAAACACTTTTAATTCCTGACGACTTTGTTTATGCCATATAGCCATCAAATGCAGCCCCTGCTGACAAATAAATGATTATACAGGCCAGTAAAAGGCAATTGTCTGTGAACCAAGTCCAGGTGTCAGTGTTTTAATGGGATGGTGTCAGAGCTCTGACAGGGATCTGAATATTCATACTGTATATATTCTTTTTCTGTAGTATGTTGCAAGAAATATCACATCTTCACTCACATTATCCACTCTTTCCAAAGTCTTTACTCACACTTACATATAGTGCATAACTATAAACTGAGCCTTTGTCAACACTGTCACCACTCGTGCTCATCACTTCCACGGATATGCCTGTGCACTGACAGAGGAAATCAGCTGCGGCTGTTGTGCCGCTCATGTACAGCTTCCACTGCGTGGCCAGTTTAGACAAGGCGATGGAACGGGTACCAATTAGGCTCAAGCAGTAAACAGCATTTTCTGTCCAACTCAAGTGCACTCACAGCAGCTCCACATAATTCTATTATACTCTCTGTGTGGTGGGATGCAAAACTGACAAGAGGAAAACACAAGGGCTAAGCTTTTAAAGACCTCAGTCCTGAGCCTAATTTTGAAAACTGCTAAAGGTGGGCGGGGTTACACGTGGTGCTGGATGCATGAGCGACATCCTTCGGCCATGAAAAAATGGCAAGTAACACAAAATCCAAGTACCTTTGCCACAGACTCTTACAAGGAGTCACAGGACTCTTAGGAAGTGAAGGACTTTCCCTTTCGAGTCTCCCCTTGAAGTTGGGATTAGGGTGGTGAAGGACCATGGTGGACCCTAACTATATCAGCTGGACAAATTGGCTCCAGTCCCAGTAATACCTCAAGCCCTGGAGCTCTTGGAGCTGAGGCAATACAAGTGAGGAGAGGGTGGAGAGAGCAGTCTCTGTGTGGTAGTATAACTTTACTCAATGTTAGCAAACAGTCGTATGGGCTCTAAAGCTACATTACTAGATGGATTTTTTTTTATTATACAATGGTCAACAAATCCAGAGACATCTCCACGAGTAATAAAAATGTGATTTTCATAACAGGGGTTATATTTCAGTAGAGTCACATTAATTAGTTTATCTTAGAAAGAGCATTAAAGTCTGCTGTATCTCTTTAAATCCGATACCATCTCGTACAGACAGTGTGTTTTTCCTAATATTTACAAATGAGAACACAAAAATGCTATTTTTACAAGCCTGTTACAGAACTTGTTTTTGATGCACATCATTAATCATTCACTCACTTCAGGATACTAAAAGCTAAATAGGAAAAGGAAAAACAGTTTCTCCATACCCAAATCCTGCTGTTAGATTTCATGATGAAATTACCTTGACCAGACTATAATGAAGGGATAATAAAGGGCAGATGTGGTTGGGAGCAGTTGGACATCATATGCAGTAAATGTGGGAGCAACAGGGAGACAATTTGCCATCCAGTCTTGTTAATTAAAAAAGACCAGCACAGATGTGTAGTAGTGTTTGCATAAACAGCTACACAACAGCTATGAAATCATTAAGTCGTGACCACAACTGGTATCAAACTCAAATAAGCCAACAGGAAAACGCTGTAAATTTGCTTGTTAGCGCGTGAGCTGACTCGAGTCTGCTATGTTCCTCATTGTGGCTTATGATGTCTGCAAATAGAGGCACATTCTACTGCACACAATAACAGCAGGACACAGTTTATTTCTGTCAACAACTGGGTATTGGACCACTAATGTCCCTTCTTCACTGTGAGATCTGAAAGTAAACAGGCCAAACTAACACAATGAACTGCCACTGTTAAATATTACAAAATGAGGTTAACCTCTGTTTGGCAAGTGATAGAAACATCCTGTAAACTGAAATGTAAACAGCACAGTCACAGCTCAGCAGCATTGGCTTCAGGTTTTTTCTTCAGGTTAAGGGTCTTTGAACCCTTAATTAATTCTATTAATATCAATTTAGCAATATCATCTATCTATAGATTATTTATAGATGCACAAATATATGGGCTTTACGTCCAGCGACTGATCAAATAGCGATGTGCTCCTGTACTGTGTTATTAATGCCAGGTATGAGATGCCACCTCTCATCTCTTAACATTTGTGTATCAGTGACACTGTAGAACAAAGAGAAGTCAAGCAGCTGTGAAGGTTCACCTGCATCGCCTTAATTTGTCTCCTCATGCCATTACCTCCAACTCTCATGTCAAAAGCTACACTGAACGAATGCCATGGGTGGATGACAAGTGTTTGATGAGATGTCTGAGTAGTGGAATTTATTACCAAATGTCAAACTGCCATTTCCTGGATACAGCCATGTCAATTACGTGGCAGGAATCAGCACTTCACCGCGGCGTAGAAAGGGTAGTGCTGGCGGGATGAGAGACAACACCTCTGGTTGTGTTTTGTGAGTCAATGGTGGTCTTTGTTTCAAAGTTTGTGTGTGGGATGCAAAGGGATCACAAAAAAAAGAAAAGAATCAACTAATTTTCAACAAAATTGAAAGTAACGGCAATTACAAATATGAATAGTGTTTTTAAAGAGAAAAATGGAAATTGAGAACTAAACATGAATTCTGCTGTGTGCTCCTACTCTAATTGTGATGTTAAGAGTGCCCTGCTCTATTGAACCATTACTAGACCAGTTCTAAAAACCTGCAGATGCAGCCTGTCATTGTTTATTACCATGAGCCTGTAAATAGGAAAGTTTCCTTTTATGCCACAGGAGGTGGTGACCTTGTATGGTTCACATCCATGTTCCCATAAAAATTGCAAAGTTGCAAACCGGTAAAACATTTCCTACAGCTACACAGGAAATCTGAGAAAAACAGATGGAAGAAAGTAACATAAGTTTGAATTGAAAGTAACTGCAGATAGATGCTGTCAAAGGATCTTTCCCTATGAATGTAACTCTGACAGCATCTGATAGACCAATGCCATCTTCCCTCAGACGACTGCTGTGTTTATATTCCTGCAGGATGTCTGATATGTAGGTTGGTCCTTTTATGATTTATTAATGAGCAGTCGGGTCTTAAAAATATATTTGGACAGACTGAAAATGAGAGCTCGAGAGATGAGACCTTAGTCAGACACAGTAATTCTGCACGAGCCATGTTTTTCTTTTAGTCTGTTCTTTTTGTATCTGTTACAAATGGTGAAGGTTAAAATGCATTCGTGATCTTTTTATTCGTTTTAATTCCTAAAACAGAATTGTATTTGGGATGTAACTGTAGGTAAAAACAAAACAGGAGACAAAGTGATTTTTGTTTTTAGCACTGAAACTAGTTTTGTTTTAATCCCCAAAAGAAATCATCAAATGAGACAAATCCTTTCTACATTAGGTGCCTGCGGGTTTGCCTCTCCGTCGGAGCTGCAGGGTTTATTTCTCTGGGAATCACGCTGTGTGCATCCTGTCATTGTACTTGCAGTGGAAATCCAAGATTCCTTGCTGTATCGGTTTGACTACATATGAAAACTGATTAAATGTCATCCTAAAACAGGAAGAAGTGACGGGTCGTTTCTATTATCACATCTACCACTTTGTTTATGGCATTGATTCATCCTCATATTTACACAATTATGGCTGCTGACATTTATTATGGCCCATCACTTATCCCCGAGCGGAGATCCAAAACAGAAATCAACAACACATTTGCAGACAGTGATAAACACCCAGCGTGATTCTCATTCTATGTAACATTGACTTGTCCAGATCAATACCTCTTGCATTGCATTTTTTATAGGCAGGCAGCCTAAATCTCTGTGTCAGTATGGTTGTGCATTGTATTGTGGCTAAGTGTGGGGCATGAGCTTCCATATAGACCAAACTTTTCCTCCCCGGGGACCCGACAGTGGAACAAAACAGAGAACAGGAGGAGGAGGCAAAAGGTAACTGTCGTCCGCCAATAAATCAATGTGCTGCTTTATTACTTCAGAGAACACAAGGCTCTGCACTGTGATCGATTGCTCCACTGGGGACCCTCTGAGATATATATATATATATATATATATATATACAATTCTTTTGCTATTTGGCTGCTTTATCCGTACATCCACATCAGTGTCAAATGATTACAGATGTGATGGTTTCTGCCTGATGTGTTTTTGTATAAGCACAAATCAATCCCGAGTTTATTAGCCACCATCATGATGCATTTTAAATGATACTATTCAGGGAGCCGGATGAATGCAACTCATTTGGAAGTAAGTCTGCATTAACTGTTAATGTGTGAAAATTAAGATCAAGAGAGCGTAAGACATGCTGGAGAAATAATGTGTTAGTGTTAAACGTAGATGGATGGATGGATGGTTGGGTGGATAGATAGATCAAAGTTTAGCGTGTGAGCGTAAGCACAGTGTTCAATATATTATCCATAGCCTTGAAATGTAAATCAGTGAATGTACTCATAATGGCCCCATGTTGTCATTATTTGTTTGTAGAAGCAGAATAGCTCTGCTTTTAATTAAGTCAAATGCTTTGTGGCAGAGTAGACAACTGACATTTACACACACACATACACATGGTGAAACAGGAGAAAGCAGCTGTCACTGTAATCCAAAAGAAAGCACAACTCATGTCCAAGGGCAGTTCAATCAACAATCCCAATCTTTAACCACAAAAGAATGCGGGTACACAAGTACTACAAAAATATTGAATGCAGGCAAGAAGGTAAGATGAACTTGTATTGAACAGCACAAACGCAGGGGCTTAAATAGTCTAGGGAGAGGAGAGGAGTTAACGAGACACAGGTGGAAACAATCAGGGGCGGGGCCTGTAATCATTAATGGGCGAACGAGAACCAAATGGGGAAAAGTAAAACTGACATAAACCACTACAGACGGGAAGTGCTACAAAATAAAACAGGGAGTGACATGAAAAGACACAAAAGAAAGCACAAGACAAGTAAAACAGACCAGACATGGATGTGGCTGGTATGACAGTCGCACAACAAAAGTGAATTGCAACGTACTAACTGGTTATTATTCCAGTAGGCTAATATGACAAAATGTAGTGCATTATTTATTTTTTCACTAATGCAGATAGAGGCTGTGTCTTAGAAAACAGCAGCATAAAGTGTCCTTTTAGATCAAGCGCCACATAGTGGGGGAAACAGCATGAAATCATCAGCATGGACAAAGAGTGCATGGACATGGCCTCTACTTTCATTAAGGCAACAGTGTTTCAAATGTCACACAAGCCACTGTAGCAGCAACACTGTTCAAGACTGTCAGACATCCCACCAGGAGTCATCATATCAGAGCATTATCATAATTGTCAGATCTCTCAAGCATATGTTACATTCAGTGTGTCAGAGCCTCTGGTCTTTCCTGCTGGTAACTTAACATCATACCGCCTAAATGATGAATTACATAGTGGTCAAATATGGTATATGGTGTAAGGTGTGTCATGGCACGCAGGTATTAGTCATGTAATATTTATGCTTTACCTAAAATGCTTTTGTACTGAATATTTCTGTCTTTTACAAGAAAGAGGGAGTCAACAGATCTGATTAGACTTGATGGGCCCCGTTGCATCAGGGAGTAAAGGGAGCACCAGGACACCAGTCCCCAGCGTCCTCGTGGCAGTTAATGCCCAAAATAAAACGAGGGAAATGATGGAGGAGGACAGAGGGAACATAAAAGACATTTTTCTTTCCAAGCATATTCATCACCATAATTAACTGCAGTCAATCCGCCCGAACAAACTCCAGCCGCTTGCCTGTGTTTGTTTTCACTGTTGTTCATCAGTGCACGTTATGGTCAGCGATCGGTCTTTAATATTAATCTGCAGTCCCCTCTGGTGTGCAAACACACATCTAGACGTGGGATACAAAGAGACACAAGAACGGGATCTGGTTTAATGGGATAATTGGATGTGATGTCATTCCACCTGCTGAGTGACTGTTTGTGAGAGGGGAGCGGCTCGACAGCAACAAAAAGCCAACCTAATCAGCCTGGCCCACTGAGAGCCATTTTATGCTGCAACATCAATTACAAAAAAAAAATTGCTTCAGGGATCCTCTGGCCAGGCTTCCCGGTGTATCACTTATTAGACAATCCTTTGCTGTGACATGTACTCATCAGAGGACTGAGGCACCGTAGCCAGACAAGGTCATTTATGAATTATTTCGATTTGTGTCACATTTTTACAAATATACCACTCATGCACACAGTCAATGCCTGAGCCTGTGTCTCTGAGTGTTAGCGATATTTCATCTCCAGATAACCGAGGCCATGCAGTGCCAACAGCCTTCAGTAACGCGCTACCTACTTAATGCTCATCAAACATCACGCTAATCCTTAGATGTTGGGAACTCTGTTCAAATGTGGTAATTTGAAGTGGTCTGATTTTGAAACAGCTCATGAAGGTAATTCAGGAACACTGATTTCTTCAGTGTATAAAAATCAGCGGTGAATAGGCCTGATGGGAATGAAATGGTTCAGTTCAAAACTGGTTGTAATTATGTGTCTCGGCACAGTTATTACAGCAATCCTGATGTCACAGCACTTACTCTGCGACGGAGGTCATCATCTTCTTATGGCAGCGGTAAAGAGAGGTGCTCATATCCTTTACTTCTACAAAAATATTCAAGCCGTTTTAACCAGCCAATGGGAGCTGGAGCAAAACATCAGCTGTGGGCCAATATTCAAGCCAACTGATATGAGCAGTATGGCAGTGTAACTCATGTAAAACATGTCTAGTCAAAGTACTCATCAGTCCATTAATTGCTAACAAGAACTGTTACTTTAATTGCAATATTAAATTTTAGCTGATATGAGTAATCGTCCTTCAGTCACAACGGAAGCTAATTTACACTATTTAATATACTGTTTTTAACAGGTTTTACTTCCTGGGTGTATTTGTAGCTATTTGTTCCACGGAGCTTTCAGTGATATCGTGGGCTTAGGGGAGATTATTTTGTTGTTAACCCTTTAAAACCTTCAAAAAACATTTGTATCATATTTGCTACACAATTTACAAAAAGAAAAAGTGTCTGAAATGTCCAAAATTTTCGAAATGTTATGTGGCAAAAAAGACTAAAGTTGCCAGAAAATGCCCAATCTATCAAATGTGATACAAAAATTCTAAAATAAACATATAATAAACAAATGATGGGGGGAAATTTGGGGGGTTGTGAAAAGGATCAATAAACATCTCAGGTCGAAAAAATAATCTTCTGACTATTTGTTGATGTGTCAGGCTGAAAACACTGAAGCAGCTGTAGATGGAACTGATTAAATAGCACAAAGCGGAGGTAGTGCTGCACTGTACTGGAGTGCACCAGTTCAAATGTTGTATGAAACTTTTTTGCTTGGCATCAGAAATATGCATTGTGCATAACAAAGAAGACCTAGATCTAAAAGTTATTGGTCGTTATTGCAACGAGTGTTAAAAAGAATTTCATGGTGCCTTTTATTACAACTAGTGATAAAAAGAAAAAAAAAACTTTCACGGTGCCTTTTATATGCTTAGATGTGACAAACATAAACTATAAAAAAACAACAACAAGTGTTTTCCTGCATCAGTATTAAAAGTCATTCCAATAAAAAACAAATGTATTATATTTATTGATAGGTGCTTTTTCCCTTTCAAGTTAGAACATCACAGGACTTGTCTGGCTCCATGCGCCATGACGCCCACTGAAGTCAACAATATATTCAAACTCCATATTAGATACATAACTGACTGTATCAGGGTTTTTCACCTGTTATCATTACTTTTATTATATTTATCCCTCTACAGTGCTAAAGACGCCTTCAGTGATGATTGTTCTCTGTTCATTTGAATAATGACACACATCACACTGACATTAACCAGATCTGGAAGCATCTACAGCATGTTTGTGTATAATTGTGAACAAGCAGATCTTTATCATTTAAATTAGATAGAAAAGAGATAATTCAATCAACTCAGAGCCAAACACATCTTATCATCCACAGGAAAGATGATTCAACAACAGCAAAGTTCATGAAAGTGTGACACTTGTGTGTGCTTGCTAAAGAAAAAAAATCGTTTCCAGTGCCACACACACACTTCAAATCAAATCCTGAGCAGCCTCGAGTGTTGGGAAACCATCATTAGGAGCCTCAGTGGCACTTGAGATGTTGCTGTTGACATGCGCAGGATGCTGCTCCTCGCAACCTAATGGTGATATGCGTCAGCAGTCGG
This sequence comes from Trinectes maculatus, assembly GCA_016785345.1. Lineage (NCBI taxonomy): Eukaryota > Metazoa > Chordata > Actinopteri > Pleuronectiformes > Achiridae > Trinectes > Trinectes maculatus. Next base: position 151,124 of record JAFBJQ010000932.1, read on the forward strand.
AGGCACAAGACGCTCACCAAACAGCTGGGATAATTAAGGTTGAGCCAACAAACACAATCAACATCCAATCATGCTGTATTGTGGCAAATCACTCCTCTTGAAGAAGCTTGAGTTAATTGTCAAGTGTTTGATGGTGGAAGCGTCAGTCCCCTGCATCTGAATGAGCATTTTGCATGACGCAAAATGCTCATTCAGATGCTCCTGTGTGACTGTGTCTGTGTTTTGGTCATTATGTGTATCCCGGTGTGACAAGATGAAGTCTACACAAAAAAGTCAAAATACATAGCGTGAAGAAACTTTAGATGTTTGTGTTGTGCAACGAAAGAATGAAAGGGAGGTATTGCTCTCTGGTGCAAAACTATGCGACGTCACCTGTTTCCACATCTGTAACTACATTTGTCATGTGACAACAGCCCCTGCTGCCATGCAACACACCTTCCATACTATGGTCATGTAAATACAGATGAGCTGTCAACCAACCGAGCAAACTTTGAATAGGTGAAAGCCAATATGTGATCCAGTGTGCATAAGCACAAATTTTACAGGTGTGCAAAATCATACTGTGGCTTAAGACTGTACATTTCATGGACACTAGTAAGGAGTTATAAACTGAAAAAGTCAACTGTGTTGAAGCAGCTCATTAAACAAGAGGTTAAAAAACAGAAAAACACGATAGGAAAACAATTTTGTTTCTGTTTGCAGTGTAACTATTTTGATTTGCATCCATTAGTGCACATTTTTACAGACAAAATCGTGGTTTATTTCTTGTGTGGTATTGGTATGAAAAAGCCTGTTCTAAATTGTACTGGATTGGGACAAATGAACTGCACTGATTACGACACAGTGCATACATACCATGCATACCATATACTAGTATGTTGTGGACACAAACTATTTTGTATTAAAAGCCAAAAAAATTAGTTACTGAGATCAGATCAGCCACTTCTAAGCAAAAGTGGCTGATCTGATGGAGCTGAATCCTCGCTGTGCAAGACTCCACATGGCTGCCAGAGAGTGTCAGATTACCTGACAGCTTTCTATATATCATCTCATTGACTGCGCTGTCCCCTCCCAACCCCGCACTGATGAGAAGAGCTGCTGCAGCTGAGGGGAAAATACAGACCACAACACGTATGTCTGTTTGCGTCAGAATTAATCCAACGAGTAGACCAGAGTTTCAGCATCTCCATACATGCACAAGAGGTGTCCTCCTTTATTTCTGTCTTAATTACATTTTTCCCTCGTGTCGTTATATGCAATAAAATAACAATGAGGCAGAAAAGCCTCGGCTTTAATTAAGGAACGCTCTCATTGTGATCATTTTTATTCATAAACAAGAGTTAAAAGCTGTGATGAAACGCGATAGAGAGAGGGATATACTATTGACTGAAGGGTGAGATTAGAAATTAATGACCCGTGTGTCCCAGATTGAATAATCAATTTTAATTAATATCAATTTCACAGTGCAGCTGCTCTGTAACAGTTCCTGTAACAGATCGGTTTAGGTGCTGTTCATTTTTCACCCTGTGGAGGAGAACACACCCTGGAGAGAGAGCAGCGACGTGCACGGTGGAATCAGAGCCTCCACATATATTTTACACACACACACATATATCCTCGATGCTGTTCCCCTGCAGGTAGTTAATGCGAGTCCCAGTGACCTGAATGACCTGTTGTCTTATCTTAAGATGAGAAAAATATCAACAGGAAATATTGATGGCCCATTTTGCAGTGACTCTTGGCAGAGCAAGGAGCAACTCATTGGAGAAGCTGGGTGGAAAAAGTGTTTCTATTCTGCCTGGGATACATCCCACAACCATCCATCATTCCAGGCACAGTCCAGAGGACAACGATCAGGTGTGTACGCGTGCACCTGTGCATGTATGTAGATGCCATGGAGTGGTAACAATCCCCTCTGAGTGGTGTGAGTGGGATTTTGAAGCCAAATGGAATAGATGGGCTGATTGCTTGGAGAAAAAAGAACAGTGACATCTCAATAGGCCTGCCCTTATCAGGGAAATAATAAGGCTATTTTCGTGACCGAAATTAGACGGGCAGACTTTCAGGTGAGAGAGAAAAAAAAAAGACAGGTCTGAACCAATTGAACTAAAGAAGATGCTTATTAGAGAGGTTCAATTTGCATATATTGCATGTCAGACATATTGGCAAAAATGTCAAAAACTAAATCAAAAGAGCGCTTGGAGAGTGTCTGCTGAAATTGCTCCTTGATCAGAGTGAATCAATCTGACAGAACGGTGACGTTATGGGTATCTGGTGAGAGGGAGTGAAATAAATCATCGGCGAGACATTTATCAGGCGGAGCAGTAGTCCGGGTTTCTCTCCTGGATTAGCTGAGCGAGGAGATGCAGTCACTGAAAAGATTCAATGCGGTTTTCACCTATTTCTATTCTCTACAAAATCAATTCTGATACCTACAAAAGACTGGGAATGACACGGTGCAGGATCTATGCAGAGCTGGAAGACCAGTTAGAAAAAGTGCTTTGCACTGAATTAGTTCTATGGATTCTCTGGCTCATGCTATTCCCCCACCCCGCATACCACATAAAAACTGCTGAATGGGCCAAAGCCCACCGTGCTGCAGCCTGGCCCCTGCTGTTCCCTGGTTGGTTTGTGCTCAGAGTTTCTTAAAAGTCATGTCAGTGGTTAACTTTTAAATTGCACAAAGCAGAGACTTCTGCTGGTGGGTTAGTTCTATCTCGGGCGGCTGCAGAAAAGCCTGGCTGATCTCCGTCATCCTCTCGTCGAGATGCGAGCCAGAGGGCCTGTAATGTCAAGTGCGTTTGACACTTAAGACAAATGATGCTCCGAGCCCACGTTGGAGAATATTAGTACATGGAAGATGGATGCGTGGCAGGCCGGTGCCTGCGCAGAGACCGCAGTCCTCATTAAGCTGTTATCACCACCACCATCAACGCCGTCATCGTCATCCCGTTCATGTCCGCTGATTTCAGACAGCGAGTGCGGTGCAGTTCGACCACCTTATCATCGACGCACACACCGGCGCCTTTCAAAGCTTACAAGCATTAATTAAGAATCCATTATGAGCCTGCGTCCATCTGAAATGTGGACCTTATGCGGAACGACAACCCATTATTTGAGCCTATGTTGTGTTTTGTATGCATGAGTTACAACAGTTTCTTGCAGGTTTGTATAAAAAGAGCAGGGAAGCCATCTGTTCACTGCAGCTCAGGATGCAGAGCGAATACTGAGGGGGTGCTGGTGTTCCCTGTTATGTGTCAGCGTGCTGCTCTGTCAGATAGGCCAGAACAGGATGTCATGTGACTTGTGTCATAATTATCAATCAGCAGGTACGAGCAGGAACAGCGTTCACCTGTGGCCTGGTAATCCTACAGATCGTTACATGACAAACCCTGGCTTGATTACAGCCATTTTCACAAATATTTATGTCTTTGAATGGCCCTTGAATTTCCATCCTCTGTTCCTGCTGGCCTCACAATGTAATGTTCACAGACTATATTGATTTAGTGGCATCTGTGTGGGAATAGCAGTAACATTCATGGTTCAGTTGAAATGTAAATTCTGTCTTCAAATATCTCTTCGAAATCCAGTTGATTATTATTTTAATGGGGTAGATCCATTGCCTGTCCGTCGCTTTAACTCTATATGATGATGAAAAGACTTCGATGTAAAGTCTTTACGTCAAGGTGACTTTATTTTACCAATCAGATCATGTTAAACAAAGGGCCGCCAATATGTGTCACATGGCGTCAGACTCTGATGGGATTTTTGTGACTGAAGGATAAGTCAATTTAAAGTGATAAAATATGCAGCGCCTTTGAATCTGAACAGTTACAAGGTCAGATTGAATCGTGAAATAAATCAATCAGCCAAAGGGTCAAGTGAAAAGAGCATGGTTCAGAAACAGCCGCAGAACATCCCTGCACAGCTTTGTAACTCCAGCCTCCATGTCGACCTCAAAGAGAAGAAGAAAAAGACCAAAACAGAGAGAAGATTCATCTCGAATCCCTCTAGGCCTTTATCGAATAAATCCCCATTCACCATGAGCTCGGCACACCGCAACCGCAGTGTGTAAACACTTCACAAACCAAACATATGCATGTCAGCGCGTGTGTGCGCTTACACACACACACACACACACACACCATGCTCAGATCTTGACTTGCATATATCTATGGAAACATATAGATAAACTTCACTATAGAGTGTTGGTAAAGTGGTAAAGTTTATAAAAAGGGAGAGTGGTGATTTGACTTCAGGATATATTGTAGCTGCATAAGGTCACAAGGATGAAACATGCTACATGTCAAACCATCAACATCACACTGACCCACACAAACTACCTCCATGATGCGCACAAAAGCATCCTCTCATTGATGCTCATGAGAAGGGACTGAAACGTCCATTCACAAAATGAAAATAAACAGTTTTCCACATCCCTGCGGAATGTGCCTGTTTTCTCCTTGAACTATCATTTTCAAAGGAACTTGAAACTCAAATGAGCATTTGCAAATTAAAGAATCACTGGACATTTACCTCATGGGATGATTATTATGGAAACGAAACGGAGCGGCCTCAAAGCAATGATCGTGATGCCAAGTCTACATTTAACGTCAGAATGTCAGGTGTGTTGTGACTGCCTTTGAAATTAGTGACCGAGCTGAAGCCTGATTAAAGTTAATCACTCTCCAGCGTACTGTGACCAAGCATGACAGATTGCACGGCTACGTACGCACATTCACATGCACGCCCATTCATTCAAGTGTGAATGAATACCTCTACAGGAGCTGCGCGTGAGGGCTGATGTGAAAGCTTTTCATCACATTCTCATCACTACATGCATCACTCAGTGGGACCTGATGGCATGTACTACTGGACACATTAAAATGTGCTTTTAGCTAGAGGAGAGACATAATTTCATGTTGGAAAGTAATGATCTCATCATGAAAGCTACAGATCAGGTTACATATTATTTATCTCTGGTTTTCACGCACATCACTCACATACAGCTGGGTTCCTGGGATTGAAGCCAGTACATGCTCTGCCCTCTCTCCCATAGCAGAAGTGTGTCTTGTGTAAACAGTGTTAAAGTGCAGATCTGATTATATGAATGTAATGGTCATTAAACATTGAAAAAACAGTGCCCTCAATTCTCTGTGCTCAATTCAAAACAACTGTGTTGACTGTGTTATGTATCTAACTCTAATATCAGATAAATTCAAATAGATGATTATTTTTCCTTATACAGACATGTTGGAAAAATCTAAAAAAAAAAAGAGGCACATTTTCCAAGTTGAACTAAAAAAAACTGGAGTTGGAGGTAAATGGTTCCTCAGGAGGAACAAAGCAAAGCAACAGTGGTGCCTGGCTTTGCTGGCTTTGAAAGATAATGAGGAGTACAGCTGCACAGCTCATAAGCTGCTCAGAGATCTTGTTTGTATTCTCTCCCTCTATCTACCGTCGTCTATTACTAAAGCAAGAATCCTGAGGTTAGAAGAAAAATATAAAAGTTTACAGACTCTTTATATATTCTTTATACCGAAGGAAACCAGCGAAACCTTCTTTCTATTGGAAAAATTTGTTTTGCAAGAAGTCACCAGGGTCTTTCAGAGGGTCTTTCATAAAGAACACTATCAGCAGCTTGGGGTGAGACCATATCACTTAGAATTCCAAAGAAAAAAAATGACTTTTTCTCTGACGCACTTGATAAGCTGAACATTAGTCATGTCAGAACTTCTTTTCTTCCACAGTCAGACCTGACCATGCAACACAAAGAGAAACGTCAACCAGCAGTCACAAGAAAAACAAAGGCACTGCTGGATTGTTCTGAGCTGCAGTATGTGTCATTACAGCAATTATGAGCAGACAGACAGACCGACAGTCAAAGAATGGCAGAAAAGGTGACACACTTTTAAAATAATAATTAAATTATGTCTTCATGTATTTTTTTTCTACACATAAACAACACTAACTATAACTGTATGGTACAATTTGCCTACTTACGTATGTTCATATTAGTTGCATGTTTTCCAGTTTAACTCTTTACTGTCCTTACTGTAAAAGAAACTTAGCATGGAGGTCACTAAAAGACTGTTACCAACATGTTGGACCAACATGTTACAATATGTTGACAAAATATTTTATCACTTTTTTTAAAGTAAAGGCTTTCTCATTCACATTTGAATGTAAACAGTAAACATTCTGAGGCATTCTGTTGTTCTTATAAGGTTTTGATGGCCCGACAAATGCAAATGACATAGGTCTACTTTGATATTCACTGAATGCGACAGCTCTCCCTGTTCCTACTCTGCGATGAATGTACGCCACACTTCGATCACGGACTGGAGAGAAATAGATAAATGTACAGTATGCTTATGATGAAGTCTTCAGAAAATCTGTTTCACCCACCACTGTCACTGCACTGTGAATATTAATGTTCTTTTTTCTGTGTCTGACCTTTAGTGTCTTTGTTCACACATATAGTGGGAGATTCTCACATCGTCTAAGGAAGATGGTGATTCTCCGGTCTCGGAGGGGCTCCTGGTGGTGTTTCTGTCAGTGACCTGACCTCTGGCTGCCATGTGTGGGAAAAAAAAAAATATATATATATATATATATATATATATACACACACACACACACACAACTGTACAATCCTACATACTCAAATACCTTGAAATGTACTACAATACAGTGGTTGGCGGTGTACAACAATACAGTGGTTGGTGGTGTACACATACACACATACACATAAACACTGGAGCATTTTTTGAGTGTAATGTCTTCACTTGTCAATATGTTTCTTCAAACTTTTGTGTGTGCCATGAGCAATTTCACACAGATGGAAAATATTATGCTGGTGAAAAACAGCAATGCTGTTTTTTTTTTCGTTCAGACGTCGATCGATATAATGAGCTTTCAAATAAAGCCGACTAATCGGTGTAGACAACAGCATTGTACCTTATACAGCAAGATGCTGCTCTGTGTCGATGAGATACTGATGTGGTGCTTTACCTGATTGGACGATATGCTAGTGCCCCCAGCAGGACTTCAGTACAACCCCACTAACGTTCAAATATATGCCCTGAGCTTCAGTTACGACTTGAGGCAGTGGAAATCATCATTTTAACACCTTGAAAATTTGGATCGAGAGACTTATCACTGCATGACACCTGTTAACATAATTATTCGTGATTTTGTATTATGTATTGGTGATGCCGGTGTGTAAACGCTGGCATCACCAGTACATAATACAAAATCTGTTGGGGGCATTTCCTTCATTTTGGCTGCAAGTCCTTACCGGTGTGGTGATTTGGAACCATGGTTACGTTTGTTAATGGCAAGGTTGACTCTTCTATTGAAACAAAACACTAGTATATATATATGTAACTGCCCTCTTGATAAAACAATGCAGGTTGATGGATTGTAGTCCTTTTTTACTTTTATCTAAAACAGAACAGAAGTGGTTTAAATGAAAATAGACAGTGATGTTTAGTTACCTGTATGCTGACTGTGTGTCCTATTGGCACTAGCGGGCTCCACCAGATCAGCAAAACGTCTGTCGAATAAAACATAAATCATTAGAAATGCCTTACCTCGAACTACCACTTTGCATACCAGTTATTAATTGCCATGCATGACGGATTCCGCTAGGGGCACAAATCACGACCACATTTGTTTTTCAAAAATAAATCACGTTAAAATATCATAGGAGTAGAAATTGAAGTCAGAGGTTGATAAAGCTATGGAGAGTATTTTGGGCTCAGTTGCTGCAGTGTGGCCACCGAGAGAGAGGAGTCATACCAGTTGGATAATTCTGAGACCTGCTTATATGTATTTCTTGAATTACTATATCGCAGCATCACTGTCGATATATCACCATGCATTTTAAATGTTGAGTCAAGCTTTTATTATAAGCTCATTTTCCACTTTTGAATTGATCTGGCTATGTGACATTAAATAAAAATGTGAGAACTGTCAGTCGACATAGTAGAATGTTGTTATTGTACCAGACGGGGGCTAAGTTCTTTGAAAAAGTAAAGGAGCCTTCAGGCACTGCAGCTTTTTCCAATAAAGCTCTGCTGTGTTCAGCACTAATTCTGCAACAATATAGAATGCATTTCTAGTACCATGAAAATAGCATTTCATTATAAACCATGACTCATAAGCAGGCGCACCTGCGAAAAATAGAGATATATAGAGAGAGCACTAATGAGGTATGTACTACTTTGTGCTTTTTAGTGGGCTGTGACTGAAATAAAACCCGCAACATCAAACATCCAGTAAACACTGTTGCAACATTCAACCACTGTGTCTGCTTATTAAGGCAGCGCACATCCAATGTTACACTGGTCACACTGATGCTCCCATGGAAGCTTCCTGCCTGGCTGCGTTTTCCGAGTCATTAATGCCTTGCCCCTGCAGAGCGGGTCGCCAGCTCTCAACGGCGAGGTCAACCAGGAAGAGATGAAATTCAGGCTATTATCGGCGCCACTGCTATTGAATATAGTTTTCTGTTTCCATCCGTTCACCTCTTCGTCCTCTCCTCTTTATGCAAAAGTGTGCTGTTTTTCAGTCGTCGGAATCATGAGTTATACCACTGCAATGCACAGTTCAACACACTGTAACCTTTGTTTAATGTTATACACTGTGTTGGAGAAATGCATACACATTTGCTTTGGGTGAGAGGGAGGCTCTCAAATGTTTGTCTGCCTGGTTATGGCAAGTGTTTAATTATGCATGTGCAAATTGTTGCACAATAACATTGGCTTAGTCCAATTAATGCCTGCCTGCCAACCCAGTTTTCCCCAATTACTGCCTCAGATGCTTTTCGCCTGACATCTCTCCAGTCCTGAGCAACAATAATGACGGATGCTCAAGCAAAAATTGTGCATGCTAATTGTGAATATTGTGAAAGCAGTCTCCATTTCATGATGGTACTATTTGTTGTCCATAACTCCATCCGTTCTGGTCTAGAATTAAATGTATTGAAAACTATAAACACGATTGCCGTGAAATGTTGTGTTGATATTGATGGAACTCTTCTTAATAAATTCTACAGATTTTTCTCCTGGTACTACTACATGGCCTGTGTGAACTGAACTACTTCCAGAGATACTGCATCAGTTGCCTTGAAATTTGGCACAGGCAATCACGATGGCCTCAGGATAAATGGTAATGTGTTTTCATCTAGCACCATCTTCAGGTCGGATTTCGTCTAATATTTTATGTTGACAATGGAAAAGTGTCCAGGAATGCAAAGTGACAGTATTGTCCCCATATGTTAAAACAGCCCTTTCTGCAAAAGCACCAGCAAGTCTGGTCCAGTTTCCATAAGGCCTTGACAATTCTGATCTCAGTACATCTCAACCCTGAATAATAATGAGTTTGGCCAGACCCTCCCTCTGTGCTGGCACAGAGTTTCAGACTAGTGGAGGTTGGTGAGGCTGTGTGACAGTACATGCACACAGATTTTTTTTAAAAAAAGGGGGTGGGGGGGATGGGACAAGGTAAAACTGACCATCTCTTCTCACGGAACATGCGAAAACTAAAGTCATATGACGAGATCAGAGTGTCTCTTAAGTTTGTCCATGTAAATATTAGCAGTTGTCCCATCCATAAGCCATGTCGATGTCTGCAGCCGTGAGGAGAGTGACCCAGTTCCAGGCTTTGCCATTAATGAGGCCTGCATAAGGGCTGGACGTTTGCACTGCCTGTCTGGGACTAACGCCCGGCACGGCAGTGCATCGGACACTGGCGAGATCAGCCCTCCTTCCCTCTGCTCTGAGATATTGCACTGACCTCTGCAGCCCACATCCCAAGATTACCTTGACATCTGCTGGGTGGGTTTCAAAAAGCTAATTAATCCCCACTGACCTGAAGTTTGGCTGTCTGTTCTAAAAGCAGCTCGAGTTTCAGGGTAAAGACCCACTATAGGTCAACACACAGCTCCACTGTGACTTCTTCATGGAAAAACGGTGTTAAGTTTTTCTTGGAGAAGTCAAAGAAATGATGTCAAATATCTGTTTTTGACTGGCTTGACAATTAAAAATTCACACACATATACAGTATTTAGTAGATATATAAAAAATTTTCTAATTTGTTAGTCGGAGCTTATTTCAGTGAGTGATCCGTTCCACAGAAAGCCCACAACTCCCACATTAGTGAGTATGATTTTCCAAGCTTTGTTTCAAGGCTTCCTCGGGCCCACTGGGTGCTGCAAACAGTTCCCACCATGAGGCAACATTAATATTTATGAATAATGTTATGCAAAGAAAAGAGAAAATTAATAAATAAGCAGCCGACACATTTGGCAATGTCACCCCCTCTAAAAAGTGCTACAGGGCCCCTGATGGAGCTTGTGATTTTTCTTCCGTGACATTTGTAATTGTTAGAGTCGGGGTAAAAAAAAAAAGAGAGAATTGAAGGCCTCAACAATATTTCCCAGTGTCCTCAGGGGAATGTGCTGTGCCTCTGTGGAGGTATAGTTACTGCAGGTCCAGAGAAGTGGGAATTCTCTGAGATATTTGCAAATGTATTGCTCTAGTTTTCAAGCAGGTGAAGAGAGCCTTGGGCAAAATTAGGTTTATCTGAGCAATGTTTGTGAGGTATTCTGAGGGGACTGGATAACCCTTTCCGTTTGTCATCGCACAGACGAGTGTGCTCAGCTGCTGTGCCCAGGGAAATTACTAGGTTGTTGTCTACATACAAAATCCACCTCAGAAATGGTCCTCAGGCAAACGTGTCGGATTCTCCCTGTTTTCTGATGGAGAAAAATGTGGTGTTTGATGCCAGTGAAGGTCAGACAAAACGCAAATATGAATATATTCTATGAACCTTTGTTTATTTATTCACGTGAATGGCCAAGTTTACATATATATACACACACACACAGACACACACACACTGTATATATGTGTGCTGTTTCTGAGAAAAAGAGACACTTCTACCGCCTGCAGGGTTTAACTGGGGTAATTAAATTAAACAAAGCAAAATTAAAATGAACCACAAAACATTCTTAATTAAGGAGGAAAATTATGGACTAGATGAGCTTTAGAGGTTTAATCAATACAATTATTGAACCTTAACATTAAATAAAAATGCTTGTTTCCTGCTGATTCCAGATGCACTCTGGAAACAGCAGGTTGTCAGAACGTTATACCTGCACAGAATATTTGGAGCTGAGTATGACTAACAGTGCCAAGACACCTTCTGAATTCAGACACTTAAGTAAAACGACTGGATTAATGGACGCACAATCCCGAAAAGTGATTATAGACACATAATACATGAAAAATGAGAGCTTGTGGCTGCGGCGAGCAAATTGGTGTCAAAGGAATGTTTAGCATTCGCATGGCTAAAGTTAAGAGAGCACTGCTGCTAGGCAACAGTAACATGGATGCTGCAGAGGCTAACAAACAGCGCAAACAGTCATTGGGGAACATAATGCTGGATACTGACACTGAGGAAAAGAAGCGGGCTCATGGCCCAGAGTAAAGGCATCAACAGCATTGCTGCTCATACTAATATGAACTGCAACTGTTTCCACAGCACAGTCATTTATTTTCCATTTGGAGTTTGTAATGCATTCTAAAAACACCTTTCTTCATAACAGCATTTCTTGTCTTATGTGTATATACATGTTGCTGATACATAATCGAATATTTCAATTTAACTCCGTTTTTTTAATAAGCTTATGAGCAGACTACATTTGCAAGTGGGTGTTGGTACATTTGGATGCTGCATAACTTGCAAATATGTTCGCTCCTTGCACGTTCTCCAGCACACCAGAGCCATCAGTGATCTTTGCAACCTCCCACCACAGGAGGAGCGGTGAGGGTCACACGCACTATAACACGCACATGCACTTTTCAAATTCCTGCTCTGACTTGTGAACCCTCCTCCGACTGCACCATGCCAGCTCCCTGAGCTCCCGGCCTCGCGTTCTCCATCATCCTCCCTCCCACCTCCACCCTCCATTTGCCCATTCTCCTTCCCCTGATGTTTGAGGACCTCTGCCTCTGTCCTGAAGCCCCCTGAGACCTGCCCAAACACTTGCTCATTCCCCATCTATCTCTCCGTCCCTCATAGCAAGTTGCAACTAATGTCACTTGTCCTTCTGTTTGTGGATGTATTTTGTCTCTCTAGGGGAGCAGAGCAGGGGAGAAGGAGCCTGAAAAACGCTGTAATTGCGGTGGAAGAGGACATCCACTCAGCAATCCCTGCTCTACTTGAAGACATGAAAATACGGCGCATGTCATCTGGGCTAGCGTTTGTGTGGCAGCGAAACACGGTGCCATCAGGAAATGGTCAAAGAGCAGAAGTGTCAGTGATTAGAGTGGGGAGAGTGTTGTAAAGGTGTCAGACTGTTAACACAAGGCCTGAATCTATCTGCCGCTACCCTGGACAGGGTCATATTGTCTGCTGCTTCTCATTTGACAGGGACACAAGTGATGTCCTTCAGAGTAATTGCATATTCTCAAAAGGAATAAAATATCACCGGTGACTGATTCGACAAATGTGAAATCCTGAAAATCAAAGTGGCTCTATCCATCAGCAGTAATGGCCCATTGTTTCGCCTGCTTTTGTTATTGCGGGTGTGATCAGATAAACTAAAGCCTGGAAGAACGAAGAGGAGAGGAAAGAGGAGGAATTACAAAACGAGTGAAGTCTAATCTCTCCCCTCCCTCTGGCTCCCCGGCCGTTCTTGTTTGTTAACACTCTGCTGATGATACAAAGCCCTTTTGCAATGAGTAAATATGAGGTTAATGTATCATGAAAAGTATAGAACTCAGTGTTTTTAAGTTTTTTTTTATAATCCTTTATCTGATTTTATGCATGAGCAGATAAGTACACACTGGAGTAGCAAAAAGGGGCAATGATTTTCCTTTCATCCATGCAGGAATCTAATAACTATAAATCTACGGTGGTGAGTGTTTGGATGATGTGAAGCTGAGCGCACTGGGCCATCTCCTAACATTTGGGGAATTCATTAAGAGGAAAACCACACATTGTCAGGTGAACGCTTGTTGAACAAAATGGGACTCTGGTTCACTTGAATCTGTGTGTATTAGGTTGTACAGAGAACAGAATACAGTGAATTCATGTGTACAGAGCACAGTAACTCCAAAACAAAGTGTCCCTGAATTCAGATACTTCTTAAAACCAACATGACCACATACCATTGTTGAGATTTGATATGTTGATATTTGCAGTTATGCAAGAACTGTGTTGTGGATTGTTTCATTTGAATATAGATATGAATATATATGAATTATGCTTCCGTTGAGGAACACAGCATTCTTCTGGAACTCAAATTATTTCTGTTCTTCTTATTATTATCAGATATTATTATGTACTCAGCTATGCAACACAACAAACAACTCACTAAATCATAGTGATTAGACGCCTGAAAAGATGAGATTTAATAAAGTTCAATATCCTTTGTGCATAAAAGGAAAAATAAAAGAGAAATATACAAAAGTAAGCAGAACTGTTAAGGAATTCAAAAACGTCTTGACAAAATATCACTGATGAACGTTATGTGTGGAGATAATAGCCCAACAAGGCCATTTAGAGGTGGTGACTAAAAGACACCATTTATTGTTCGCTGCAAAAATGTCAGTTAAACTGCAACTGCTGTGGAACTCATGGAGGCGGTTGCCACTGGCAACAAAGTGTGATAGATACCATCACTTTAGTTAGTACTTACAGTACTTTACAAATTAATATTGTAATACATTAAGACTGCCTCATCCATAGATGTGACACACAAGATCCACAGTGGGAAGCATTAAGCACAATGCTCAGTTACAAAGTAGCTTACAGTATGCAAGAACAAAACAAAAGAAAAAAATATACAGGAAGCCAGTCACTGACCCTCAGCAACTAATATGTGTAATCATAACAATGCTTGTAGCATAAAAGTAAGTGTGATAGACACTCAATTCTGGTGTGTGTTAAAACTGGTGTGTTGTATGATGCAATAATCAATGTATACAAAAGGTGGAAGGCAGATGCTGGGAACTCAGAGAGACAAAGGGATGATGCAGCAGGTCATGGGTCTGTGTGCACCTCCCAACTCCATCTTAACAAAAAAAAAACAAAAAAAAAACAGCAGAGCCAGACAGTGCTGAAGGGCACTCACAGAGCCAGCAATGTTTAATTAACCAAATCTCAACTGGCATCAACACTGATACGCTACTTACAATGCAAAATGTTGCATCAGTAATAATACACGTAGTAAACTAGGCAATATAATACAGTATATGATACTATAAACTAAAATAAGTTTTTTTGTTGCCTAAATTTGTACATTAGTCAATATTTTTTTTCCTTTTTTACTTTCATGAATGTCAGAGGATGAAATCAAAAATGCAGTGCGAAGTTCTGTAGAAATCAAGCATGCAATGCAACCACTAAGCCCTGCAGTAAATTCGTCCTAGTGGATACTGATGGTATTGCAACAATAAATCCTGTACAGCCCAAGAAGTCTAAAAGTCTAAAAGAAGCCAAGTAAGTCTTGTATTCCTAGATTACATCATGACTGTGAATGAACATCCTTACACAAGATTATGGCCGGTAACACTATGAGCAGCTCATCTTGACGAGGACTAGTAAAGTTACGTTTCATGCATACATGAACATCATCATTGGAAAACTTTTGATTGATTGATATGATCTAGCTATGACTGATACGTGGATTAAAGCGCCACAGGGCTAGTAATTCAGCTTCGATGAAAGGGTTCAGTTAGTGAGGTCTATGATGACGAGCAGACACCAGTCTGCAGGCTGGGAAATCTGCAGACTGTTATTTTCATGGTTCTTAATTATGGCAGTAATACCTGTGTGAAAGGGGGTTTTTGACACACTAATGTTTACCTGGACACTGACAGCTACATCTGAACACATTTAACTGTTTCATCACAGTCACAGCCTGCAGCCTTACATGATTTGCATATGCGAGTCTGGTGATGACATAGTGTGATATAAAACTAACCGTAAAACATTCACTGAGGCCATTTATTAAATTAAATGGATTTAATTTAACTAAACCAATGCACATTAATCTCGTGTCATTAGAGTCTCACCGTCCTTTTAGATTGAAAATAAAAAATGTTTCACAATGAGCCCACATCAGTGTGTTTCAGTCGACGTAAAAGAAAGGCTCTAATAGAACTATAGAACAAGACTTTTAAATACGTCCAAGAGCTTTAGTGTGCAATAACACTGAATTATGTATAATTAGAGCACTGTATGGCCTAAAACAATATGACTCGCCATATTGATATGTTTTTCAATAAGAAATAGGAAAAGAATTCCTTGTAAGGCCATGGTGAAAATTTTATCTTTCAAGTTGCAGCAAGATATTTTCTTGTGTGGTTATGGGAACCTGATCTTATTTTGACTTGTTTCCCTACAACAGTACAACTGAACAAATGCTAAACAAGAATAATTAACCGCGATATCAATATTGCTAGCCATTAAACTTTAGACATTATTACCATTGGACATTACTGTCATAGTGGTTTTTATTTGTTAAAATAGTCATGCCGTTCAGTTGATAAAGATGAAACTTCACTATTATAGGCCATCTGTAATAGCATTTAATTTAACTTACTACTAATTATCAAACACTACTGAAGTCCATATTAACACAACTGAAAACATGCTATGCGGAGAATACATGCTATGTTAGGACAACATATAAAGTATTACACTATATTATACTATACAATGAAGACAAGATGGAACTGAAACTAAAAGTGACCTTTTTGCAAATTTTGCAAATTTTGATGCATTTGCAAAACATATTTGTGTTGATTTGTGTGCCATATGCTTGCTGTGGCAGACTCAGTAGATTGCACTGTAAAATTTAATTTCAGACTGAACATGGCATTTCAATGTACAGTGCCCACAAATGTGTGTGTTCTCATCTGAGCATTGATGGAGAGTTGATGTTAAAAGTGTGGTCCAATTTTTTGTTATTTTGCAGCACTGCACAATGATTGACCTTCTCTGAAGTCAGAGGTGCAGTTTATTACTGCTACTTTCACAGCAACTTGTCAAAATATCACTGTGCACCTAAGTGGTTGCACAATTTGTGTACTTTCTGCTCATCACGTGCAGAAATTCAGAGAACCATGTCTTCTAACATCATGACATCAGTCATTACAGTTGTCGTTACAGTTGTAAACACCTAGGTGCTAGTGCACGAGGCTTTTAAAGGGAATGTGAGATGGTAATGGGTGCATTCCATGCTATGACCTGATTAATTAAAATACCAAATATAAACTTTGTCAACCATGAGCTGATCTAGTTTGAAAAAAAAAGAAGAAAAAAACAGACATTCACATGACACAAAGATTCCCTTCTTCCTGTAAATGAATTTGCTGCAACTGATGCTCTCACTCTCATAATAAATTAAGTTTAGGAAGGTGACACATTTATTTATCTATTAGTCTATTTATAATTTTAATTAAGTTCTGGGAACTATTGTTTTTAAATATTTGCTAAAATTCCAAAAAAGGTCCTTAATGTTCTGCACTATGAGAGTTCAAAACCACACGCAACATAATAGAAGTGACATTAGGATTAAAGAGCTGATAAATTCCATTCACAGATTGTTTCCTCTAAGTTACATTGATGAGGCATCACGACACACAGCAAGGATAATGTCCCTGGCCTTGCTTTTACACTGCATGGTCTGATGCACAAATAGACCACTGCAGCACACCTCTTAAAAGGCAGTGGGCATCCGAGTGTGTAATTATGTCAGGGTTGTGTGTGCACTTTACAACCAACCCATACCTTCACCTCCAACTGAGATTAATTGCACTTGATTGACTACATCAGATGTGCTTCTGTTTCCTGCTTTCTCAATTGGAACTCCCTGAATTTATTTGAAGGCCTCGGCTTATTCAATATACAATATATCAAGCCCTTATCAGAGAAGGGTCTAATTAAGCTCCATTTCCATCTGTTTATTTCTCTCCTTTTTCATCTCACACCCAGAGGTGGAGTGCAGAACTCATAAAAACATTGCAGAGCGTTGACGGTAATGGGACCAAAACAAGTGACTTGTGTCAGCCGATACACTCGCAGCAGGGCTTGCATAATAATCACATACTGCGAACGTGTTTATTGCCAAGTTTATGAGTGTGTGGCGATGCCAACAGTCACTTATATTATAAAACTGAAAGAAAAACTTTTTGGTTGATTATTTAGTTTGATCCAGTCAAACTGTTTATGATGCAAATGGTCTTATCATTTCATACAAACACACAAATCCGTTATAGGTTATACAAATTGCATTTTGCCATGTGTTCTATTACATTCATATTCACGACAAAAAGCCTGCACAACTGACCTTTTTTTCTAAAAAGGTCGCCTGTCAGAAATTATAAATCCAGGTCATTTTTAATGTTTACAAAAGCATTTGGTTTGACTGGTGGAGATAAATTCCTTTAGCTTTGCTTTGGGTGCAGTGTCACAACAAAACATCACAGTGCCCTTCACATTCCGCAGATCAGCCACTACGAAATCCTTTTTTCACTGTGACTCAACCAAGGGGGTTTAAGCCTCAAGTCAACGTGAACTCTGATGACCTGTGTAATGCAATATATGCGTACATGCTGGTGTAATGCAAATACTGCATTTCACAACATGTTTTCCAAGACATTTCCAAGACGCTGCAGGTCAACACTTTATCATCTTTATTCTGTAACCTCACATAGGTTACCTATCTTTTGCATCAAGGAGCTCATTAGTTAACATGAACAAATGAGTGTTTGTTATTTTCGGAAAGAAAACCACTTCTGTGGCACAGTGGTAAATAAGAGTTTAATCAGCAGATGCAAAAACTTGTGTCAGTCATTGCACAGACATGAATTCTCTGACAGCAGGTTGTGATTAGACCTGACAGAGAAACACATCGAACCGATGCACCCACTCTTCTCACTGCCAACACGGCCCAGGGCCCACATGATACTATTTATTCTCCAGGCAGGGAACAAGCACAGCCAATGTTTACACGGCAAATTGTAAACAGATTTATTAAAAAAAAAAAAAAAAAGTAGGCTATATTCGATTTAACAGTTATCTGAATCTAATTAATCCAAAGATGCAGCAAAGTTGTGCATGTATGTGTGTGTGGTGCTGACGTTCAGGATCACCACTGCATCAAGACAGATCTCAGCTTCTCGTTTTTAGCCATCACCTACAAAGATGTCATGTTGCACCCCTCCCCCATTAATACCCATTTCTCGTTCTTCCCCCTCCACTCCGCTCTCAGGCCTGATTGACAGCTTGCTGTGGTTTCTCCCTGCCCTCCAGGTGGCTGAGGAGACAGGTGACCCATCTGGTACGAACCCCCGCATGAAACTGTGATTTTTATAAGGACACCTCACATTGACGTATGGGGGGGTGTTGGGAGGGGGCTGTCCTTCAGATGCACTGACGGGAAAGGAACAGGGAAGGAAAGGAAAAAAGAAGAACAAACGAGTTCGCTCAAAGCCTGAGATCGAGCAGCCTGATAAACCCTAAGTGCTGTTAGTGACGGGCCTCCTGAGCGAAACTAATGAAGTCCCACAGTCGGCCTTTGTGTTTTGAACACAGCTCCCGCTGCCGCCGAGAGAATGAATCGATAGACGAGCGCACGAGCTCCAAAATAGGAACGATTTGCAAGGAGAAGGCAACCACACTCTGTGACTCCTAAGTTATTTGTACATCCTGACATCCAGTCTAATATGATCCAACAATGAAACAGCTGCTACTGCTTCAATTATTCATTTTTCCAACAATGCCTCTAATAATGGGAAAAATACTTTAGCAATAATTTATAGACATGTACACAACAGTTCATTAAAAACATGGAATAGGTCTAAGGAAGAGACAATTAAAAGTTAATGAAAGAGTCATTTTAAGCTCATCTGGCAGTAGCGAGCGCGTCGCAAGATTTTAATTGAAATAAAACGTGTTTCATCAATTAGCTCAACGCATTCCAGAGGTTTACTATGAGATCTCTCTCCACATGCATCACATAAACATCACACTGAGCCACTGTTTACAGGCTGTTTCGTCTGCCCTCACACGGAGCAGATGCAGGGTGGAGAGAGCGAGCTGGATGCAGCTGCATCTGCTGCTCACATGACGACTTGTGATGAGGTGCACTGAAGTGTGGCCCAGGTGATTCTGTGATCGCTGCCTATAGATGACATCCTCAACACCTCCTACTCCTAAAATCCCCTCTGTGATGAATCATTCTGAGCTGAGGCCCAAGGCCACACATACATGTGCATGTGGGTGGAGGTGCAGGAAGGTGGGAGATGGGGGCTTGAGGGGCTAAAGGTAGGGGAATGTAATGATCCTCTCTCTCTCTCTCTCTCAGTGCCTGTGTGTGTGTCTTTTGCTTCTCTTATTTTTTTTTTTAGTCTTCAAAGCACATATTCCAGGAAGCAGCACATTTCCTGGCAGGTGAGGTTCTTTCTTATGGTCTCATCAAAAGTGATGCTGCCAGGTAGAGTGACTGATGAGGGGAGAGCTTTAAAGGAACCGAGGGCTCACAACACAGGCACGCTGGTGAGTCTGAGAGGCGGCAGGGAAGTGAATGCGCCTCAAAGTCTGAACACAAGCTGAGTCGGTGATCCTTAAGGAGGGAATCTCAGGGCATTGCATACAGTTGCATACAATCAACAGAGCAATGCTTTACCGAGACCAGAACTATTCTCTGTTGAGAGGACATTTCCACAACAAAGCATGTCTCTCCCCCTGGAATAAATCCATTCACTGAGTAGCAGCTTGTCCGACGTCATGGCTGTTGGCTTATTTCTGTGAATTATAGCTTACCACATTCGGACAGCAGTCAGTATGTTATTGTATATGTATTTTTTTTGGTTTATTTAAGTTTTTTTTGTTGTTGATAATCTTATTTTTGATTATTATGGGCCTGCTTGTTTCAAACTAGATTTTTCCCACCAGGTTTTTCTTCATTACTGATCCCAGGTGACATGCCAGTGTCATCACCCTAACATACATACATACATACATGTATATACAGGGGGTCCTGGAGTTACGACGGAGATCCGTTCCTGAGAATGTGTCATAACAGAATTTCGACGTAAGTCGGAACATACATTCATTGTGCCATTGTGCATACATTGTGCCACTAGATGTCGCTATAACACCACCCTACAATAAGAGTTTACTATGGTGAATTGCCTTTTGTCACTGTAGGGGTTGATATCGCGAGTGTAATGAGCATTTCCTTTAGATTTCTGATATCAACCGTGTAGACCCTGTGTTGTGAATAAACCTACGGTATCGCCACAATCCTGAACCCATCTGTGTCCGTGTGCATCCCCTTACTGGCTGCCGCTGCAAGCCCCCCCCCCCCCGTCCATTTCACATAAGTAAACACAAGGCAGAGTAGCCTAGCTGTGTAGACCCTGTGTTATGAATAAACCTACGGAATTGCCACGATCCCGAACGCATCTGTGTCCGTGTGCATCTCCTTTTCACATAAGTAAACAGAAGGCAGAGTAGCCTAGCTGTGCTGTGGAGGTGCTGGAGAGCTGGCAGGCGCGCTGAGAGACAGAGAGAGCGCTCACCAACTAGTTCCCGTGCGAAGTCTGTACATATTTACGGGGCAAACCGCTTAAGCCGAAACAAGGAAGTTCACGGGAGATGTGTCGTAACCACGAAAACGACGTAACTCGCAACCGTCGTAACTCGAGGACCCCCTGTATTCATATATACACACACACACACACACATATATATATATATATATATATATACATACACATACATACCTACATACACACACACACACACACACAAATATATATACACTTCCTTCCTTGAACTAAACATTTCTGGTTAAACGTCCAAAAAACTGATCCAAAATCTATATCATAAAACAAAACATTCTAACACAGTAAATGTCCTTACAATGCTTAAGTCCACATGCGTTATCAAATCCATGTTTTTTGTTTCCCTCAGAGAAATGTGGTTGTGTACATGAACTTGGTACATCGTTACAACACAGCAGCTGTTAAATTTACCACTGTACCACTGTTTGTTCACGTCTTCAGCGAACACGATTTTCTGACGACTGACATATTGAGGTTGTCATGGTTATCATGCCCTTGTTAAAAATAATACTTCTAATGTCTTTGGCACTGTACGACATATCTTTACAAAAATCTCCCACTGTTTGACTTTGCATGACGCGTCTTGTTGAAGCCGGTGCCTTTGCGGCAGTGGGTGGCAGGTTCAGCCAGATGAGTCCCTGTCAGCCGTGTCACCTCATCCCCGACCAGCCGCACAATCCCTCTGAATTGTACGAACACAAAGCCGTTATGAATTTGTCACCTCCTGTCATTTTATCTTGGGCTGCAGGCAGTCTTTTCTCACAAAGCGGCACACTGACTGCAAGCTGTGCTCAGCCAGGTTTTCCTTTCTGTAGCCTTTCTCCAAAAACTAAGAGTGGTTTCAATGTTATCAGAAAATTATTCAATACAGGACGTAAAACCTCCTCATATCTCTCTGTGCTGAAAGCCACTGTCCCCCCCCCCCCGAGTCTGTACCACTTTGGTAAGACTTCTTGAACAATTAGCCGTCCTTAAGCCCTTGTACACGTTGGACAAAAGCAAAGAGGTACGTTAAATGGGCTGATTACTCCAAGGTAATTATAGGATTTTCAAAAGCACATCTCATCTTGTCCTTTCTTGACCAAAGCTGCAGCAGAGAGAGACAGAGAGCACACGTCGAAAAATGGTCATTTAAACAGAGTGCACTGCAGGGGTGGCTTGACTATAGTGGTGTACAGCTTTCAGAGGTCGGGACATAATGAGCTAAGACCTAATTGGACACCTCAAGATGCATTTCTTTCACACAACCCATTACAGTGTCCTTGTTTTGCAGATTCAATTAAAGCAGCTGCATTTTCTGCACAGTTTCACTTAGCAGAGTTCAGTGTCTCCTATTTGTTGGCACCGGTTTAAAAGGGTCAGCCTAACATGTCAATGTAAAATGTATAAAGGAAACAATAATACCTTTAAATTACCATTTCATGTAAATGCACAAAAGCTCTATTTACTTAGAATGTCTTAGCAGAATAATTATCTGTATGTTTACGACTATGAGCCACTAAATGAGTTTACAGCCTTTGAGTAGATATCCTAAAACATGGATGAATCTCAACTTGAAATTGATTAATTTGTATTTTCGGAGATGAAATAAAGTGAAAACACAGTCATGTTATGGCTCATGTTAATGAGTATGAGATTCCAGTGCTCGTCTGGCAGGATGCACAGCTACAGCTGCTGTCAACCTGCGGAGTGGAGGAGCACGATGCAGGGATGTCAAAGATGCGTCTCCGTCGACGACCCATGCTGAACACATGGTTAAAAGCTTGCGACGCAGCCAAATGCCTCTATGATCCATTTATTACCCGCTGTAGAACGACAGAATAAGTACAAATAGCTGCTCTCACGCTGTCAGAGACCTGTTCCATTATGAGTGTAATGTGCAATATCCACATATGTGGCATTTGCATTTAGAGGAGAGGTGAAGTTACAAAACCCAGTCTGTTGACACTATTTAGAAACACTTTGCACCATCAGACTGAAATAGACTGACTGGACCACTTCTGGCCACCACAATCAATCGTTATGGCAGCAAAAAAATAATGTAAAACAATTAGCCTTTAGCTTGCAGCAGCTTTAAGTGAGGATTATGTCAAGATTTCCTCTAAGAGCTCATTTAGTGAAGCATCAATCGTGCAGCAAGGGGCATTTTAGGGGCTTAGTCATCAGGGAAAGAATTCCTCCTTTTCATTTTTCACCACTCACAGTTGGATCATCACGTCGGATTTACTACTGTCAAATGAAACTCGGGATACTTGGCCAGCGAAAGTCACTTGCGATGTCCTCACCTTCAGCGTGGTAACAGCAGAAGGGAGTGTGTGCAGAGGGGACCATCTGGCCTGGCTGACTGGGAGCCATCAACTCAGCTCAGGCCAAGTGACCTTGGCAGATAGTGGACCTGCGAGTGCCGAGATGGCACCAATATAACACTCCGACCCTGGAGATCAGTAACATGGGCAAGCATCCTTTTCTAACCAGGAGGAAAAAATAATCTTCCAGCAACAAGCGCTCTGGTGCAGTTACAAAAACCTCAGTAAGGATAAATAGTACCTTAGCGCCAGATGCCCTTTAATAAAAACAGAATTAGAGCTAGAAAAAAGATTGTTTTCAGTTCTATTTCAGAGTCCACCGTTAAAGCATTCTGTTCTATAACCAGAAAGCAGGAAAAATGTCAGAGTGTTGCAGATTCATCCGGTTTTGTTATAACAGAGTTTTATGATTCGATTTATAAAAGGCGCTGTGGTGCTCGGCAAAAGATTGTCTGAAAAGTCTGAGCCCATGTGTCCTCAAAGAACTCCACAAATATAGTTTTTAGAACTTTTCAATGTCCAAAGGGCTCCTGAGGTAAATCTATTTGTGCCAAGCAGGAAGTCAAGGCTGTGATGATGATGACGTAAATTTGATTTTATCAGACTTGAGCATTAAGTTTTATTTTTAATTAATTAGTCTCCGACGCTTGCATCTGACCTTCCATGCGCTGCATAATGTTTCTGTTGGTAAGCGGCCCCTGACTTCAATCTACAAACTCAAAGCCCTTTTCCTCGTGAGTCTGCAATAACAGAGGACGCCGAGTTTCAGTGACATTTCTCTCTCAGACTAAAGCCTGAAGAACCGGGCCGGGCCCTGCACATTCATTTCTCCGAGCAAACAATTTACTGTTGTCTGCCGCATCCAGTCAACTCGAACGATCCTCGTTGGTTCCCCGAAGGAAACACTCCAGCTGAAATTGAGCATTGTGTTTTATGGACTGTGTCCTAATGACTGATGACATTTCCTCCGACACCTCCAAAGATGACCTCCAGCGAATCTAGGACGCCACGACAACGCTGAAATCCCGCCTCGTCATGAACAAAGTCAGCCTTGTCTGAATGATTCACGCACGCTACAGGCCGGTTTATTTATGGCGGTGACCCATTCTACCATAATACTTCTAATAAATTTATGAGTGACGCTTGACCCAGATTTTAAATCAAACTTATTTCCATGCCATTAGTGTGCGCTGTCCCTAAAAGTTTGTTTTCACGCCATGTGTTCAAATACACATCTGTTAAAAGCTTTTAGTGTAAAAAGCCAGGGACACCAGTCCAATAATAACTAAACACATTTATTCTATGACTTATGAACTGTATCCCCCATGACAGCCTTTAAGTCACTGTTGTAAGGATGCAGAATGTTTCCAGCTGTCTGTGTTTTAGATTTTACGAAGCCAACAAATCACAAGAGTAAATGTACAAAATGCACACATACACAAACACACACACACACACAGAGAGAGAGAGAGAGAGAGAGAGAGAGAGAGAAGTAACGATTCACCAGTTTACCAGTTGTTTCCCTGGTGGCTTCACTCTAAACAAAATGAATGAACTTTCAGTTCCTGTGTTGTTGTGTTGCTCACTGTGAACAGTGGCCACATGCAGCAACCCTTTGCAATATGCACTGTGCATTTAAAATGACTGTGTGCTGTTCTGTGTCTTTACAGTGTGGTTTATTTCACATTCAGCCCTGTGTTATTTATAATGCCAAGAAATGACAGTAACATAAATATATTGTCAATATAAATGTTTTAATGAAATGAATGTTAAGTTGTTTTTAATTTGAGATCATGCAACTGTGATGGCACTAAAACATTCTGCTCTTCCGAGTTTATGGGGCCTCTGATAAGACAAAAGTGATTTTTCACCAATGAAGACAAATGTAAACACACACACACAAATCAGTAACAGTGCATGTTGTTACATTCAACAACACTGAAATGACTTTACATCTTGGACTCCTTAATATTAGCAACAGTTGTTACTGTTCACCTCTACAAGCACAACCTGCAACCTCATTTCACAGATGTTCAAAGGAAGCTCATCCATAACGACAGCTGTCTCACCCCGCAATTAGCATATGTGCATGTCAAGGTCATTTACATATCTCCGTCAGGACACGAAACAATGATGGTCGCTTTGCCTTGAAAAGTCATTAACTTCACACGGGATGCAATTACAATGGATCAATTTCGCTCCGACCTCTGACAGCAAGAGTCCACTGGTGCCTTGATGGCTAAAGATGGATCTGACTAGGAGGTTAATGGCCCCAGCAGCTATCACACATCAGTCCTGTGATCCCAACAGGACTCCCAGGGGGCCCGCTAGCATTTGTTTGACTGTTTATCTTAATCAAAGGGTTAATGTAGTGATATTCACACACAGAAGGTGTCAAACAATGTGTATGTCAAGTGCTTGAAGCAGTTATATTGACAACAAGTGATCACAACAGATGCTTACGGTTGAGTGTTCATTTGTCAAGATGGTGAACCTATGTGTTAGGTCACAGTATAGTCTCCCAAGATGTATTATCTCGCACCTTTTCTAAATATAGAATGTAATTACTGCAGCACAATGCATGATGAATTGTGTTTGTCATCATGATGGTTCAATAAGCATTTGTTTTTTTTGTGTGTGTGTTTCTGGTAACAGAAATTGACATGGACACGTTGGCTCAGTTTGCACCACACAAAGCAAATTCGGTTGTGTCAGCAAACGTGGGAATTCGAATAAACAAAAACTACTAGTTTCCCTTCAGGAAAAAAAAAAAGATATTAATGAACAAGCATCCCCAGTAGAGACATATAGCACATGAAGTATTGTACAATAGAACAGTGGAAAATAAATTAGACATACTGTACAAGTCTTTTCCACTTCCATTTCTCTAAAATCTAAACTGAACACACCAGCTCCCGGTTTATAGTCTGTGTATGTTATGTAAAATAAACCTAATGAGCAGCACATCACAAATGACATCCATGTAGATATACTGAAGGGTCCATCTATTGACCGTCTCTATTTTCAACCTATAAGTCTTTATGTAGCTGTGTAAAACTGGGTGATTTTTATTCTTTATTCTTTATTCTTTTTATTCTTTTACTTTTTCGGTGGGGCTGATTAATGTGTGGGCTGATTAACATCACTAATACAGTGGCAGTGCTGAAACAGTAGCACTGTTTCAGGGGGGGGGTTTGTGTTTTAGACTGGGCTGACATCTTGTCTCCTCCGGGCTCTGTTTCTGGAAGCTTAACCATGTGGTTGACATCACTGATCCCACTTGTGCAGTCAAACAGTCAAGCAAAAATCGCTACCTCTTTTTTTTTTTACTGCCTCTTTGTGTCTCTGTGTATTGTGTCTGCTGTGTTGACAACTGCATATTGAATGATGGATTAATGTAATTCCGTTACTGTTGCTGTTTTTTTGCGTTGTTGCTTCTCCGCCTGGCAACATTAGTCATTATGTCTGCAGCTTTTGTAAATGAACGACTCTTGTTTGCTATCAGTGTTGGCTAATTGCAATAAAGAGACACCTCTAGGGTTGTGTAATTATAACTGTATGTCATATCCAGCCTACGTTAGCATCACCAGGCGCATCAGGTAAGCCTATTACCTCTCAAAAAAAAAAAAAATAGCATGAACGCACAAATCTGCGGTGGCATAATTCAGAGAGTGCTTTTCAAGAGGAGCCATTTCATTAGGCTTTCAATTCCCTCACAGCCAAACAAATGAACTGCATTCTCAGATATTTAATTAATTGTTATCCCGGCTATGGGCCGCCGTGCGGGCGAGCTCTGCTGTCACGGGGAAAATGTAATTTATGTAGTGCGAATGAAGAGGAATTACCATGCTATGATTCTCGCCCCTCAATACCACACAACACCTTGTGTTGTGCATAAAACTTATTTCTTTGTTCAATTTTTAATGTACGTTTGGTTCCAAGCGTTTTATTTCCCATTCATTTGTGGTGTTCTCTGGGATTGGATGTTTGATAAAATGAAATTTAATTAGCTCTAAAATAGAACCATGCAGCATTTGTCACATTCAATGTGAATGTATTATCATGTATTAACATGTATTATCAGGTTTCTGTGGAATTTGCTCCAGTGTTTTGTTCTGTAACAACGCTGGCAAAGGTTTGAATAGGTTTAGGCACAAGTATGAAAATCAGTGAAAGTGATGTTTTTTCGGAGATCAAGGAATGGGTTGGCACAGCCTCTGCGGAGGTATGGAGATAAATAAGGCTTTGTACGGTGATGCCAGGTGCAAATTGTCAGCAACAGTAATGAGCCAAAAAACTGATACTGGGTTAATAATTTGCAGTTATGGAAATAAAAAACAACAAATTGTATAGCTAATGAAATAGCTTCTAATCAAAGCGCAGCACTGTTTAATTTGTAACATATGCACATTACTGCATTATGACATGATCAGATTTTTCCTAGCAGGCTAGCAGGCGAATATAAATGGGCAGTTGAATGACAGTAGTGAACTCTAATAGAAACAGTTAGGAAAAGTCCAGGTTATGACTATTCCAGGCTAATTCCTGAACCTGGAGCTCGTCCAAGCAGTTATCAATGGAAGTGCTGTGGTATGGTGTATCTAATGAGTCAGACTCAGATAAATTAACAGATCATTTTGTCCCTGTAATGATGCACAACCAAAGGGCTCCAGACCAGAGGGACACATCAGACAGGAACATGTGAGTAAAGACTGCATGTGACAGTTTCTATACAAATAAGCCAGACCACTAACAGTGGTATGAAGAGAAAAATAGATGTTGTGGACAATGACACATGACTGAATAGATGCATATTAGAAAGAAAAACAATTTACTGCATTATGTGAATGTGCATATGTACTCCACATGGTCATGGTGTGTATTGCTATCAGAATCAGAAAAAAGGGAAAAAGATGGATGGATGGATGGATGGATAGGCAGATAGATAGATATTCTCACATGCACTTTCCCTTTGTGATGCAAAGTGTGTCAGTTGCCACCCAGTGGTGACCCAGACAGAAAAGTACACACCCAGATTTTAATTACCAACTTGATCAGCACCACCTGCGCCGTACCCTCAGAAGAGCCTACTCCTTTTGACAAATTGCATCAATACACACAACTGCGGACGCAGCAAACCTCTTGTAATGGAGCCTCTCAGGTAGCGGTAAAAGTCCTGCCCTGCTGCAGGTTTGCATCCATGCATCTCTTTGAAGAGAAAAATGGGTCCCGTGGGGGCCAGGAGGGACACAAGTGTCAAACAACACACTTAGAATGAGTAATGTAGGAACATGCCCATAAACGCATCCGCTGACCTTTAGGTATTCATACACAACTTGCATAGCAAAGAGGGGCCACAACATGGCGACATTAATTGCTCCAAAGCAGACGTTATTTTTTTGTGTGTGTCAGTGGAAACAGGAGAAAAGCTGAAATAAGTAGCAGATGATAAATATAAATGAGCAGGTGTGGGTGTGTTGTGGTTGGGAGGGAGCTGAATGGTGACCAGACGAGGGTGGATGTTCTAAACGGGAAAAAGAGGAGGATTTTAAACCTGCTCCACATCCGACTGACGGCTTGCTCTCAATATGACAAGGTCAGGTTCTTTTTGCCCCTGCACTTTCAAAGACGCACATTCCAGAGCTCTTTTCTTCTTGTCCTCAGGCAGAGCCGTGCACAAGAAGCAGCTTAAAGAAATCCTATGTACAGCCCTTTGTTTCTCCTCATCTCCAGCGCTCTGCCCGCTGTCACGGGGGAACCGATTGATTGTGCATTACCTTTGATTCCCTCGCTCTGTTGTCATTTTAAAGTCGGCGCAAAAACCAAGACGGCACACTTCGATGACAGTGATCTGCTTCGACCTATCAAACGCTTCAGACGCCGTCTCCGAAGAGGCCCAGTGCCACACACACTGTCATCCAGTTGACCCAGTTCCTCCACGCTCTGGTGGCAAACACACACTGGAGGCATAATTCATTCGGAGGCGAAAAATCTTTTTTTGATCGATGGAGCCATCAACAGTCAAGTTCACCGTTGCAACCTGTGCTCCTGCCATCTATAACGATGCCGGTTTGTTCTGTGCTAATTGGCACTTTTCTGTTCATAAATCACCTTAAAAAAAATCTCCAAGTCTCCCCGTTCTCACAGGTTTAACCAGCTGCATTCAGAAAGACCACAACCTTCTCATTAGAGAGGAAATACATTACTCTCCTGCAGTTATCTGTGCTGAGTTCACTGTCCGACTGTCTTAGGCTTAGGTCATTTAACTGTTTACTGGCTACTTCGTTAAGGACTAGGCAGATCACGCAAACGAAATGAATTTGATGACCTGACATGCAGCAATGGAAAAAAGGGGTTAATTTATTGTGATATGGCTGCAGCGTATGGGCATAATTCATTAAGCCTACATCATTGACATGCTCTCAGCCTGTGAATGTAAATGAGGAGCGCCTCGGCGCCAAAGTGCTACAGATAGCCTTTCCAACCAATAAACCAATGCATGAGTGGCTCCATTTTTAACTCAGACACTGGAACATCATTTCAAACTCTTAATGGGAGGAAAAAAAAAACCATCAATGCAATAAGAAAAGACACCGTCATAAAACTATAATAACTTACTTTTATTTAATTAAATGTGAATTCTGTGGAGGACCTCGCCTCTGCAAACGAGATTTTTATTCATGCTGCAGTTTTTTCTTTTAATTACTATTTCCCTAGAAATGACTTGAGACAGTTTGCCCGGCGGGGACCTCGGGATGTCAGACCGGGCTAAGCATTATTTCATCAGTTGTGATAATATTTCTTCAGTCACTGAAATTTATGGAGTCAAAGTCGCGACGCAGTAGGATGAAATTAGTGGGTGGCAGCGCTCGCCGGTGGTGGAGGTGGGGGAGTGGTGACACGTTCCTTTTCAAAGTAAATAATAACCTCATTAAATGGCTGAAATGTTTTTAAAAGCTATTATCTGCCCCATTTCACTTTAATTAGTCAACTGTCTCAGCGACCTGCATGCAAAGCTTACATAACATTTACTCTTTTGTCAGGCGACAGCAGAGTGTTGAATGAAGCTGATCCAACATATTGGTGATGCCAGTGTTTGACAGGTGAAATAAACAAGGGACTCACTCATCCCCGGAGTAAAACGTGTAGAAACAGAGAGAAGCGACAGATTGAGTCTGTGAGAAACGCGTTTGCAGTGAGATCTGATGCAACTGGCTTTGTATTTAAAACAGATGCAGGGAATGATGGAGGAATGACATGATTGTATAGAACTTGGATTTCCTGAGAGATAATGAAAATGCATACATACATAAATTCTTGGGTTTTTAATATCAAACTTTGTTTTTGTCAAATCCACTAATACTATAAATAAATGACTACGTTATAAATAACTTCTATTAAAAAACCTTGTGCTATTATGAAGCAATGGTCTGAAAATACAAGAGGACATCCAGGCCATTACTGTCATAAATTAGGATACTGAAAAGTAGCCGTACAGCTGTGAGTTAAATTTAATTAATTTGGGCCCTAATACTTTTCATGTGGTAATTTGCCTAGTTGGAACAAAGGTAATGCAAATGCTGACCGGGAATTCTGCTTCTCTCTTGGCCTCAAGAACATTCATCCTAATGAGGAGGCTGCAGGGACATGACGTTTCAATTGTAAAATATGAAATTAACATCTGGAGAAATTGGGGACAAGTCTGTGTAGATAAAGCCCTATGCAGAACAAACCACCTATGTCAGAAAGCACACAGAGGAATAAAAGACTGACTCTGTAAAGTGACAAAAGTAAGTTCTTCAGATGATAGTTGTGGTCAATTAAAAGAAACTTTTAGATTTTTAAACGAGCAGCTGTAATCTTTTTTTTTTACAAAATGACCAAAATAATATATTTGTATAAATGTATGATTATTATGATGATTATTATTATTGATTCATTATTCTGAGATGTTATTGTCTCATATCGTTCTGACTGCAGGTCATAGACTATGCCTCCTTCAAAAGTAAATGAGTCATGAGTCATGTATCATCCATCTTCATACACTGTTTATGGTTTAACTATATTTCTCACTGACGAAATGTAATGTTGCTAAATGATCACAGATTTATCATTTGCAATGACACAATTAATATTATGCAAATATAAAGTGGAGACACTTTAAATACGTTTTTCTCACTCTTAACAGAAAGAAGTCTCCGTTTGTCAAAGTGTCTGACAATTGCTCACAACACTAAAAACTACCCTTTCTTGGACCTCAGCAAGACTCCTAAGGAGTCAATCACTCAGAGTGGTCAGTTTGTTGAAGATATATCTAAATGAGATATATCTACATAAATATGAGAGTGATTATCTTTGTGAGATGTAACCACTACCTTCTGGTGTAGTATTATCTGCTAACAGCCATAAAATTACTATCAAATCAAATTTTATTTGTACAGCCCCATATTCGCATATCACAATTTGCCTCACAGGGTTTAACAATCTAAACAATTTATACGGGTTACCCAACACAGGTCAATGTAAACAACCCACTAATACAGTATCTGCAAGTTTTAGGTGGCAATTTCCAAAAGTGTCTAAGTTAATAAAATGTTAAATACGTTTGATGGTTATAGCCAAACTAACAGCTCACAACAACAACTACAAACTAACAACAAGGATCCGTCAAGATACTTTATAAACTTAGTTAAATTTACCATTAAGACAGTAAACATCAACATGATATACATACAGTAGAAAGTCAGGTCTACAAATACCAACAGTAAAGTTCTATTCATTTCGGATGAAGCCAGCTGAACTTCCAAACACAAATGTAAGCATGAATGAATAAAACATCTTACACTGCTCTGCACATAATTCCAGCTACGGTAGTCCGCATAATGAAGACATTCAATTACACAGAGCCGACCACAGGAAATGATTAAAAATGGTTACTGAGGAGCACAGACAGGGGAATTAACTAAATGTCTTTAATTACACTTTGTGGACATTAATCAAACTGAGAGATAAGGTTCATTTCCCTCTCATCTTAATCTTCATCATCGGACAGATAGTGAGGCAGACTCCTGACTGGGCCTCGACCACATTCTTATAGCACCGTCCTTTTTCCCAGTGCACCAGAGAGCAGCTCTGAATAAACTCACTGCCACAGAAACACTGTTCACTGTTGCTGCCACTCATTTAACATGAATGAAATTACAGTTTCCGAAAAGTCTTAAAGAAAAATGCATTTAACGATTGTAATTGATAATTAAAATTTTCTTTTCCTGCTGAGTTTCTATTTTCTGTAGCACTTAAATTATCAAACACGTGTTCAGTGTTCGTGCTTTTTTTATTTTAATAACACGTTTGCAGTACATATATATATATATATATATATATATATATATATATATCCAGTTCTATTCTAACAGTCAGTAAATTAGGAAATTCAGTGCATTTTTATTCATTTATTTATATATCTATTTATTCATTCATAAATTTCTTTAACATAATCACCACCAAGTAAGTTGTTTCCTCCATAAAAGTAACACTGCTTTACTTGTAGCTGGTAGCTATATGCGAAAGTCGGTATATGAATGAACGGCAAAAGTAAGCAACACTGAAACTTAAAATCTGACTTGTGTACTTTGGTAAATTTTAAATATAAAACAATACAATGGATGTGCCTTCTCAATGAACAGACGTTTATCGCTCTTTTTATCGTTGTCATTTATTTTTTTATTATTATCCAGAGTGCATTTGGCCAATGTACTGCTGTGTGGTCACCCTCAGTCAGACAACAATCAGAGCTCAATGCTCAGCCACTGTCTTGTAAAACTGAGAAGAAGAAAATAAACTGGAATTTAAAAAAAAAGATGCTTCAAGTTACAGTTACAGGAAAAATGCAAAGGGGGTCTGAGGCTTGACGTCTTGTAGCTCGGATTAAAATATGTGTTGGCAAGTAACACTGACTAACATCCAGCTGAGACTCGTCCTGTATAGATAGCCTGCAAAAGAACTCAGTGTCTGGAGACTGCAATGAATAAGCAACATATCTGCAATATGACGCAACTCCAGCTGAATCTGTTGTACAGTTCTGAAGTTAGACTGTGGTAGAGATGGAGAAAAAAAAACGTACTCTAAAAACTCTTTTCAGGCAAACACGTTTTATCAAGTTTGCTGTTACAATGAAGCTTTAGCATTTAGCATAAATAGCAGATCTATTAGATTGATCGATTATTTTAGTAATCCCTGCTTTGATTCTTCCCAACAGAAATAATAACATTAAAGAAGAGACGACCACACACCTCAAACCCTCTCTCTGCCTCCTCCACTCACAAAGTTCTGACTGTGATTTAATTTGACATAGCAAAATAAATTGGAGTTTCCCTTTTCTTAATTGGGGAATTCTCATAAATAGATGGATGGATGGAGAGATAGAAAGGAAAACATGTCTTGTTAGTGCTTCTTAACAGGTTGAGTTCAGTCTGAGGCAAGAGAGAAAACCTGTTAGATGCTCCTGGAGCCCAGGGAACCATTTTTGATTGTTTTCTTTTTATTTTCTTGTCCAGCCAGTCACATTTAGTTTGTGCCTTTGTGCCGTAAGTCTAATCGAAGCTCAGAAACAAGGGGACGAGACTGACTTGCAGATTAAATTGCATTCCAAGGTCATGGGAGGCTTGAAAAGATACACAGCTGCAATAAGACAGCTGCCTATGGACACAGCAAGCCTGAGCTCTCCTCCCTGCACTAATTATAAAAACCAGCTTTGATTATTTCCCTATGTATTTAGCTGTTTCATTGACCGTGTCTTATTTATATGCTGTTAATAACAAATGTTTGTCTAAGCTGCAAACCCTGTGAAGCATGATATGACTCTCTGTAATTTATCACTGAAATTAGGTTTTGCTCCTAACAGACCATCACGCATGGATAAACAGCTCCAGTATGGCTTATCAAATACAAATAGTTCTTATCCTGAAGCTCCATACAGATCCAATCGTCAGAGCACCACTGCTTTTGTTCCCTTCACCAGTCACAACCGCAGAGACCAGGGTAGTATTTCAGGTCCTGCCACTTGTACACTAAAGTCTGATACTTCAGTTCTGCTTCAGAGCAGCTGGGGGGGGAAAGAGAGTGGTAATGGATGCAGATGTTCTCATAAATTCTGGATATAAATTTGGGGTGACTCTTCTAGTCATGAAAACCTCGGCCAAAACAGGCAACGGGATTTCTACTCTGAATCACACTGTGCAGGTTCTCAAAAACACAATTATGCTTTAAAGTAGATTTCCTCACTTTTTTTCCAGTATCCCACAATCAATGAGAAAAAGCAGGGAAGAACAATTTCTCCACAGCAACGGCAAATCGTTGAAAGTTACTTTTTTTTTTTTTGGTCCTCATCATTCGCACTCCATGTACATGAAATAACAAATCAATGCTGGGCCAGCTATAATCGTGTCAATAATCAATAATGCCTGAGCTCTCCTCCCTGCACTAATTATAAAAACCAGCTTTGATTATTTCCCTATGTATTTGGCTGTTTCATTGACCGTGTCTTATTTATACGCTGTTAATAACAAATGTTTGTCTAAGCTGCAAACCCTGTGAAGCATGATATGACTCTCTGTAATTTATCACTGAAATTAGGTTTTGCTCCTAACAGACCATCACGCATGGATAAACAGCTCCAGTATGGCTTATCAAATACAAATAGTTCTTATCCTGAAGCTCCATACAGATACAATCGTCAGAGCACCACTGCTTTTGTTCCCTTCACCAGTCACAACTGCAGAGACCAGGGTAGTATTTCAGGTCCTGCCACTTGTACACTAAAGTCTGATACTTCAGTTCTGCTTCAGAGCAGCTGAGGGGGGGAAGAGAGTGGTAATGGATGCAGATGTTCTCATAAATTCTGGATATAAATTTCCTCACTTTTTTCCAGTATCCCACAATCAATGAGAAAAAGCAGGGAAGAACAATTTCTCCACAGCAATGGCAAATCGTTGAAAGTTACATTTTTTTTTTTGGTCCTCATCATTCAGCACTCCATGTTCATGAAATAACAAATCAATGCTGGGCCAGCTATAATCGTGTCAATAATCAATAATCGTTCCTGTTTTCATTTATTTGCTAGAAACGTAATTTAGACGATAATTTAACATTAACATTTAACATATTTCTTGTTCATCTATATAAGTGTAGAGGTCAAACAGGACTCATGTTTTTGTGTGTGCATAGTCTTTGTGCCGTAGACACAAAGTGAAACAGCACCAAAACACCATGTGGTCTTTATCTCTATGGATTTAATCAATTAGATGCTCCAGGCTGAGATCGATCTGAAACACCATAACCACATGCAACATTTAGAAATACTACTCCAGATGAGAAAATCCATCCAGGCTTGAAAAGTGATTCAAGCGAGGTCGTCTTTTCAACATACAGCATGACACAGTTCCCCGTGATCACTAATGAGCAATCACAGCACCTCCTCTCATCCCCTTTAAAATCAGCAGTCAGTTTGCTAATGAGCCAGGGGGATAGTCCTGTTTCTAGGATGCACAAATATCCAGCAACCCCAAATGTTAATATACATGCAGCAGCCTAAACATGGCTCTGGCAGAGGATAATGTCCATAAATTGGGTCAGTGACTAATGATATGTGCAAAGTTATTTCAAAGACAGTGTCTTTAATGTTGCTGAATAGGAACTAAGTGTTGGAAACAAAGTACTGTACATTAATTCACTTTTTAATAACAATAACATTGAAGCCAGTCAGTGTATCGCATTTGATATGTCAAAGTTTGACAGGCTTGAACTAAGCTTTGTTGTTGTTTCTGGACTGTTTCTGTTACACACACACACACACACACACACACACACACGCAGCTTTTAATCATATTAAAGAAAAAGCTGTGTTTTTAATAAGCATTTAAACCTTGGCAAGATAAATGGAGGCACAACACATCATGAAAGAGCTTTTTGTAGGTCGGTGTCTATGCGTGCTTCTAAAGCCAAGGACACCTCATGC
This sequence comes from Trinectes maculatus, assembly GCA_016785345.1. Taxonomy (NCBI): domain Eukaryota; kingdom Metazoa; phylum Chordata; class Actinopteri; order Pleuronectiformes; family Achiridae; genus Trinectes; species Trinectes maculatus. Next base: position 187,096 of record JAFBJQ010000932.1, read on the forward strand.
AAAGCTTCCATTTGGCATGAGTGTTCAAGCAAAAACAATTACCACAATTGCATTAGTAACCATGCCCAAGAATAATAATAACAAGAATTATGATAATAAAAATGAGGGTAATTGTTTCCCGTGTGCTGCTAGGCATGTAGCATGCAGCACTGCATCTTGAGTAACTCTAATTAAAAGACGGAGGCAAGACAACACACTGATTTCATCATGATAATACAAGTAGGGCTTGCTGATAAGATGTACTTTAACTTTCAGATGCCATTGAAAATGAAGGCACTTTGCATCACATTAAGCATCCATGGCAGCCAATCCCTCCCAAAGGCATTCGATTCAAAGATGGAAAAAGTAGCTGAAACCTTGAGTACTGGGAGGCTTATTGCCTTTCAGACTTTGGAATGGAGATGTTCAGTGTGTCATTAAACTCCAACTATGGTTGTCAGGCAGAGTCATTTACACTGAAGTGGCTTTCAAAGACACACAGTGATATTTTTCTGCCTGATAAAAAGCCGTGACTAACTATAATATATTTTTTTCCCTGATTTGTTTTTCTGTTCAATGTCTAGTCAACTGTAAAGGCGTTAATCAATAACCCATTCAAGAAAACAATTAGGAAAATATTATGAACAAATGGTCAAATGGTAAATGACATGCACACACACTTTAAAGCAACAGCATATGAACGCGCAGCTTTAAAGGACAATGATGGTTTGATAATTTACATTGGCTTTACCCTTAAATGATGAGACATGTATATGACAATATATGAGGTATTTTCAACAAACACTTCAACATCACTGCACAATCCAGCACTGGAGACTTACAGATTTTCCAATACCTTGTATACTAAAGCATTCACAATGTATACTCTCCGGGCAGAAACACAACACTGCGTTCATGCATGATTTGTTCATAGTCTCTTATGCTTTCTTTAACAGCAGGATGCCCCAGTGCCGCCGGAGATACCTTCTCTATTCTACACAAATACAATCCTGATGTAGAAATAGTCAGTCATTTCGTTTGCCACCGAACCCATGAGATAACGACTCAAAAAGTCATAAGCAGCACATCATGACTGTGCGCCACAAAGGGAGTTCATTTATCAAAAACATTTTTCCGCAGTCGGTTCAAAGAAGAAATAAGTGATATTAAATTAATAGTCTATAATTAAACTTTAAGAAAAAAAAACATAATAATTCCTGGAGAAAGTTAGAAAAAAAAAGCATTGTAGTGCAATCATGAGAATCATGAGAAATGTGATTCGTCACCCACCAACTGACCCTTTCTGCTTTCTCCACATCTGTGCTGGAGCGACAGTGACAAACCAGATGTGTTTTGGAAGGGAGAGGGAAAAGTCAAAGATCACATCCAGGTGGCTGAGCTGGACTATGTTTAGTGCCACAGAGGGCGGCGGGATTATTCTGCTCCTTTCAGGGATTTATTAGAGGAGGAAAATGTGCATTTTGCCCACAGCTTTACCTTCTGCATTCAGTGGAGAGCAGCTGCACAGAGTGAGAGGTTTCGGTGCCTGGTCGGGCAAAAAATAAAAGTGTCACTCCAGTAATGCTCAGAAGGCCAATTAAGCCCTGGTTCACAACAGGGCTGCTGCTGCTCCTCCTTGACTGTTCGTTCTTACATAACAACACACATCTCAGTGCCACTTTGTCTCACTGCCAGGTTCAAACTTTTTTTTTCCCCCCCAATTATTCATAACAGCTCTCTGTCATGCTTCCGCAGATGTCTTACAACCGCTTCAAATGGAAGACATCAGCGTGAGCTCACGTGTAGTAAGACTCGGGATCTAGGCTCACTCATCCAGAACAATCAATGGCTCCACACAATGCTTTTATTGTATTATTTGTATCTGTTTCGTGTTATGTTTCTTACAATTTCAATATGTAAATCACAGCAATACATTGCTGGATTCTTCACTGCCGATGTCCTGTGTGAAAGAGCACTGAAATCCTTTCTTTCTTTCTTTTTTACAATCACCAATCATCATAATTTATTTTATTTCTCTTTCTCTCTCTATCTCATTCTCTCTTTCTGTCTTTCTAAACATGCAGTCTGCCATCAAACTAATTTCTGATTTGACTGAGCATATGCCGCCTTGGCTCACTTCCCAGCGCAGTTTCACAGTTCATTCAGAGGAGCTGACGTTCGAGTCATTTCATCTGCCCACATTTCTGGTTTGGCGAGAGCCTGATTATGGTGGAACTGAAGCAGCTGTGGTCAGGATTACAAAATGTTCATCACCACAGTGGCCCAGAGCCACATCTTCACACTTTGTTTAGAGGATGGCCTCACTCATCAGAGTAAAGTTCAGCCATCAGCAGATAGAGACTGGTCCACAGTTTGAGTGTTTATGTGTTGTGTGATTTTGCTCAGCATTCACTTTTAAACTTAAATAGGTGTTTCATTTATACTTTTTATTACATTAGTAGATGTGCCTATAAAAAGCATGAATCAATGCCGAGAATAATGAATTGGAGTTAAAGCCAAATTTGTACTTTTCCCTAATTGAATCAATAACAGATTGACTGCACACTGTATTTGCTGTATTTGCTGTATTGCTGTATCTGGGTTGAATGTACACTTGAGTGAAACCCATACATGCGCAGGAAAAAAAAAACAACATAAAACATATGTTAATGCGTTGATGCAGTTGGAACGTTTTGATTAATTCTGGTTTACAATACATGAACTGTAATGCATTATATCATTGGATTATGGCAAATAAACAGTCAACAAGCACTTTAGGAGAAACTCTGCACTAAACAATGTACAAGCCCTCCCTTGCTCCCTGAAAAATCCAGTCCATCCACCTCGAGGTTTGTTGGGCTGTTAATTTGGAGAATGTTTTTTTTTTTCCCTCTGACCTCATCAAGAAGATCGTCACATCAGCAGAAATCCTGCTCGCTGGATGTTTTTTTTTATTATTATTATTTTATTTATTTTTTATGTACCAGTCTGGGTAAACTGTACTCTGTACTTAAGAAATAGGCAGGTGAAAGCATTTTTGCAAACCAGTGAGCAGGGATGTTTTCATTCATTTTTATATCATACATTGATCTATATTTTCACAAACGTTTTTACTGTCTCACCTTATTTATAGGGTATAGATAATGCATTCAGAGTTGCAGCTGTGGGTTACTCATGTCATCATCAAAGCTGCAAATGATAATTTTTTTATTAATCACTTGAAAATTGTTGCAGCGTTGTTCTAATGATTTTCTGATGTCGTTTAGAGGCGATACGAGCGCTAATCGACTTCCCCCATAGGAACGCATTGGAGCCCCGCAGCTGCGCCAGCTGATATCTAAAGAGTAGAAAGTATAGATAACAGCTGCAAAATGGAATGGAGTCAAAGTCAAAAGTATGCTCTATGATTTTTAATTTAATTTTTAATAATTTAAAGTAAAGTACAGATATGTATAAAATGTACTTAAGCACAGTAACAAAGCACAGTAGTTGTACTCTATTTGTAATTAGATACAAATCTAATTAGTGAGTTACAACAGTCTTGGATGGTTGACGGAGACTTTTACACTCATGCATTGGAGAGGTAATTAATAGATAGGAAATGAAAGGTCATACATGTTTTATCTTTAATACACTATAGTCTGTCTTGATATAATAATTGACTCCTTGACCTTTAGCATTACTTCTTATGGAATAATTGGTATTGTTTACTTGCAACCACAGTCTTGTTCCTTGGATCATTCAGGCAAAGCCTCTATATTTGTTCAGTCATCTTAAAAGCAGGAAGAGAGGGGGAGCTTACTGAGCTTCCAGCAAACTCCACTCCGCTGACACACAAGTCAAACGCTTCCTTTCATTAATCCAGATTATCATCCCCTTTCTTAAGAACTTTTCAAAAAAACTTCAAACATTTGTCTTAAAATATTCGTTTCATTACAGGTACAGAGTGGATCTTCCTAATTCGACTTGTCAAATTAATACTATGACAGCCGTGCTAAGCAATGGGATTATTCCATTCCATTTAAATGGATAATATATAAGAGCTGAATCCCTTCTCTCTCCTGCCTCCTACAGCAGGCTAAGATAAGATAAAGGATTCTGGGCTTTTTGTATTTTACATGCTAATTGTCTCGCAGAGGAAACCTCACGCACTTTTAAACAGAGCAGGTGTCTCTTTAGCTGAAGCACGCAGGCTGCCGTTCATACATATGTCTCAAACGCAATAAGTCCCCTGACACACACACAGAAGTGGTTGACCTGTTGATTAATCATCAGCATAGAAAACAGCACGGCCTCTGGGGCCGCGATGACAGAGATATCGGAGTCAATAAATCTAACGGGGGCCTGTAACTGGGGGCACTGAGGGAGAGCACATATGACAAATGCTGGGCTCTATAGCCATCGCTTCTCATAAATACTGCGGCGGGATAAATTAATTGTGGCCAATCCGCACTATTTGAAAGCGCGCAGAAGAACAAAAAGAGAAGCTCATTATGGAGGCACGGTAAAGGCCTGAGAGAGGAATACACATAAATACGAGAACAAAATGCTGTGTGTTTAAAAGCGACTTTAATTGGCTATTGTTTAAAACCAAATCAGCGCCTCGACTCAAACGCACAGCGTGTTGCCTGGACTATTTTTAACGGCAGCAGAGCGAGATATTAATCACGGCTGAACTGAATGAGGATGACTGATTAGACTGAGGGTGTTTGCTGCAGTCTTCCCTCTGTGGAAGACAAAGAGAGACCTGCCCTTGTCCACTTCCGTCTGCTGGTGGTCCTGTTTACAAACGGCAGGTAAGATCTGCGTTCATTTAGCTGATCACTTTATCTTCGTCAAACATTTGTCAGAGTTCTGCTGCTACGAGTTGCAGAACTCGCGTGAGGCGTCAAGCTGCGTCTGTCTTTGATCCTACAGGCTGTCACAATGCATTCAGGTCTGCCGGAGCGAGCGGAACTATCCCTCAAGGCATGTCTCATGACGGTACAGCGGGAGAAACGCCGCTCGCCGCTCGCTTTGATGAATCCCACCAAGGTTAGACTTGCTGGGCTCCGTAGTTAACTGCGCCCAGCGAAGGCGCTTCATGAAATCCGGTGCGTTTCCCAAGAGAAAAAAGTTCGGAAAGAGCAAACTGTTGTGGAACTTTTTACATGGGGTTACTACTTGTTTGCACCTGCATGTAGGTGAGACTACAAAAAAAGTTGTAGGATAAAAGTGCAGGAACTATTGAATGCGACACAGTTTTTAATGATCTTGTGTGTCGATTTTCTTATCACCTGTGTGACACATAAACCCCAAACTCTGGCACAAGGTCCCCGTTAGGTGACCAAGTGGTGTGAACTCTGGTCGCTCAGGCTAACAACCTCACACGTTTGGTTTCCAGCTCTGGGCCAAACATAAGCTTTGGGTCCGAAGCTGCAAGAATCACATTTGTGACAAATTGGGAGAAGCAGGATAAGGAATGATGTTATATATGTCCAGGTCAGGTCAGATCCTACATTTTATTGTGGTCACATTTCAACTTGTAAGGACACAAATATGACTGTCTTGGCATTCTAGTGGATTAACACTGCTCTTATGTCAATAGTGAATGATGCACTACTATGCAGTGGGACTACACACAATCTACTGCCATGCAAATGAATCAAAACATTGTTTTTAAGAAACAAGCAAGTACGCACATCTTGATGTGACATCAGTGGGTCAAACAATACGACTCCTCATAAAACACGAGCCCATTTAACTGCACTATGAGACCTGAATTCTGTGCATGCACATTGTCCCCCTGCAGCCATAAAGCAGAAAATATGTGAAAAGATTGTCTTTTGGAGTGGTGCCAGTGGTTGGTGTACCTCCAATGTGTTGGTCACAGGTCTGAGCCATTACTGAAAGCATCAACAAGTCACTGAGGTGAAAAAAAATCCAATATTGAATGTTTTCATACACTTTGGATGTGTCCCAGAAGCTCAAAGCTCAGGGTAAATATTTGCAGCAAGCACTTTGGGTGGAAGATACATAGACTTGTAGACTTATAGCAGATACAGGTGAGGGGATTCAGTTCATGTTCATATCACATCAGGACAGAGGAGAAAATGTGATCTCGGTGACTCTGTTGGCTCCAGCTTGTTTGAGCATTTCTGAAACTGCTGATCTCCCGGGATTTTCAGACACAACAGTCTCAGAGTTGATTCGGAATGCGGAGGAAATATAAATCATTCAGTGAGCAGTGGGTCTGCTGAAATGAAGTGCCTCTGTGATAAGGGAGGTCAGATGGGACCGCTCAGTCTGGGAGGGGCTGACAGAGAGGCCACAGTAACTCAGATAAGCACTGTATAGCTGTGGACACAAAGGCATCTCAGAATGAACAACCCAACCAACTCTGAAGCCGATGAGCTACAACAGCAGATGTTACAGTGGACACGCACACACACACAAATACACACACACCGAACAGTGTGAATCTGGTAAAAGGGAACCTGTTTTGATAAATTTTGATTTCTGCTGACGGTATTGACAAAAACAGCACAGAATCCGCCGACTCAGCTATCTGCACGTCAAACGCTTCCATGACACACTTATGACCAATCAATCATCACACTCTATCTGAGCTGTGATGCTGGACGTGTGCACCCAACATGTGCACCACATGTTCTCATGGTTACCTTCACACAACACGACCTTGATTTCAGCGGCCATCACGGATGAGCAGTGAAATAATCCGAAGAAATTATGAAAATATGGAGGAGAGTCTCAAATGGTGTTAAAAATGTTTTTAAAAGGGGAAAAAAGGCAGTAAAACAGTGATAATGTCCCTCATAAAGTGTAATCACATGTGACTATCTATTTACCTGGCTCCGGAATGTAGCGACCTCATGTTATACCTGTCTGCCACCATGTCCACTAATCAATCTGTGAGCCTGTTTCGCCTCAGTTTATATTATTAAAGTATCTCTTCTGCATCCTCTCTGCCCGTGCTGCCACCAGTATGCTGGTGGTGCATGAATGTGTGTTATGGAGGATGAGTCTGCATCATCAGCCAATGGAGGAGCAGGTGGTTTAAACAGGCTGTGTCCCAAAACAGGCGCTCACAGTGTTTGCAAAGTGGCTGTTTGTGCGACACATCAGGTAACTGGCAGAGGTGCATGACTGCAGGAATTTTACTTACATAAAAAGAAAGCTACATGTTTCTTATATATAAACACACACACACACACACATATACATATATACATACACATGTAGGATCCTGCTAATTGGAGCATTAGATCTGAAAAACCTTGTGCGCATTGACAACGACAATATCTTTTTTTGATGACTGACTAGCACAGCAAGTCTGTGAATGATGATTTCTGGCAATCGTCTGTGCTTCTGTATATTTTGGCTGAACATGCAGTTTGGGATGAACAAGTGGGATGCTGGTGATATTTTAAGGAGGGTGACATGTTTAGCACTGGTGTCTCACAACAATAGGGTTTGTGTTTCAGTTCTTTTGTGTGTATATTTTTTTAAAAAAAAAGTTTTCTTGTACTTTGAAGACAACCTGCAATATCAAACCCATTATCCCATTGATTTCAGCAGATATAAAGACTACGAGTGGACATCTTACATCCATTGACCAGCTCTGTAATGGATACCACCAGGACTGCAGCAATACTTTATGCATCTGTGAATCTGAGTAGACACACAGTTAATGAGCTCAACCACAACACTACAAGCATCCGTGGTGTCTGCAGCTTTCTGTGCACACCTCAACAACAGAGGTGTCCTTGAGGTTACAGATCTAATGAAGAGATATATGAAATGATTTTTTTTTTCTGAGAGACAACACACATCCTATATATTTGAAACCCCTCTGTAACATTAATATTGCACTAATCTTATGAAAAGTACACCATCCCTGAAGCCGAATGAAAATTCAAACTAGATATGGAGATAAACTGCATGGGCATTCAGTTTTCAATACGTAATGGTCCTTTTTTTTAATGAGCTGGGGAGCAGTGCTTAAATCAAAAGAAGTCAATGAATATCAAATTACAGCAGCTCACAGCAGCAGCTCTCCGTCTGAACCTTTCAGTGATAATCAAATACAGGATAAGGTAATTGCTCTATTAGCAGTAGCTTCCCAGTGAGTTGCTAATTATTTATCCAGCTATGGAGCAAATGACCTTTAACACTGGATATCTATAATATGTCTTCCAGGAAAAAAAAGTTTAAAAAAAGCTGTTGTGAAAATGTGATTGCAATTACAGACCTTTCTTTCTGGTGAAGTCGACTCCCATTTTGACCTCAGAGGAAATAATTAGACGAGGAAATAAAAGGTTCTAGCATTTCAAAGGTTCAGGTTGCAAAAAGTAGTGGAATATGAGAAGCCCTTTCCGTCTGTTGTTTTTTTTTTTATTGCTCTTGAAATAAAGCACTCCCTCCTCCAACAAACGACGGCTCATTAAACAGTCTACAGATGCAGCGTTATGGCCTGTGGGCAGACTCAGGAAGTGAGTCTACCACCTTCTATTTGTTTCAGCATACTGTCCACACCACAGTGACAAGCGGAATTTTCCAAATGCTGATTCTTCTAGCACTTTTGCTTTTTTTCCCTATGTGAGGCGAACCTAGAACATACAGAGCTGAATCTGGTTCCTTTGCTTGAAACGATGCACTTTTAAAAATATTAATAATTCTGGACTTTACCAGTGCAAAGAACTGTGGAACTGTGCAAGAAATTCCTGGTTGTTTTTAGTTAGTCAACAATATGTATATTAATGAAATAAGTCAGTTGCAGGTGTTAAGGACCATTGTCAGATGCAACACACACTGATAATAGCAATGATAAGTTAAAGATTACAAATCAATTGCAATATACTTTACATAGCGGATTTAAGAAGTTATTTCTTGTATTGTTTATAACAATATTCCAGTGCCATTCCAGTGAGTATGCTGTTACTGGTTCTTCTTACCAAACTCATCCCCTCACATACCAAAGCCATCACTGCACAGCTCAACCTGTGTTAACACTGTTAGAGGTGGAAGACACACAATCTTTCTTTGGCGCAAATAAACAACTAATAGATCAATAAATAAAACACTCTGTGGAGTTTAGTCTAAATGAGATAAGTGGTCACATCCATAGGATGTGTGTTGCATATCAGACCCCACTTCCTGTCTGCCTCCTCACTGTATAATGAAATATTCTCATTTATTCATCTTGACAGTAGCATGATGCTCGCTTACTGGTGTGTGGTCAAATGAAACATCCATCCCACAACAACGTGGCAATGAGAAGAAACTAATTTTGAGTCAAGCCTTTTCAAGCTCAAGATGAACATCAGAACATATCTTTCCACACCAGACTATTGGATTAATGCTTCTGGCACTGAAGGATATCCCTTCACAGCCAGTAGACAGGGGACAAAAGAACTGATTATATAATACACATCACATTTTCAAAGCTCTAATGCAATGCTTTCAGTGTCTGTAGCACAGGAGGGCACTGCCTTCACTCCCCAACCACGACCAAAAAGTGAATTTGCTGCAGCACCAATTCACACCTTTGAGTAACAGCAGCCAAGGCCTATGGGCATTGATCGCCGCTCGAGCAATTTACCATGCCAGACAGACAGGAAAAAAAATAAATAAATAAATAAATAAGCTAACAGACGAACAAATAATGGAGTCTGTGTTTCAGTCATTTTAACTGTAGTCCGCATCATTCACACACAATTCTGCTTTCATTAACATTTTCTGGATCATTTAATGTCTCTGTGAGGATTGTTCCTTTATTTAAAAGGAAACTTTGCTTCAGCAATTTACTGTTGGAATAAAAAAAAGACTATTACAGAACTACAGACACCCCTGTCTGAGCCACTGTGTAGAAACCTGTGAATACAGTAGATATGTCAAGTTGTTGTCAAAGATGTACATACACCGCCTTACTCATCAGTCACTCATAGTTATTTGCGGTGACGTAAAAGTAAATACTGAACCATGTGATATATGACTTTGCAGACTTAAAACATACTTCAATTGTTTCAGTGACTAATTAATAAGCCTATGTGATTACAATCACCATATCTTCACAGTGCAAATATCATCATCATCTTAAATCACATAATCAGACTCAGAGAGTGAGACTAGTTAGTTAGCACTTAGTCATGAACAGGGTCATGTGCCGTTAGATGAACCGTCTTTCTCAGCTGCCCTTATACAACACATAAAATATATCATTTAGAAACATGATGAGCAGAGTAAACCTCCCTGTACAGTTATGGTTACGGGGATAAACAAGCCGTAGTGCCAGTGCCACCGACGTTCAGGCATCAGGGCAGAGAGGTCACACTCTATATGTTGTATTATATTTGTATAAAAATCTAAAGTGGTTTGACTATGATTTCATAAATGAAAACATCTCAGACTATAAACGGAGCTTGTCGTAAACGTGTCTTTATTATTTGGAATTAAAAGTATATTGTCAGATGGCTAGAATTACTACATTGCTCTCCATCAAATTAGAGCTGATGTAATTACAGCTGGTGTGCGTGTTTTTTTTTTTTTTTACGATCTTTCCTCTTTCTACCCTTCATAAAGTTCCTGCATGGCCTCACGTAATGCTGGTTACATTTTCT